>CM062817.1:761528042-761977976 GCA_031772625.1 Pinus tabuliformis
AAAACTATTTATAATTTAATACCTAAGGTGTGACACTCACCACTATCCATGTGTTACCCCATTTATCCAACAAAGGAGAAATGGCGGTGAGTATTGTTTATTGTTTAATAAATCATATTCACCATTAGTACGAGTTAGCAGATCATTTCTCTCAATTTTAAATTTCAACAAGTAAGCTTATGTTTAACTACAATTTTCCCATTTGCTAACATAATTTAGGGTTGATTCATTATAATTCATTTTACAGATTTCACAGGAGATGGGTTCATTTTATACCCTCATCAACTCTACTTTGATACATCAAAGTGCACCTACATCACTATCATTTTACTCTCATTCAAATGGACGATTAGCGAACTATTTCAATAAAAATTCGATGAAGTATTGAGTCATAGTAAAATCCTTATTTGATCCATAACTAGATGAAGGCTACAATACACAAAAATATTGTTGTTTTTCTATTTGAAGTTGTCAATCATTACAATATTTTTAGAGTTATTAGTTTTACTTCTTGAATCACATCACACAATGAGGAGAGTTTAGAGGTAACAAAGTCACCAAATTCTCTCTTAGAGAATTGTTCATGCCCCGTGTACTTGTTGATTCATGCCCTATGTATTTTTGATTCACAAAGATGTTTCTCTATTTTCATTTCAAGGATGATTTTGTACACAAAGAGAATAATGCATTAGAACCTCATTCAAATATAGATAGATAATAACAACTTTTTTTAAAGGTAAAATTGAGTGAATAGGAAGATGGCATAGTGGAGAAAATCATTGGCCATTCTATTCCCAGGTACACACAAAAAGGATGCCATAATTTGGAATATTTGGTTATCATGACTAGTTGATTCTAGGGAAGAATTTATGGTCTAATAGATCTTTCCTTTCCTTTATGTAAGGGGACCACTTAAGGGTTGACCACACTAGAGTATCAACTGAATTGGATTATATAAGGGATATGTGAACATTGTGACAACTACTGTATGATATAGTTATTAATATTACCTTTCTCGAGATTCCATTCCACGTTGTAGCCGTTTTAACATTTTACATTTCTAATCTCCTCTACAATGACAAAAAATATCATAATGGAGATTTTCATAGTTAATCTTTCAGACTCCGAATTTACAGGTCTTCTAGAGAATAATTTTCAATAGACCAAATACCCCTGGTAAGGGTTGAAATTTATTAATCGTCTAATGGAAGAGAACTTAAATGTGTTATCATTCTTTGTTGAATTGAGAGTTGAAAATAAATTTTTATTTGTTTAATAATTGAGATAAAGATTAGATCACAAGTGCATTTGTCATTCAATATGGTTTAATCCATTGTTTGATTGGATCACATTACAACACAATTTTGATTGATCCATTAATCACATGATATGTGAGTATATTTCCATTCAGTTAGACTAATTCATTGGTCAACAAAATTAATATTTTGTGTATACATGTATTAGATATATTTATATCTATATAATATTTATGTTAATGTGACCATTGGAATGCAAAATGCAACACAAAATTAGTATTCCATTGATGTTCCAATATTGTAATAGTGAAATATATCAATCATTCAACAAAAAAATGATTACCCTGTCATCATAGAATCACAATAATATCATTCATAAAAAAATGTACCTATACTTCACATTCATGCAATAAATATAGTTAAATGAATTTTTTGTAAACAATAATACATCTTAGGATCATATAGATCACGAATCATTTACAATCTCTAAGAAAATAATTTAGAAATATTTCAAAACTATTACAGGATTACAATTTTTTATAATCAATAGAACTATTTTAAGCTATATAATCAAACTTATGTATGACCATTACATTTTAAATTCTTTAGTTGTACCAAACATTGGAAGATGACCAATCCAATATCTTGAGCTCCCTTGCTTAATTGAACAGTGTGGACTCACTAGAGAAGCTTCTTGCCTACTCCTTGGATGCTCTAATTCCCCACAAATTCTTGAGTTACAATGGGGTTGTAGAAGGAATGAATAACTATAGAAAGTGGAAAAGGGTTTCATCAATATCAAGAGATTCGCACTCTACAATATATCCTACAATACCATCTCACATTGAAATGACTAGAATACTCATGCTAGTCACACATTAAATATTTTTTCATCGGGATAACCATCTAGAATTAGGGTGCATAAGGTCCTTCTCTCTTAGTTCAATCTTCTTTTTATAGGAGTTTCATTGATCCCACTTGTCTTCCCATGAAAAATTAAGAATTTCGTAATTCCCAAATTCCTTATTATCCACCTATCAATGTGTCAAGTTCTTATCCAAGCTCTCATGAAATTTATTTTCTTATTTTATTTAAAATGACCATACTCCCCTTACCAAAGACATTATGCCTAAAGTTTCTCTTAGTTTTTCCATGTTGCCTTTCCACTTTTCCTATTTCTTGTTCATTTGTTTCTTTAACATCAATTAATTATATAGATGTAATTTTGTTTTTCTAACTTCCTTTTTATTTTTTCTCCAACTTCAAATTTTGGTTCAGATTTGAGTTATATTATTCTTCCATATGGAAAGTTCTCATAAATGATATTCCCATTTCTTCCATATGGAAAGTTCTCGTAAATGATATTTCCCATTTATTTATTTTAAGCACATCTCTTCTTAACTGTTAAGGTCTCTTCCATAAGTTTTACTGCTCCCTACTTAATAAGATATCTTTGTGTTTGATGTACGATATTAATTAAATTGCTTAACTAATGTTCTACTTGATTTAATTCCTCTTAATTTAAGTGTACTACATAATCCCTTTTTCGTGAGCTTTCTAGAATGATTTATTTATTAGGTTTGTGAGTAAGGTTCACATTTATCTTTTTATATTAAACTTATGTTTTTAGTTGTTTGATTAAGTTTAAATTAACTTTTAATTTCCCAATACCAAGGTTTCGAGTTTCTTGTGTACTTCAAAAATTATCTTATGTAATTGCAAGAGTGTGACAACACTTGCCCTTTAAATGCCCCTATGGGGAACATTTAGTACAACATTGTAGACAACTATTAACTCTATGGTTTCCTTCTTGTCAAACTAATGATGACTAAGGATTAACATGTCCACCTTGATGCACACCCCTTAGTTATATCCCACGAGTGGCGAATTTCATGGTCCAACCATCATGGCATTGTGAAAATTCAAGGTAAAAGTGTCCCCTACTTTCCAACTTAAGCCACATATGTAGTACTAGTGAGTAGAATTGGAAATATTGTTCCACCCCTCTAAGCAAAATCCAATTTGATTGGTACATCCCATTACCTATATATTTGATTTTTACATCCCAATTACCCATATGTAAGTCATTCATCACACATATACCTTATTCATATATACACTATACATATCATTTATATTCTATAAATATAATTATCATTAATAATAATGAAAACAAATTCCTACTCAATCATGCATTTATGCACTATTTTGGTCCCAATCACACTAAAAAAGATCATCAATAAAATCTGATCACAAATGTTTAAGTATCATAAAATAATTTATGATAGGGGAGGTTCCAGAGGACCTGCGAAGATGGGATGACACATGCCATTCCACATTCCGGCTATCTTCTCGTCACTCATCATTACATACTATAGGAATTGGAGCCCATGCCGTGCATACTATAGGAAGGTAAAGTAATTATTATCAATACCGTTTCTCTGCAATATCAACTAATACCTCCCCTTATTTATTTTTCTTACCAAGGACTCCCCTATGGTTTCCCTATCTCCACCTTCTCGTTCATCTTTGTATAGCTCTCTCATCTAAATGATGTTTTCCTTAGGTTTTTTTAGATTATTGAATTACATAAGATTTAGTTTTATCCTAGAGTAAAATTTGAATGAACATGAGTATCTCATGGTTCTAACTTGGAGCTCTCCTATTTCAACGAACACTTAGTAGGCTTTATAATTTTTTTGCTTTGTTCATTCCAAGTTATTTTTGATAAATAAATTGTAATGTCATTGTGTTTCAACAAGTTATCAATGAAGAGACTCAATATCCATCTCCATTTAGGTTGTATATATCACCCCATTCCAAACTATCATGTATCAAGTTAAATATACTTTTAATGTGAAATTTATGATCTTATCTTGGAGATTGTTTTATAATTAAATTACTAATGTAACATATTAGAAATGTGTATGTATCTTTTTTTTTTTACTCCAAAGATAGTGAATCATTCCCCATGGTTAACATCATCATCTTGAATCCTATTGGTTCTTATAAAGTTGATTTTGGTTGTACATTTTTATTTTGAGACCAATTTTTTACCTCAAAACTTCTCTAATGTCTATAAGAGGATTAGTATTAATTTTTACCACCCACAGGCCACTTTTCGAGGAGGCCATTCCACATATTGAGCAAGATGGCTTGAAACATGGGATATTTTACTTGATTTGGAGACTATATTTATAGTATTTTGACCCATTCACCCATGCATCATGGATATTATTGTATAGGTGACATAAATACCTCAATTTATTTTTCATTACATTGTGGATTGGTAAAGAGATAAAGGTATTTTTATATTTTCCTAGGAATATAGTATTATTATAATGAGAAGGGTTTTAGATATCTCATATAAATAAGAAAAATACTTCTTATTAGTAACCCATTACTAGTGGAGAAACATCACTACTTGTTAACTAGTACAACCACATTAAAAATATTAATGTGGTTGATATAGCCAAAGACTTTATAAATATAACAAAACAAATATTGCAACACAAAGAATGTTTTACCAATATAAACATTTACATGATTAATCATGTATAAAACGGTTATGGGTCAACTTTAACTTGAGAAACAAAAAAGGAATTGCACATCTTTTGTAAAATGGATCATTTTGCTAAACAAAATTTTCTTATATATTAATTTCCTCATCTAATTAGGATATGAACCTATGACTTAATAGAATTAGAATAATCTCAAATCCCTAGAAATTAGTGGGCAGGGAGCAATGTGGCATGAATCTAATTTAATTTGAGGAAAAAAAAAAATACACATCTTATTGTAAAATGGACCATTTTTCTACATAAAAGTTGTCTGTATATTAGTTTCCCCATCTAATTAGAATATGAACTTATTAGAATTGAAATAATCTCAAATCCCTAGGAAATTGGTGCATAGGGAGCCACCTAGCACAAATCTAATATTTGAAATTTATTAAAAGTTATTGCAACCTAACAAACTCTGTAACATATTACAGTCGTTGATAATCATTAAGACTAAGCATATGTTGAGCATATTCCCTTGAGAATCAATCTAGGCAGTCAATTAAAAAATAAGAAAAAGTCAACATATCCTCATCCACCTTAAGTTGAAATAAGAAGTCTTCCGCAAATATGCTTACATTTCCTCTAAAAATGGGTATGGATGGCTAATCATAGTGACTCCTTGAAGACATTTTTTTGTTGATAGTTTTACTTCTTCATGGATTCTCAATGTGATGGTTTGAAGGTTGAAATATTTCTTGAATAAGTGGCCTCACTCTATCCTGTGGTCTTGTTTATGGATGAATATTTGTGATTATAGATAACCTTAGATTTGATTGTGGCTTTAGGGGTCCTAAGTATTACTAGGGAAACTTCCTTTGTGTTGGATTTATCCTTCACTAAAATGAGAGAAATTGTTGCTAAGGTTAGAGTGATAACACTTTGATGTTCCACTAAGTCTTAGCACCTTGTGAAGACTTTGCACTAAAGTGCTAAATAATATGATAACAATATCAACTTATTCTTCAATTTGTATTTTTTTATGTCCAAATCATAATAATATATTCTTATACATTTCAGTATATATACTTATTATATATGGTAATTCAATAATAATAATAAAAATTTAAAATTCTAGATCATTTAATTTCAACTTCACATTTTTTCTTATGCTTCCAAAATTTCTTTAATTACACAAAATCCCATCATACTGTTCTTTCAACATGGTATTCTCAAATTTCATTTTGTGAGTTTTTTATCTTCTTAAATTCAAATTATCAATCCTTTTTGAATTTAATTATTTTTCAACAATTATGTATTCAAACTTCTATCATAATTGGAAACCTTTTATTTCCTTTAATCTTTCTTTTAATAGTTTTCAGCTATTATATATATATCTATATATATATATATATAGAGAGAGAGAGAGAGAGAGATACTTTTTTTTTCTAATTTAAATCTATTTAATTTTATAAGTTTCTCTTCTTTTATTTCTTAATAATAATGTTGATAGGTATAATTCATGTTTTTTTTTATTTTTTTATTAAAATGATTGATTGAAAAATGTTATATAAATTAGTGTCAAATTGAAATGTATTATGAATTTTTTTAGACATATAGTATTGATAAACCATATTATTTTAACACAACTTATTTACAAGTTTAAAATCTCTATAGTTAAAAATTTTATTAGATGTTTTTTAAATATATTAATTATTTTATAATTAATGATAATAATAATTTTAAATACGAATATAATTTATTTAATTTTTGTGATTTAAAAAAATATATATTTGACCATATTGATGTTTATTTAATTATTTAATTTATATAACTACATTAATTTTATTAATTTCCTTACAACACATTTTAAATTATCATTTTATCAATTATCCTTTTATGTATCTTTTCAATTTACTTCAAAATCACAAATTTCTAATTTATTATCCAACTCAAACTTTCTTTCAAAATATTTATAATTTTAAATTAAATATTACGTAAAATTTTAAAATTTACATTTTTTATTTATATTTTTCTATCTTATATCAAACTTATATCAAAAGTACACTATTTCTATCTTATATCAAACTACACCTATCTTGTATCAAACTACACCATGTTAGTACAACCCATAGATTGACTAGTTACACTCATAGTTACACATCATTCCCACAGTTCCAAATTTTCCTTTATATTTTGTCACAATCAAACTTTGTTCTATTCTTTCAACTCAGTTTGAAAACTAAAACAATCAACCTTAAAATCTTTCTCAAATCAATATAATCCCCAATAAAATACTTAGGAAGCATAAATTAATTATGATTAAAAAAATAAAAAATTTAATGTAAAGTAAACATTTAAATAAAAATAAAAGTAAAAATAAAAGAAATAAAAAATTAAAATAATTTATGACTTAAATTTATTTAAAAGTAAAAAGTAAAAGAAATAAAAAATTAAAATAATTTATGACTTAAGTAATTTATGAGGAAATTAAATCATCCTAATTGTGAATTTATCCAGTGAAATTTAATTTAGAATAAAAAAATTTAATTCCCATTACACTTAGTAAATTCCAAATTAAAATAAATCTAAATTAATTTATTTATTATATTTCAATAATATATAAACATTTTAGACTTTAACATAAATATATATCATATTTATTGATAAATTTTAAATCGTAATAAATTCATGTTTTTATATATTTAATCATAATTAATATTACATATCTACAAATAAGATGAATGTACGTTAAAACATAAAACTTTCGCAATTCTTTCGCAATTAAATAGTGTTAAATTTCGGAATTATGATATAATTTACTTGTAGTTTATATGTTATGAGTTTTGTAATTTATTTGTTGAGTTTTGGAAAGTTTTGTTTGTATCTTAATTGTTTTTTTAGCGAAAGGCTAGAATAGAGTCATGGCTAAATGTTCCCTTTGATTATATGTATTCGACCATGCATGCAATGACAGTGGATGTGATATTTTATGTACGATAAGGAAAAAGTGTGCATTATATAAAAACAATTAGATCCGATGAGTATATAAAAGCAATCAGATGAGACGAGTACTCACTTTTAATATATATTTATTCAAAATTCTATGTTCTTAAATTTCATAATAAAGATACTAAATTCACGAAGGGGAAATGATTTTATGAAATATTTTTATAGTGGTTTTAATGAGGTTATAATTTTGTTTGGAAAGTAATTGAAATTTTATTATGATTTTGGTAGAAATTTTAGAAATTCTGGTTACATCTATCAAATTTCAAGATTTTGAGTGTCTTAATAATTCTTAATAATGCTGAATCTATTTCCACCATAAAAAACAATTCAAACACTTCCAAAATTGGATTTTTTGGAAAAATTTCACCAAATTACATCTAATGAAATTGTAGTAATAGTATTCTTACTCGATAGTCGTGTTAATTTTTTTATCATTAATTTTACACCTTTTAATTCTTTTGTTCTCTTGTTTTGCAACAGGCCTCACTTATTATACATGCATAAAGGTAGGTTATATTGTTTTTGTTTTAAATGATTTTTTTATGTGCCTATATGGTCACCAAAACTATAATTTGGATGTGTATCTCAAACATATCATAAAACATGCTTCCTCATGGAAGTTAGTGCCATTATAACTCCTAATTACTATAGTATGTTAGTTGTCTTACAACATAGAATTTGTTTTACTTATTTTTGTGATCACCAAAAACTATATCTTAAATTTGTGTCTCAAGTATATCACAAACTATGTTCAAAGTTAATGTCATTTAAAAATCCTAGTTAGTACATTAGGTTAGATGTAAAAAAAATAGAAATATACTTTAAAAAGTAGTTTAAAAATTCACTATAAATATAAATATTTTTTTGCATAGTAGTAGTATTATTTTTATCTTAATTACAACAGTTTTTTGCTATCAATTATGCATAATAGACAGGTACTAAGTAGCAACGGTGCATATTACGTTTATTTATTATGAGTTTTGGAAGGTTTTGTGATATATTTTCTGTCTAGTTTAGACATAACTATCTCCGCCAAAAAAAGAGAGAGTAACATTTTTCTCCAGGTTCCAATGGTGGTAAGGTCCCAAGGAGACAAAGCGTGGTATGTACGCTTCTGGTTTTGCTTCTAAGAGAGGACGAGCTACATGTGCTCATCCCCATCATCCAACGAGAACACAATTTTTGTTAATCTTCAAGCGAGGATGGTATTGTCTATGCAATCTAACTTGTCTTCCATTTCCACAATTCTAATCACATTCTCCTATTGTGTATCATCATGATCAGTCGAGACTCTACCCATAAGGATTTTGGTGTGCCAATATACATTGTTGACCTGCATTTACCATGAGAACCAGGAGCAGGAAGAGGGCCCTATATCTGGTATCCAACCTTTGCTAACATTCTTCACATGCGGGTTAGGGATGAAACCTCTGCTATAGTGCACCTCTGATTTGATATTTTCAATTTCCCTGTGAACTAGCTCATGTATGATCTTCTGGAATCGCATAGAGGCAATGTGCCCTTGGGATTGGGAGTGGATTGGGCACTACACTGATAGGATGATACAAAATTATTATCAAAATTGGTTGATCCAGAGGAGCATTCTTGATGCCCACCTGTTCTTTATCTTGTTGAATGCCCCTAAGACATATTGGATAAGGTGAGAAATGATGCAAGGTGATAACTAGGGATAACACAAGAGGAAGAAACTAGACTAGATAGGGACTAGGTGGCAAAGACAGTAGAGGTGATATGGAAATTAATGGAGATGAGCGGATAGGGTTGTGGAAAGGGTATAAAGGGATAAGCAAGCAGAGACAACGTTGAGTCAACAAGGAAGCCACTAAGGGTGGTTATGACAGCTTTACAATCTCACAATAAAATCTCTAATGTAGAACAAAAATCCAGATGGAGGAGAATATGAAGGTACTAGGCTACAAGGAGGGTAGTCATACACATATGATCAATATAACAAGATGGATTTCCCCCCACTTTGCAACAAAAAAGCCTGAGGCAGAAGCCAAAGGAGAGGCAGAAAAAAAGAACCCAAACAAGTAGATGGAGACGATGAACCTGTGATGAGAAACCTCAAAAGGATCAAGCCTTATAGTAAAGAAAGAGGCCTCATACCAAAGAGAAAGGCCAATTGAGAGACAAAGGAAGCAAGCAAAGTTGTAGTTAGTGAAAATAGTAATGTATAATAACTGAAAGACGACAATGTTTGATATAATTAGTACACTGAAGAGATCTAGTCTTAATCCATGAAAATTTCCAAGGACTAAAATCTCAATGGAAGAAATATTGCAGAGGAAGCTCAAAAAAGTGGTTAATTGCATTGTTTGACAGAGATACCAATGGTGGTGGAGTGTAATCAGACCAATGGTTCTAAATTTCATCGCTTCCTCGACCATTATTTATGAAGCTTGCCACATTCTCCATGTTGTTCTCCTCGTTGGCATGATGATAGAGTAGATCCCGATGTAGTTCATGTCTAATTAAGGAATGAGCATGTTGATTATGTGCCTTATGGCCCATTAGCTTAGGGGCATACACTCCTGTGTGGTGGAGTAATTGTGATCAAACCTCAACAATGAACAAGTCATCGACAGATATCAATGAAAATACCTACATCCATGGTGTATGCTAGGTGGTTGGTGCTTTGCACCTTTGAGTGATGATGCTTATCATGTCAAAGCAGGGGTGGGGGGAACATCCACTCATAAGCACAGTCTGTATAAGACATTATGTATTTATTTTTTTATATTAAATAATTAAAATTATTATATATTAAAAAAATTATCCATATTTAAAATTGATCTAGGTTAATTTATTTTTTTTAAATGTTGAATGTATGTAATTATTTATTTATTATTTAATTTTTTTTTTAAATTTTAATTTTGAATTTTAAATTTAATACAACAACATTATGTTCGGTTCATGATAACATCACCCCATACTAAATGATAAAGAATCTCATTACTTTAGTTGCAATTAAATTTAATTTTTAAATAATTTATTTAATAAAAGACTAAAGTTATAGAATATATTAAATAATGCATTCTTTTTTAAAAAGTTTGGTAAATTAATATTAATTAATAGTAATAACTATTATTATTAGAAGATCATTATATAGTTTATATTAGTGATGGTGATGATGATTCACAATCACTAAGACATAATATGGTTTATTGGACCTTTAAGAAGGTAAGATATTACTCCTATTTTTTTAGAATTTTATTCCTATACTAGAAAAGCATAAGAGAATAATTCCAATATTATCATAGTTTTGTCAAGTTAAAATGTTAAAAAGTTTGGTAAGATAAAAAAATATTTTGAAATTTAGAATTAATCTAAGCCTAAGTTGGATAATCTAGGAGAAAGTATCTTTCATATTCAATGCTCTTAGTGTTTGAAGGCGATAGACTCTATCATCCCATGGATTTTTGGGAATTAATCAATACCCAATTTCACTATGGAGTTCATGAGAATTTGTTCTTATTTTACCAATATTTATTTTCTTCTTTACACTAGTCATGATAGAGAGATGCTTTTGATTTTTAAAATTTGGGTTGATTACCTCTTTATAATATTTTATCTTCCCTTTTCCATTTAACTATTGATTGCCCCAAAATTTCTCTTTTAATTTTGATGTAATAATATTTGTAATAATATCTATAATATTCTGGGTGTGATTACAATTTGGAAAAAACTGGGACAACTAGGGTTTGAACAGGGGCAACATTAGCGAACTGGTAACCATGGAGGGACAAGGAGGAGGGAGCTCCACTCCCTCCTACAGTAACCTAGTCTTGAACAAAGGTAGAGAGACAAGTCGGAGAAAGCAGAAAAACTCCATGGAGAAAGAGACAAAAATCACTGAGGCACAAGTGCTGGAAGGTAGCGGACCCCAGGATGAGAGAGGGACCCATGAGGAGGCTCAAGAAGAAGAGAAAGTAGGAGACAGAGGTCAAAAGTCAGAAAGCAGAGCTCCAACGAGACCCTGCAAGCCCAAGGCTATTATCAAACCTTGGGTGGTCCTCAGTGATCCGGCTCTGTAGGAGCACAAAGATCACATGGCTACCTATGCAGTCATATGTAAGTTCATGGGCATCTAGCCCACAGAGAAAGCACTATACACTTGGATAAGAAACACATGGAAACCGAAAGGAGATATAACTATACATCTGGGTTCTAAGGGTTTCTTCACTATGGCTTTTAAGAACTTGGAGGATAACGACAGAATATTCGAAGGAGGGCCTTACTTCTTTGCTGTCTCGGGTCTCTACATGTGACCTTGGATGATGAACTTTGTGCCAGAGCGAGAAACGTTCACTTTGGTCCTGGTATGGATTATACTATATTCCTTACCTTTAGATTACTGATTGTCGGAATCCTTAAGAGCTATAGGCAATAAACTAGGTCATTTTATAAAAATATCAGAGGCTACTCTGTGTGGTAAATACACTTCCTTCGCACGCATATGCGTTGAAATGGATTTATCGGCAGCCCTCACGAATGAGGTTATCCTGGAAGTTTATGATGAGGAATGGGTCCAAGTAGTCGACTATGAACACATACCGTTCAGATGCCGCAAATGTCATGAACGTGGGCATCTCTTCAAAGAATGCCCACATAACAAAAGAAAGAATAATAAAAAAGGCAACATTGGTAAAGACCCTGAAGGTTTCACCAAAGTGGCAAGCAAGGGGAAAGGAGGGGGGGAAAAGCACCAAAAAAAACCCAGTGAGTATAACCTACCAAGTCACAACAGTTTTGAGACTCTAGAAGAGGAGGGGGAAGAAAATGAAAAGAGTAGAGATATGGGGAAAACCACAATAGAAAGGGAAAGAGAAGATAATATGGACATAACACACGATGACAAAGAAAGGAAGGAGGACCCACAAAACAACACAGGACTTGGAGAAGACCAGGATATGACCCCCAACGAAGTAGAAACGGAAGACCAAGAACTACAGGAGATCCTTGAGAGGGAGAACCTGGAACTTGAACAGTTTCTAGAACAGGGCATCAACAAAGGGATTGAATCTCTGCCACAAGAGCAATTTGACAAAGTGCAACAACTCTATCTCAGTAGATCCGAAAAAAAAGGCTGCTAGAGTCAAATGGCATTACGATAGCTAGGAGAATAAAGGGGTCAAATAGATGGAGATCTTACCAGGGTGTTCCACCAAAAATCCAAGCAAAAAAAGAGGAAGAAGAAAACATAATGAGCTCCTAGCAAAATGCGGAAAACTCTTGATTAATTCAGGTAAGATGAAATACCTTACCAGTTACTCTTTTACAAACACCTCATTATGAAGCTCATGACCTGGAACATTAGGGGACTAGGCAGCAAAAGAAAGCAAAGAAATCTTAGTAATAGAATAAAAGAAGAAAAACCAAATATGGTTTTCATACAGGAAACAAAATGCTCAATAGAAAAGATCAGGGACCTTCACAGTAAATGGCTCAACAACTATGAGTACTTGGAGGTCAAAGACAACAACACAGCAGGGGAATTCTTACGCTTTGAAATCCTCAAAGAATTGAGATTACAGATGTAAAAGCTTCCAGAAATCATCTCTCTATTATTATTCAACCGCTAGGGGACAAATATTATTACTTGACTACAAAGGTCTATGGTCCTTAATTGCTTGAGGACAAACTAAGGCTTATCACCTCACTAGAGGAACTAAGAGGAAGACATCCTAGCATCCCTTGGATTTTGGGGGGGGGGACTTCAATATGATCAAATCACTTTCAAAAAAAAGGGGGAAGTAGAATGTTGGGGCGAGACTCACTCACATTCCAGAACTTTTTAGACAACATGAGACTGGTGAGCATGGAGACTATAAATGGCATCTTCACTTGGAATAACAAGAGAGGGGGAACAGCCCAAGTTGCTTCAAAATTAGATCACTTCTTAGTTTCGGAGGATCTCCTTCTATCAGGTCACTCCATGACCGCATGGATTCTTCCTTTTGGGGGGTCGGATCACTGGCCTGTTCAGTTGGAAGCTTCCTACATTGGAACCCCAAGAAATAGACCTTTCAGGTTTGAAAATGCTTGGCTCACTCATCCAAACTTCTACAATAACATTAGTAAGTGGTGGGTGGAAGACATGCCCATTTAGGGCACAAAAATGTTCATCCTGCATCAGCGCCTTAAACATATCAAACAAAAGCTCAAAGAATGGAACTGAAATGAGTTTGGTAACATTTTCGAAGCCAAGAGAGAAGTGGAAAGTAAATTACAAGAAATCAATCAAATTCTCATCAAGGAAGGATTCACTGAGGAGAGGAAGGTAGTGGCAGACTCATTACAGCAGGAATGGGATAATAGATGTCAGGAGGAGGAGATATTTTGGAAACAGAAATCTAGAGTGCAGTGGATTAAAGAAGGGGAGAGAAACACCAGGTTCTTCCATAAATCCACTATGAAACACAGGGCTCATAACAAAATCATGAAGCTACTAGATACACAAGGAAAGGAGTTAAAGACTCACAAGGAAATCGAAACGATGCTCCTTCATCATTTTAAAAGCATAGCAATGGAAACCTTGGTCGATATATCACACTCCATTAAGAATTTCACTAAGAATATTCCCAAGATGGTGGCCAGGGAAGAAAACTACAATCTCAATAGGCAATTAATGGAGGAAGAGGTCAAAGAAGTGATCAAAGAGATGCACAACAGGAAAACTCCAGGTTCGGATGGTTTCAATGTAGATTTTTTTAAAACTTGCTAGGAAACAGTCAAACACGACATTCTTGATGTGGTAGAGGACTCAAGAACATCAAGAAAAGTTATCAGAGTGCTTAATGAATCTTTTATAGCTCTAATCCCTAAACAGGAAAAGGCAATGACTCCAGATAAATTTAGACCAATAGCTCTATGTAATGTGGTGTACAAAATCATCTGCAAAGTTATCGCTAATAGACTCAAACCTCTTCTACCATCGCTAGTTTCGTAGGAGGAGACTGGGTATGTGGAGGGAAGACAAATCCTCAAAAACATCATCCAAGCGCATGAAGTGGTCCATTCCCTCAAGTCCCATAAGCAAGCAGGTATGATAATACAGCTGGATATAGTAAAGGCCTATGATAAACTTAGCTGGCAATACATAAAGGAAATCCTTAAAGCTTATGGATTTGATTTCAACTGGATAAAATGGGTCATGGCACTGGTCATCTCAGCAAGCTACTCTATCCTTCTTAATGGCTCACCTTCCAACACTTTCAGGCCTTCACGAGGCCTTAGGCAAGGAGATCCTCTCTCCCCATTCCTTTTCATTCTCACGATGGAAGGATTGGGTAGAACGATCAATGCAGCCAAGGAGGAAGGAAGAATCAAGGGGCTAAAACTGACTCAGAATGGGGAGGCTTTGACGCATCAACAATTTGTGGATGACACAATGCTGCAGGGCACACCCACTGTCAAGGAAGCCAAATCCCTTAAGCAAATCCTAAATGACTTCGCCCTTGCTACTGGCATAGAGGTAAGCCTTTCAAAATCCAAAGTTTTCTTTTTCAAATTCAATCCAAAGACATCTCTCCAGAATTCTTGGTTTTCAATGAGAGAATTTTCCCTCTAAATATCTGGGTATGCCTCTACTGACAAGCCTCTGAATAAGGCAGTGTGGGAGGAAGTTACTAATAAGCTTAAGGAAAAGGTCAATAAATGGACTCATAGATCCTTAAATTTAGTAGGAAGACTTGTTCTTACAAAGGCAGTTCTTCAGACCATTCCAATCTTCATGTTCTCTGCACTTCCAATCCCTAAAGGAGTTTTACAGCAGATTAGGAACATTCAAAGAAACTTCCTTTGGGGTAAAGGGGAAGAGAAGAAGAAATGGGCCCTGGTAGCATGGGACAAACTCTGTAAACCCAAAACCCATGGTGGTTTAGGACTCCACAACCCGGACACCCTAAGCAAGGTCCTGGGGGCCAAACTTTGGTGGAGATGGCTAAAAGAGTCCAACAATCCTTGGGCCAAGTTATGGAAACAAAAGTATGCAACAAATTGGCAGGAAAAGGACCACATTCGTATGTCAGGGCACATCAGGGGCTCTCATATTTGGAACAAGGCTTGGGAGAATAGAACTTTAATTCAGAACCACAACTTCTGGGAGATTAAAAACAGGAACCTGGCCTGGTTCTGGAAGGACAACTGGCAGCAGGAACAGAATATATGCAGAGACAGTCTAGACATCATCAAAAATGATACCCTTAATAAGGGGCTCAAGAGGGTAAGTGATTTTTGGGACCAGTCTAGAGGGGAAATGAAATGGATATTATGGAGAGTACCATCTTACAGTGTAGAAACCCCTTTGAGAACCCAAGCAAAAATTCTGGAAGACATCCTAGAAAAGAGACAGATTCTGACCTCAACTTCGGATGATATTCTTAGATGGGGTAGAAATAACGAAGGTAATTTCAACCTCAAAGAAGCCAAAAGAATAATCACAGGATTTGACTATTCAAACGCTGACAAGACTTGGGTAAACATTTGGAGCAATCGTCACGGGATGAAAATCAAAATGTTCATATGGATAGTTCTTCACAAAAAATATTTGACCGGGGAAAATATTAGAAAAAGAGGTTTTGTAGGGCCTTCTAAGTGTAACTTATGTGGGCATTAGGAGGAGACAATGGATCACCTTCTCAGCTTATGTGAGTTCACCTACTCCATCTGGAACTAGGTAGCCTCTATCTTCAACCAAACAGATAGAAAGGAAAATGACATCACGAAAACTTTAAAGAATTGGAGGAAAGACTTCTCGGATAATGAAGCAATCAATGTGGCTTGGACATTGATCCCAGGCTTCTTGATCTGGGATGTGTGGAAAGAACGCAATAATAGAATCTTCAAGAATAAATCTAGCCTGACTCAAGGTATTGTGGTTCAAATTCTTAATCAACTCAGAGAAACAGTGAAAGCCTTTATGAAGCAACCTCCCGGGAAACCCCCTGTTCCAAGAGACATCCTCATCATTCAACAGCTGGGTCTTCAGGCTTGTGATACAACAAATACAAATAAGGAAGCTAGGCAAAGAACAGAAAACAAAGCCTTTTGGAAACCTCCCCCTCATGGCTTTTTGAAACTAAACATTGATGGAGCTTCAAAATGGAACCCAGGGAATGCTGGTTACAGCGGAGTCATCAGAAATGCAGAGGGCAACATCCAAGTTATCTTTCATAGTCATTTTGGGAGGGCCACCAACATTATGGTGGAACTCATGGCCATTGAGAAAGGTTTAGAAATCCTTATAGAATACAATCTACCCAATACAATTATAGAGGCAGACTCAGAATTAATGATCAACTAAGTTAAAAGAATAAGCATTGGCTCAGCACCAGATAAATTTTTAAGGAACTAGAGACTAACGCAAGTGTTTCATATAGTTCATTCTCACCTCAAAACACTTAAAACTTTGAGCTTTGTTCATGTGCGAAGAGAGGCCAATAGAGTGGCGGACACATTAACCAATGAAGGAGTGATCTACACACGAGAAAACAAGTGCCTAGTTTGGGAGAATGTCCAAACTGGACAACTTCATGAGGACTGTTGTAATCTAGAAAGTAAAGATAGGGAGCATCATCAAAACTCCAAAGGAAATCGATTAACAGAAATCTCAGATGACGACTGTTAAAGGCACAAATGATAGACAGGATAAGTTCTGGGCCTTATATAGGAAAAGAAGACAACGGAATGGCAGGCAGAGTAGAAAGACAGGAAAACTAAAAAATGCTTCTAGGACTTCTTCTCAGAGAAAGGGGGTTTTGCAGATGCTACCAGATTTACCGGAAGCTCGAAGGTGCCGGAAATGGTTTCACCAAAAAACTTCTGATACCACAAAAGGAGGTACTCATGGCCCTTGGCAGACTGAGAATGTCACCTTCACAAGTCAGACACATCCTGTGCAACTCTTCTTCCCAAAATCAGGTTCAGCCGTCGGATCATGTGGCAGAAGATCTAGGGCGAAGAAAGGTCATGCTTGTTGGCGGTGGGACCAGAGCAGTTTTGATACAGTAACCTGGGTTATCGGGCGGCCCTATGTTCTAAGGCGGTTTTCAAGAAATGGATGTGATGTCATTGAACATGCAACACATGGCTCCATACTCAAAGGTAATACCGCCTTTATCGTGCGAGTAATGAGCGTGCATATAGTCCACGTGATATTATTCGCTGTCGTCGGATCGGGTAGCAGCAAATCAAGGGCTGAGGTTGATAAGGCTAGTTGGTGGTGGGACCATGCTAGTATGGCCATTGTTTCCCACGTTATCAGACATCAAATCAACCACAATTGGACTTTCGATGGACATCCGACTCCCACGGACTTTCGATGGACATCTGACTCCCATGGACTTTTGATGGACATTCGACTCCCATCAATTCCGTGGACTTCCATGGTAGGAGATTGTCAGCTCAACTTTGTAGAAATAGGGTGATTCTCCTAAGCTGTGTGGTTTGTAATGTGAGTGTGCATGTGGCATTTGCTTACATGTATATTATGTAACTTTTTTTGTGGATCTAGTTGAATAGAAGGTCTGATTCTTGCCTGAGTAAAAGAAAAAAAATAATATCTATAATATTATTCTTATTTTGGAAAATTATCTCCTCCTTTGTCCCCTAATGGTCTAGCCAAGGTTGGCATTCTTATGTCATCCTAGCTTGAGCTAAAAGTGGTTTTGATTAGAATTAGAATAAATTTTAGGAAACCTCTTATCTTCCTATTGTTTAACCTCCTCTTATACATAAGATACCTAGTAATAGCCATGCTTTGGCGAGGGAAAGACTTGTTTTGATGAGGAGGATATGATAGGGTGTATTTTGTTTAATATTGATATTGTAGGTTATAAACATTTTTTGGATATGTTCCATCATCTTCAACAACTCTTTGTAGATACTAAAAACACAACTTCATGTCCATATAAAATATCAATCTCAAAGAGGAGTTTTTATTTATCATGTATCTAGAGATTGATTGACTTGCAATTGTTTTCAAGTCCATTGTAAGACTTTAATCCTCCATTTATGATTTTCTCAATGCTATAATTCTAGTTGATATTGTCTTGGATATCTATTCCAATATATTTGTATGAAGGAACTTATTCCAATTTATTTTTGTCATATATGAAAGTATCATATGCAATATTTTTAGATTTAATTATCATGACTTTTGTTTTGTCACTATTAATAGTCATACCCATATTGGAACATAAATCTTGGAGGATTCTTAGTTCTTTTCGAAGATCATAATGATTACATGTGGGTATACAAACGAAGAGTGATGAATATACCAGTGAGAGTGGGGCAACACAACCTACCTCTTCCAAATACTCTTCTAACGTATCAATCTATATGCCAGAAAAGAGTAGGGTACAAAGGATACCCTTGCTTAGCATAAAGACAAATATTGATGAATATATGAGTGAGATTCAAGCAAACACAACTTAGTTCTTCCAACAATCTTCTAATGTATCAATATATATGCCAAAAAAGGGTAAGGGACAATGGACACTTGTTCTTGACTCCAAAATTACAGTTATTTTTGTCTGACAAACCCTCAATGGTACTAAAATTGGCAATAGTGTTCTCATACAACCTTGTCACAACAACCCTCAAGTCAAGAGGGAACTTTATCTCTTTCAAGCTTTTCGATAGGTTTTTACTAGGAATGGTGTCAGTTTTTTTTAAAATTCAACAAAATAACAAAATTGATCAATTTTATTATTGTAGCACCCCTTGTTAATGATCTTGAGAGTAATAAGGTAGTCCATAATTGAATTGTATCTACTAAACATAGCTTGACCTTTAGCTTTTGTACCATGGAATAATCTTCTTTTTCAAAAATACTTTGTTTAGCTTGGCTAAAATGCTACTAATCATAATCATCCTATAATTAGAGGGAATGGTTTTATCTCAAGTTTTAAAGATAGACATAGTGAGACTTTGGTTCCAAGGCTCAAGGAAGCCTTGCTTCAATGCCAAATTGAAGAGCTTGTGTATGTGAAGAATGAAGATAGAGTCTCCTATGTAATGAGGAAATTCCACATTGACTAAAAGGTAATGAACATTCAAGGGAAATTATTATGAAAAAGATATAATGACTTCAGGAATTATAATAAACGATTGAACCATCCAATTTCCATGCTCATCGTATTCACAAATAAAGGATTTTTTGTGTGTATTTTAAAAATACATCTTGGCCATTACACTATTAATACTATCCTTATTAGTCCCTGCCAAAGAAGGACTATAATATTTTATTTTATTTTTACTACTATTCATTTATATTTCACCTACACAATATCTAATGTTTACCTTTATAAATATATATGTTTGTGTGTGTGTGTGTGTTTAAAATTAGTTTTTTTTTTTTTTAGAATTCCATTTGTAAATATATTTAATTACTTATTTTAGTCTTCACAAGGCATAACACTATTTGTATAACTTTCTAACGATCTCACTATGCCATCGATGCTATAAAGGGGCACAATTTGAGGTGGGAGTATTGGTTGATTCGTTCAAGTTGAGTGGTATGCATATGTACGTCTATGAGATAACTTGTAGTGATAGCTTACTCTCGGGAGATTTACCTCCACCATTGCGAAGAGCTTCTTGTTGAAATTTGTTTGTACAATTAGCTTATAGAGATTAATCTTTCAAAGAACAAGTTCTTTGGTTCAATACTTGAAGTTTTGTTGGATGAGAATTATGGGGCTCATATAACATATTTTGGTGTTGCAAAAATGTTGCAAAGCCACGTAAGGGGCTAATTCTATGTCTGCAATTGATAAGTCTTATGGATACATTGCTTTATGTTTGTACTGTTGCATATTGTAAAATAAATTTATATGGAGTGGGACTCATCTCTAAGGTTGTAGTTCATTTTGTCGGATTTTTAATTACCAAGTGGTTGTATTTTATAATGGATGAGCCCCACTCCAAGTGGGCCCCACTTCACCTCACATCCTCTCTTACTCTTAAATAAAAGTCCCGATATAAAAAACCCAATAAAATCCTTTGATAAAAGTCCCAATAAAAATCCTGATAAAAACCTCTGAAAAACTTGATAAAATAAAATCTTGATATTTTAAAAGTCCAATATATAAAAATTATTCTGATATAAAAAAATAAATCGATACATTATATTGGACATTGGCATGTTCTTTATGTCAAAAGTGTCATATTAAAAATCTTCGATCTCCAATACCCGATATTTATATACATCTCTTCATTAAGGCCTCCTCTCAGTTTAATAAAGCCTCCCTCTTATACTCAATGAGAGTCTTTTGAGTTCTCATAGCCTCTTGGGTCCATAATCATGGACCAATGGCCACTTGCCATGTGTCCACTCATGTTTTTTTAATATTAATTAAGTTTTTAATTAATTAGTTTAATTTTTATGATTTGTAATAATAATTAATAATTTAATTTAGTAATTTAATTTTTATTAATTTCTAATTATATTAATTTGTAAATTAATTTTTTGATAATTAAATAATTTCATAATTATAATTAATTAATAATTCTACAGTTAAATATGATTAGAATTTTTAATTAAATTTTCCCATTTTTGGCCTAGGTAGCAGTTTTTCCAGAATTCTAGCAATTTTGACTCTTCAACTATGGGAGCTCATAAGTTGAGTTTTACTTGGCCAAATCATGACTAAACAATTTCATAATTATAATTAATTAATAATTCTATAGTTAACTAGGGTTAGAATTTTTAATTAAATTTTCCCATTTTTGGCCCATGCAACAGTTTTTCTAGAATCCTAGCAATTTTGAGTCTTCGATTATGGGAGCTCAAAAGTTGAGTTTTTATTGACCAAATCAGACCCCAAACGACTCGTTAGATAGATAAATCATCGAGAATATTTATGAAGTTGTTGCATGACCAGATTCGGTCATTAAATGAGTCTAAAATTAGCAGAAAATCAAGCTCCGAATTTGTAACCAAAAATAATTTTATGAGTTTAATGTTTTGCATTTTCATTTGCTCATAGCCTCCGTTGATTGTAGATCCATTTGACTTTATTTTCTTTGACCAATCAAATATTTACAAGGATCAATGGAAAGCTCAAATTTGATATTTTTGATTTTAATTTACATTTTAATTTAATTTCAACTAGTTTTTGACACAAGAACAGTAGAAAAGATGAGGAAGAGAAGATTTGAATTAATGAAATTTCTCTAACAAAACAAGAAAAATAACTTTGACCAATGAAAATTGTTGGAGCATATTTGTTCTTCAACAACTCTCCTATTTGGAATTCCTTTTTGTAATTATAAATAGTGGTCTGTAGAACGGAGAAGGGGATTCTCTTCTCTACAATTCTGGAATTCTTAAAGCACTATTGTGATAGGAATTTCATGTTGTAGGTAGAGAGGATCAATCTCATGTTTGGGAATTATTGGCATTTGTCTTTTTTCATTCTGAACTGTGTATGAGAGGCAGATATTGCACTATTTCAGCTCTTGCTTTTAGCATTAGAGTTTATGATTTTGAGGAGATTGTAGGAGCTCGGATTTAAAGAACAGAGCATGAGAACAGGTTCAAATAAATTTGTATTAGAAAACTATTATTTTTAATGTGAATTTCATTCTTGATGGCAGAATTATGTTAATTAGATTTATATTGTGCATTATTGTCGATATGAATACTTCTCTAACAGATTAGCTATCTAATATGTTTGTCTCATGAATCTATTTTCAATTGGATCTTTTTCTCTGATATATTAAAACTAGATTTATGAGTAACTATTTACTCAGAAATCTGTCATCTAATTTTGATTTAATTTTCATTAGCATTATGTGAACTACTTCCTAATGTTATTGGTTCATCATTCATTGTTAATATATCTCTCAACAACAAGTTTGGTAATTATAATATTAGTTAATTGAATTATTTCTTTAGCTATATATTCATCTTAAGCTAGACATGTTAAAATCCCAATTATGTTAATATCTTTCTCTCGGTTGGGTTAGATATACATCTTCCTAACCAATATAGGCATATTATTTCTTTCCTTTTGCTTTTATTCTAGGATTAGTTTGCAATTAGATTAATATTTACACTTCTAGAAGTCCTCTTATCAAAGAGGCAAACTTTAGTTGTGGCTTGGCTAATATTAACTAGAACTCTATCCAAATCTTTTTCTAGAAGATTCTCACCGTGACTTAATTAATACCCTTTAATTAATAATATTTCCTAAGTTTAGACTTAGGAAATATTAAAAAATGATTAAATTTTTTAATTGAGTTGTCTCTAGGTGGAATTTCCAGAAACGATTTTTGGGTTTTGGAGAATACATGTATTCTATCCTCTCCACCAAATTTCTTGGCTAGAACACATCCGATGCTACAAAAAATAACAATAAATAGCATTATCCCTAAGCATAATCTCCATATTCGTCTTCTTTTCAACCAAGTTTGAGAGGGCCCCCTTATACCCAGTGAAGCGCCTTGAGTCACCATTATCAATCAACTAATGGTCCAATGTATCTGGAGGAGAGGCGGTGGAGAGGGAAGAATAAGGTAAAATTATTTTTTCTTTACAACATTAACTTCATCATACCTGGAGTTTCTTGATTTCTTAAGAGGACAACCATTTCCATTTCGAGCAGCAGGAGCATTCCTCTTTCCTTTGTTGTTGAACCTGTTGTTCCTTTGATTGCCATTTCCATTGAAGTTGTTGTTATTGTTTTCATCATCTCTTGGAGTATCCTTCTTGTGAGGAAACTCTCTAGCGAAGTGGCCAAACTTGTTACAATTGAAGCATATTCCTTTTCTTCCTTCTTTGAATCCCAACTTGAACCCTTGTCCTTGATTCCTTGGACCAACATTGTTCCTTCTCCTAGAATGAGTAGAGAAGGCAGTAGGATTGTTTCCATTTGAGGGCTTATCTCTTTCCATCATCCTTATGTCTTCTTGAGTGCATTTGGCCAATAATTAATCAAATCCCTAAATATTGTCATTGTTGAGGATGGTAGTGTTGGACACATCCCATTCTCTTGTAAGATCTCCAAGAGAAAAAAGAGAGAGATCATGGTCACCAGTGACTTCACCAATATATAGAAGATCATTATTGATCTCGGTAATCCTCGTGAAGTAGGATTGGATGGATTCTCCTCTATCCATCTTGATTTCTTTCAACTTGTTCTTGAGAAAGAGAATTTAATTTGCATTATTAACTTTGATCATCCCAACCATATTTTCATACATCTCCTTAGATGTTTACAAATAAAAATATAGGCAACCAAAGGCTTATGAATAGAATCAACAATGATATTATTAGCTTTAACCTCACCTTTCTTGTATTTAGTTTGTGCAGCAACGGATGCATTTGAAGGAGGCTCTTCTATTCATCCTTTGACATAGTCCATAGCATCATTTTCTTCTAAAGTCAAATCTAGAGTCATCTTCCATGCATGATAGTCGGATTTGTCCTTAAGCTTGTCCTTGAATTTGAATAAATATGTAGTCGTCATTGGGGCTAGTTCCAAGTCCTTGTCCAATGGCTTCTCTTAGTGATTACTTTGCTTCACTCTTACTTGGGCTTTGTCTTTACCTATGCTCCGATACCATGTTGATTTTAGATAACAATGATATGTTCTATGCTTTAGCACAATTTACTTCAATGTTCCTTTAGCAGCCCAATGACAATTTCCAATTATCTTGAGTAGCAATCACATTAACTTATAAACATTGACAGTAAATGCAGATAGAACATAAAATCATATGCAGAAGACAAGCCAAGACAATAGGACACAAGATATGGTGGATGTTAGGGACAAACCCCAATGTGGGGAAACCCTTTGATCAAATCATTCTTCAATATTTCAACAGAGAGAGAGAGAGAGAGTGCAAATATCTAAAATACATGCCCAAAATAGTTCTTCCAAATCAGCAGTCAATGCAGCCCTAACCAAAAATTCAATAGTGGTCAAAGCTACCCCAAAGGGTTCTCCAAGTAGCTTGGTCAACAACAGAAGAATGTGGCCTACCAAGGGAGTCAAAGTCAACCCAAAATTAGCTCGGTCAACCCAGTCAAAGTTTGATGTAATTCTGTGGTCAAACCAAAAATTCAACTCGGTCAAACAGTCCCCAATCACTTCAACATTTGTGCCAAAGAATGTTAAATTATGGTATGTTCTATGCTTATAATAGTTTACTTCTTTTCCTTATTATATTCCACAGATTAGCAATCACATGTACATAAAGTAAAGTGCAGATAGAACATTAAACGATCGAGAAAAAACAAGCCAAGACAAGAGACACAAGATGTGGCGGCGAGCCAAGGACAAACCCCACAATGTGTGGGGAAACCCTTTGATCAAATATTCTTTTATCTTCAATAATTTAGCAGAGAGAAATAGTACAATAAATCTGATTTATATCAGCAGTAGTAAACCCTAGATCAGCAACATCAGCATTAGCGGCTTCATCATCAAACTAGGGTAGACGATATCTCACAAACCGACCGTCGGATCAGCTTGATTCCACCACCAAAAGTTGCGGCTTCCAGAGGAGGTTCAGATGAACCTACAGTGCAGTTCAGATGAGGAGATCTTCTAGTCCACGCAGGTCAATCTTTACTTCTGTAGTTGCAGCTTCAGTTTCAACAGCTTCTGGCTTCAAACTAGGGCAATCAATATCTTTCAAACCATCCATCGGATTGACTTGATTCCACCACCAAAAGTTGCGGCTTTTAGAGGAGGTTCAGATGAACCTACAACGAAGTCCAGATGAGGATATATTCTAGTCCGCGCAGGTCAATCTTTACTTCTGCAGTTGCAGCTTTAGTTTCAGCAGCTTCCGACTTCACATGTGTGAGGGAGAGACCCTTTTCTGTGTAGTAGAGAAGAGACTCTTTTTTGCGCAGTAGAGAGAGAGAGAGATGTGATGAGATGAGTGAGTCCAAATGAGGAAAAGTCCTCCTGTATTTATACACAACGTTGGTGTTTGAATAAATGCGACTGTTGGGCTTCTAAGCCTACATGAGTTGTAGGTCGGCTTGATAATAATTCCATAATCAAAATAAATTCATATCTCCATGAATACTTATCGGAATTGGATGATCTTTATATCAATCCTACACCTCTCAACGAGAGGAATTTAATAAAAATATTATCATCAATGAATAAGATGGCCCACATGAAGTTTTGCCCCAGTCGCCAATTTTAACACTCCCTCTCAACTAGGAAGAACTTCATCTACAATTTGTCTATCGGTCGTTACTATTCATCCATTAAATGCATTGCCCTATACAGCCTGACCCTTGCCCTACTATGCTCTATTCTATTTGTTCTGCTTTGTCTTGTTCTGCCCTGTATTGATCTGTACGGCTCTACTATGTTATGCGCTGCTTTGCTTTGTTCTGTTCTGCTTTACTTTTGTCTGAATTATCAAGAAGAAGAAATGATTGAGGATGTATCATACTGACTCAAAGTCAATCTCATAGTATGTACCACTGGTCCAAGACCAGTCTCAACCAACCCGAAGTCAGCGTTATAGTGAGTACAACTCCACTGGTCCCAGACCAGTATCATCCTCCACTGATTCAAAGTCAGTCTCAGAGTGCGTACCACTGGTCCCAGACCAGTCTCAACCGACCCGAAGTCAGCTTCATAGTAAGTACCACTCCTACCACTGGTCCCAGACCAGTGTCGCAGTCTCAGAGAGTGTACCACTGGTCCCAAACCAGTCTCATCCAACCCGAAGTCAGCATCATAGTATTTACCACTCTCACTGGTCCCAGACTAGTACTGCACTGACATGAAGTCAGTCTCAAAGTATGTACCACTGGTCCCAGACCAGTCTCAATCGACCTGAAGTCAGTGTCATAGTATGGTACAACTCCTACCACTGGTCCCAGACCAGTATTATTGGTCCCATATCAATGGAGGTCATCCTAGCGTAGGGAGTACGGTAGATACAAAGATGCGTCTGTCGGTACTACTATGGTCCCTAAATTCATTTCCCTGCTCATTGATCAGATGAGAGGTACTTCCCATGAGTCCCAAACTACATGGGTAGGATGCCTCAATAGGAGAACTAATCAATCCTATCCTCACAGGAGAACACATCAATCCTGCTACAATCACCATGGAGAACACATCAATCCAGGCTGCCATGGAGAACACATCAATCCAGGCCTCACAGGAGAACACATCAATCCTGCTACAATCGCCATGGAGAACACATCAATCCAGGCCTTACAGGAGAACTAATCATCCTGCAACACAGGAGAGCGAATCATCTTGTTCCACAAGAGAACGAATCATCTTGTCCCAAAAGAGAGTGAATCATCTTGTTCCAATGCACACCACCAAGGAAGGGTGAGTCACCCTGTGGTTGTATGTTGCTCCAGTAAGAACCGCAAGCCCTCAAAGCTCCCAGAGCTCAATGTATGCAACATGCAGGACCCTTGTACAAGGGTTTCTTGACGACTCCAAGTCGATTGGGAAAATCACAGATTAGATCTTTCCTCGGGGCTTTGACAAGGTGTATCGACCTGTACATCATCTCAATGCGATGGAGCCTCCTTGCTCATTGACTTACCATATCCCAGATGATGTCTATCTGCTGGAGCAATCGACGAATATGGGATTCCTAAATAATCAAATCCCACCTCTGGTTGTTACAGAGAATCACAGTGGTATGTGTTCAAATATCTCACTGAAGAGCTTCCCCAACCAAGCAGCTTCATATGAGATCATACTCGTAGATATGTATCTAGTCTCGGCAGTGGTTATGGCAACCGCCTTCTACTTCCTTCTCATCCATTATATCGAAGCAGAATCCAAAGAGAAACAACACTAAAAGTTCTCTAGTGATCCTCCACACTACCTGCCTAATCAACATTCGAATAATCATGCAGTTTCATATTTCTAGCGGTGTATCTCAATCCATGAGAGATTATGTCCTGAAGACATCTCAGAAGATTCTTGGCACCAATCTAGTGAGGCTCAACTAGATATGAGCTCACAATGCTAACTACAAAACATATGTTCGGACGAAGGTTCACCAAGATCATCAACGCGAATGAGTTTTTGAAACTCAGAGGCATTTCCCAAATCTGGTCCGACATCACTACCATATAACTTCTGAAAGTTAAGATCCTCGAGGTAGTCACAGGCTTGCAGTCCATCATATCAAATCTTTTCAGAATCTTCACCACATATTTTCCTTGAGATAGGAAAATTTCCCTTGGCTTCTTCCACACTTCAAGTCCTTGGTTCTTCATTTCAAATTCAGAAGCCAACTCCCTCTTACATTTGTGAATGAGAGGGTCTACACCTGTTAGAAAGAGGTAATCCACATACAATACCAGTATAAGAGGCTTGTCATCTTCAACCTTAAGGTAAAGGTTAGGATTAGCTTCACTCCTAGTGAATCCTAGCTTCATCAAGTAGTTATACCATGCTCGGGGGGCTTGCTTCAGCCCATAGAGAGCCTTCTTCAACCTGCATATATGAGATTTTCAATCATAAATCTCAAATCCTTCAGGTTACTCCACATAGACCTCTTCTTTGATCGAACCATGCAAGAACGTGGTCTTGACATCCATCTGATGTAGGTTCCATCCTTATGAAGCCACAAGGGCTATGATCAAGTGGATGGTCGTATATTTGGCAACATGTGCAAATATCACATCATAGTTTATACCTTCCTTCTGGGAGAAACCACGAGCAACAAAACGAGCCTTATACTATTTCATACTTCCATATGCTGCAGCTTTATCTTGTAAAGCCATTTTGAAGTAACAATTGTCTTGTCCTGGGGTCTGGGAACTACTTCCCAGACATCAGTTTCCATAATAAACTCATATTCTTTGGTCATAGCATCCTTCCATACTTGATGCTTGACGGCATCTGAGAATGATGAAGGCTCATTTTGTATGATCGTGCTCATGATGGTTAGGTATCCCTGATACCTGTTAGGTTTCTTACTTTCATGGAAGGTTCCTTGGGGTGCAGCATGTCCTTCAGCATCATCAAGTATCCTCCTAAGCCATGAAGGCCTCTTCCTAGAAGAGGAAGGCTCAGGTGGATATGGGTTCCTCCACATCAGGCATTGTTACATCATCTACCCATAGAAACTATGGAAGTTTCTCGACAACTTCCACAATCGTACAGTTCTTCCTTTCTGCAACACCATTCTGCTCAGGAGTATGTGGTGTAGTAGTCTCCCTCTTAATGCCAGCCTCAGATATGCCTGAGTGAACCAACTGTAATATATCGAAGGTCTTGCTTTGGCTTGAGGGGAATGGTCCCCTTTTGAGCTTTCCTTCGGCACATCCAGGACATACACCTTCTTTCTCTACTCGGAATTCGGGCATCCCTGTCACCATTTGTCTTACACCGAGTAGAGATTTATAATGAAGGGGGGGAAAAATCTGATGCCAAAGTTCAGACTGAAGAGATGTGTCATAAGGCATGACACCTAGTGGACTTACATCGACCTGATATAATGAATCAACATGAAACCCAAGAGTAAAGGCATCTTTAACATTATTTTTCCATATACGTACCTTGCCATCGCTGAAGGTTACCTTGTAGCCTTTGTCTTCCATTTCCGAGATGGATACCAGGTTCTTTTTGAGATCAGGTACATATAATACATCTTGTAAGTGAATCGTATTACCTTGATTCAATTTGAGAGAAACATTGCCAACACCTTTCACGGGGTATTTCATGTCGTCTCCAAGGACAATTTCCAGGTTAGTTTCTTTCTCTACCAGATTATGGAGTACTTTTTTGTAACTAGTGAAGTGTCTTGAGGCACCACTATCAATGAGACAAATTCCCATTGAGTCCGAAGGAGCGGAGGTAGATAGAGCAGCTGGTAGATAATATTCAGCCTGCTTATTGTCAATAGTTTTAGATTCATACCTGGAATTTCTAGCCTTCTTGAATGGTTGCCCTCTTCCTTGATTTCCAGCATTCCTTTTACCTTTGCTGTTGAATTTTCCATTCCTTCGATTGCCATGAGAGGGATTTTGATCATCGTCTCGGTGAGAGTCCTTTCTATCAGGGCATTCCCTTGCATAGTGACCTGCTTTATTGCGAATGTAACATCGTCCTTTTCTTCCACCCTTAGGTCCAGCCTTTCTTTTTGATTTAGACCCAGAATTATTTCTTTTCTTAGCATGAGAAGAAAAAGCAGTAGGAGGACCTTTAGGCAAGGGCATTTCTTGCTCTTCTACCCTTGTTTCTTCATGAATGCATTTAGCCATTAATTCCTCGAAACCAGGAATTATATTATTGTTCAAAAGAGTAGTCCTGAACACATACCATTCGGATGGTAATCCTCCAAGAGTCATGAGTGCCATTTCTTTGTCAGTAATAGTCTCCCCAATAGATAGGAGATCGTTCTTGATCTCAGTGATTCTTAAGAAGTATGCTTGCATACTCTCATCTTTACCCTTCTTGATTTCCCTCAGCGTATTTCTAAGAAACAAAACTTGAGTTGCATCATTAACTTTAAATAAACTCACCAGTCTATCGTAGATTTCCTTGGAGGTGTCCAGTTCAGAGATGTAGGCCACCAAGTGCTTGTCGATAGAGTCCCGGATGATCTTCTTTGTTTTGACTTCTCCGTTTTTCCATTTGTTCTAGGCAGCAGCGGATGCATTTGATGGAGGCTCAACAATATTGCCTCTTACATGGTCCAGCACTCCTAGATCTTCTAGGGTTAGATCGATAGACATCTTCCATCCGTGATAGTCAACTTTCTCACGGAGCTTGTCTTTGGTAGGAAAGAGTGTTGATGACCCCATAGTTCTTTTAGGATAGCCTTGCCAATCTTCTCTTCGGTGATTTCTCTTGCTCTTGCTCTGGCTTTGTCTTCACCTCAGCTCTGATTCCATGTTAAATTATGGTATGTTCTATGCTTATAATACTTTACTTCTTTTCCTTATTATATTCCACAAATTAGCAATCACATGTACATAAAGTAAAGTGCATATAGAACATTAAACGATCGACGGAAAACAAGCCAAGACAAGAGACAAAAGATGTGGTGGCTAGCCAGGGACAAACCCCACATTGTGTGGGGAAAACCTTTGATCAAATCTTCTTTTATCTTCAATAATTCAGCAGAGAGAAATAGTACAATAAATCGGATTTACATCAGCAGTAGTAAACCCTAGATCAGCAACATCAGCATTAGCGGCTTCATCATCAAACTAGGGTAGATGATATCTCACAAACCAACCGTCGGATCAACTTGATTCCACCACCAAAAGTTGTGGCTTCTAGAGGAGGTTCAGATGAACCTACAACACAGTTCAGATGAGGAGATCTTCTAGTCCACGTAGGTCAATCTTTACTTCTGCAGTTGCAGCTTCAGTTTCAGCAGCTTCTGGCTTCAAACTAGGGTAGTCGATATCTTGCAAACTGTCCGTCGGATTGACTTGATTCCACCACCAAAAGTTACGGCTTTCAGAGGAGGTTTAGATGAACCTACAACACAATTCAGATGAGAAGATCTTCTAGTCCACGCAGGTCAATCTTTACTTCTGCAGTTGCAACTTCAGTTTTAACAGCTTCCAGCTTCACATGTGTGAGGGAGAGACCCTTTTCTGCACAGTAGAGAAGAGACTCTTTTCTGTGCAGTAGAGAGAGAGAGAGATGTGATGAGATGAGTGAGTCCAAATGAGGAAATTTCCTCCTGTAATTATACAGAACGTTGGTGTTTGAATAGATGAGACTGTTGGGCTTCTGAGCCTACATGAGTTGTAGGTCGGCTTGATAATAATTCCATAATCAAAATAAATTCATATCTCCATGAATACTTATCGGAATCGGATGATCTTTATATCAATCCTACACCTCTCAATGAGAGGAATTTAATAAAAATATTATCAGCCATGAATAAGATGACCCACATGAAGTTTTTCCCTAGTTGCCAATTTTAACATCATAGCATCATTTTCTTCTAAATTCAAATCTAGAGTCATCTTCCATGCATGATAGTTGGATTTGTCCTTAAGCTTGTCCTAAGATTTGAACAAATATGTAGTCATCATTGGGACTAGTTCCAAGTCTTTGTCCAATGGCTTCTCTTAGTGATTACTTTACTTCACTCTTACTTGGGCTTTGTCTTTACCTATGCTCCGATACCATGTTGATTTTAGATAAAAATGATATGTTCTATGCTTTAGCACAATTTACTTCAATGTTCCTTTAGCAGCCCAATGACAATTTCCAATTATCTTGAGTAGCAATCACATTAACTTATAAACATTGACAGTAAATGCAGATAGAACATAAAATCATATGCAGAAGACAAGCCAAGACAAGAGGACACAAGATATGGTGGATGCCAGGGACAAACCCCAATGTGGGGAAACCCTTTGATCAAATCATTCTTCAATATTTCAACAGAGAGAGAGAGAGAGTACAAATATCTAAAATACATGCCCAAAATAGTTCTGCCAAATCAGCAGTCAATGCAGCCCTAACCAAAAAGTCAACAGTGGTCAAAGCTACCCCAAAGGGTTCTCCAAGTAGCTCGGTCAACAATAGAAGAATGTGGCCTGCCAAGGGAGTCAAAGTCAACCCAAAATTAGCTCGGTCAACCCAGTCAAAGTCTGATGTAATTCTGTGGTCAAACCAAAAATTCAACTTGGTCAAACAGTCCCCAATCACTTCAAAATTTGTGCCAAAGAATGTGGCCTGCAGAAATCAGAATTCTGCCCACAAAACAGAAGTCAACGTTGGTCAAATACTCCAAGTCAATGTTGGTCAACACATGCCCTAATTCTGAAATTTCATCCTCCAAAAACAGTGCAGAATTCTGTCCTCTTCCACACATGTGAAGTATCGAGCCTCCAAGGAGTATAGACCAATCAAGAGAGGAGAGAGAAGACGATGTGATGAGATGAGTGATGTCCAAATGAGAGAAGGGTTCTATTTATACACATCGTTGAGGGTGAGGAGACACATCCATTGGGCTTCATTAACCTACATTTGACTCTCACTGAACTTGACAATTTGTCCATGAGAAAGAATAAATTTAAAATTCCATTTCTGTTTGTCAAAATGAGATGATCTTTATATCAAAATTGTACATCTCGAAAAGAAGAATCCAATGCAATAATCATCTCCATCATATGAGTTGTCCTAAGGTAGAAGTTGGCCCTAGTTTCCAATTTTAACAGAAAGTGATACTTTTTATTTGACCCAACCTCCATGGTTTGTTATGAAGATGCGGTCACAAAATTATACTTTTTCCAACTTCTTCAAATTACAAACTAAGACCGCCATCACGTTCAGTGCCTCGAAAGTTTTCCAGCAGTATAAATTGTATTCTAATTCGACTCTTCAATTGAAATTTATTCCCGTCTGAAGTTTTACCTCTTATATTATGCCACATTAGCATTGAGCCGCCACATGGCATCCACATGGCACTGCCATGTCAACAAAATTTGAGTCCATGTCATCACTAAGATCTAATGTGGGCCCCACATGGTCCTTGTTTGGCCCATGTGGCACTGACACGTCAAATCTAGTGTGAGGTCCCACACACCCTTTCCATCATGTTTTGCAACACTTTCCCATTAATATCTAATTCGAGACTAATTCGAGGTTATAACGTAATTCCACCCTTTTATACCCCTAGAGCCCTGGATTCTCATATTTAATGCTCCTACAAGACTCAATCTAGCCCTAGATGCATCCAAAATTCCAGATTAAAACGATTGTAAATCATTATGGGTCTTGTGCAAGGTGTTCCCCACGCGATAGGGAAAAAGGTATATTTAGTCACAAGGATATCTAGGTTTCTTGGGGTTTGGGCAACCTCTTCCACCCTCAGATGTCTCGACCCCTGTTGATGACCAAAATTGTCCCCATAAACATTTAGGAGACCACCTAGTTAGAGCCCTGAATTAGACTCTTTTCTGTTTGGGTTGGTGGTTCCAATTGGTTTTAACTTGGGTCCAGTTACCCGAATAGCAATTGCTCTAGCAAATGGAGACTTCAAAGATATGAAAAATATAAGGAAAGTATGGGAGTGGATCGGTGATGCTTAATGAAAACACTAAATAGAAATATAATAAATACTAACTAACTAACACAGGTGCTAATATTTATATGTGAATAAGAAAGATAACTTATAACTGAAAAGATAGATTTCCAATCTATATTGTTAATTAAAACATTCTGAAGATAAATTAATTCAATTAAATAATTAATTGAATTAATTTCATAAAACATTCACATATAATTTCATTCTTCTTACACTTATAATCAACAGATAACATTATATCAAAAGTGACAATATCTCAATCAATTAATCATAAGTAGTAAAACATAAGATAAGATTCCAATTATAAATTTAAAGAAACAAAGCTGATAAAAGTACCAATTCTGCTTTACTCCTCATAGATATGGAATCAACAAGTGGTTCAAATCTTATATTAAAGAAATGGAAGAGTACAAAAGTGTAATAAAGCTTTTTTTGCAAAATTTCAGAACCCCTAAGCCTAAGCTCGAGAGTCCTTTAAATAGTTTTCAAAACAAAAGAGAGAGTAGTTACAAGTCTGATATTCTCTCAACTAAAGAAAAACAAACTGGAATAAAATAGCTATTAGTTACAATTTAAAATAAAATGTTTAACTCGAAGGAATAGTTGTAGACAAGGATCCAATAGGCAATTGCCAATGTTGATAAACTTCTAGAAGAGGTCAACTCGGGAGGAGAATGGGGCCTTATGTTCATTTGACAGTTGAATACTTGAGCTTGCAAAAATGGTTGTAGTTGTGTTGCCTATTCAATAATAACCTTGGTTACTTTAAGGTAACCATGTGGCTTGATTAGAAATTCCTAGGTCAATTCGAAATCTACCTTTGACAATTTCTTAATCCTTTTACTAGACTCTGTCCTGCTATTTTTCCAATTCTCTTTTAATATATCTACCTCAGGGAGAACCTCCTCTTCATCACTTGATAACATTTTTTCTTCCTTGAATGATTGGGTGACAGACTGAATAACTGAATTAGAAATACTTTTAACATCATTCGCTAATCTTCTTACCGGGCGTATCTTATCCTTTTAAATGTGGAGTGTTGTAGATTTTTGCATTTCATTAATTTTGGGCAAGTTTGGATAAAATATTTTAGGATCTTCTTGCCATTGCAAAAGCTCATTTAATTTACACTTAGTTTCATCATATTGGCTTTCAATATCAATAAATTCATCAACAAAATAATTAACTAACTTTTCTTGAGCTTGTATCATGCTTAACTTGTTGTAGAGGAGTTGTTGTTGGTGTTGAAGATGATGATTTAATTCATTAGCTTCATGCTTGAATTTGACAATATGTAAAGCACTTACCTTAGTTTTACTATTCCTCTCCTATAGCTTGTGTATCTTGTCATCTCTCTGCTTAATCTCAAACTCATATTGACCTCTAACCAAGGTTATTTGTACCTGCAATTGTGCTTGGAACTGTTAAGATTCTTGTTCCAGTTGTTGATTTCTTTCATCATTTTCCTTAATAAACTCTCCGACTCAGGTTGCTTTATCTACACTAGCAGAAGAATAAGCTCCAACATACTGAATTAATTCCTTGTGATCTTCATGAGAGGCCATTGATGTTCCTTTGTACACTACTTCCAAAAAGGATGGATGTGAAGAAATGCTTGTTGTTAAGACTTGTGTATCAATAAATTCCCTCTTCTTCCTACTCTTTTTCAAAATGGCCTTATGTTAAGGACTGTAGAATACTTCTATTGGTGGAATTTCCTCAATGTTCAATTGAATTACAATAGTTGGAGATGTTGGAATTGTCTCCATACTAGGTCGAGTGCTAATAGGTTTTTTAGCATGCTAATAGGGTTTTTAGAAATGACAACTAGTTGTGTAAGAGAAGTCTTTGAAGAATAAGGAGAGACATCCATTGATTGTTGTCCAACAATGGAGAAAGAATTTGTTTAAGGCATTGTTTCTACTTTCCTTGGTTGAATTGGCACTGAAGTAATTTCCACAAATGTTTGCCAATTTTTGATGATATTATTAACTAATGGATTTTCCTAAGTATTTTGCTCTTGGGAATCCACAGAAGAAACTTGTACATGAGTGGAAATCTAAGGAGTGATTTGTTGTGAAGAAGAATTTGCACCTTTTAAATCATCGAACGCTATTTCCCTCGCATGTCAGAGGGCATTTATAATGCTATAGAGATGGAAATAGGAGTTTCCATAATTGTTTAGATTTGGATGGGTATTTTTTTATGAGTAGCACACATCACTGTTTGGTGGAGTACATGCTAAGGTACTGATAATGGCTTAGATTTGAATTTATTCTAAATTGTTTATTTAGGTTTGAATTCATTCTAAGGCCATAGCAAAATTGGTTGGCACATTTACTTCAATACAGGTCACCTCCAAAGACTAACCAATCAATATGCACTTCAATGGATGTCACCTCCTAACATCAATCAATCAGTGGATATTTATTATGAGCAACAGAGTTACCTTTTGGTGGAGTACAATTGCTTTGAATTCATTATTAAACTTGTGTATGAACGTTTTACAGAGAAGTACAGTTTAACTAAAAGATATTTTGGTTTATTAATTATAGGGAATAGAGATCACTTTTTGGTTAAGCATATATTTAAGATTAATAGTTTGCTTTGAATTTATTATTCTTGCCCGGATATATCGTATTTGATATTCGATTGACTTTACATTCGTTAATTTTAGTTCGACTAAAAATCAAATTGTAATAATTAAAATTATTTTTTAAAAATATTATATTTTATTTATTTTACATTGTATGGGCTCTGCTTTATTCTTTTTATCATGTAATTATTATTCTTTATTTATACTCTTCGGAGCTTGAGCGTGTTGGACTGCTGTACCTCTGGTTCTATGTATATGTATACAGTGACTACTAACTCACTTGTTAGTACTGCACATGTGTGCAGTTAGTACAATTGTGTTGGTCAGTATTTGAAGTAAAATTATATTATATAGATATGATAACATTCATACAACAAATAGATTGTTTTATGTTAAATAAATAAAGAAATGAAATATATATATTTTAGTTAGTTATGAGATATTTTAAATATAATATATTTTTATTGTATTAATTTAAATAGAATTTATATAAATTATTATTTATTATTATTATTTTATTTATAATTTTGTTGTATATTTTTTAATAATGTATATTTTTATTTAAAGGTGTTGTGAATTGTTATTTTTATAGTCTAAAGTTGTAGGCAAAAGGAGACAAGTATTCACATGACACGTTTAAAAATATGAAATTATTAGTGAAATATCACATTCTTAATGTATGGTGAACTTTAACTATTATTTGTTATTAATCTTAAATGCATTTTCACTAATTATTATTTATTATTAATCTTAAATGCATTTTCATGTGTATACCAAAAATAGATATCTTTGATCTCATTATTTTATATAGTGTTAATTTATTTTATTTTATTTTTAATTTTATTTATTTTATTTTATTAATATTTTATTAATTTAATAAAATATTATATATAAGTTATATATAGTGTTTTGAAACGAATCTATATTTAATAAAATAAAATATTTTATTATTTTATTTTATTTTATTAATTTAATAAAATATTATATATAAGCTATATACAGTTGAATTAAGAAGTTTTGTTAATTATGAAAGCTAAAGCATAATAATTATGGTTAAAAATATAGATTATTTGGCTAGTTCATTTTTTTATTATTATTATTTTTTATAGAGTTTTTTTTTTTTATTGAGTTAAAAGGTTTATATATAATTTGATTTAGTCAAAATGTTAAATTAGGTACATTATGTTACAACATCACTACCATACCAAACACTTGTCCATTTTTTATTTGAAGGAAAAGCCACTTAAATTTTCAATTTGTTTTATTCAAATAAAATAGGGAGGAAATAAGGAAAAAGATTAGGTTACCACCCTAGCTACAAAATTATAGCAAAGCATGTCATGCCACCTAACTTATAACAAATGAACAGTATAATAATTTATTTTACTTTAATCAAAAGTTTAATTCTTTTACATTTTAAATTTACATATAAATAAAATTAATTAAATTACAATTACAATTACAATTAACTAATATATAATCAATCAATATATCAAATTAAAGTAAAATAATAAAATTATTTTTCATTTCATAAATATATGATTGAAATTAAGCAATCCGAATTAAAATTAATAAATAGAATGTAAAACAATTCCATATTTTAATTATTTTAATCTAGTTGTCTACGGGGTCTTGGATAGATGTTAAGTCACTCTGTCAATTCTCTGCCCTATTTGTGTGTTATTCTTGGACGTGACCATGATGTAGCCTCATTGTTACCAAACTCAAAATTTATTTATTTATTTTAAATTAGCTATATTTAAGCTAAGCCACACAAATTTTTTACAAAGAGAGGTAATCTAATTAATATATATATTTGTGTTTTTTTCAATGGATTATAATAATTTTAGGTGATTGTGATTTTTTTTGTTAGTTTTAAAAATAAAATATTATAATAATAATGTTTATCTTAATTTTAGTCTAAAATATGTTTTTAGATATATAATAGAGCATGCCAATTGTTTTGTTAAAACACTTTGTGATGTAAAAATTATGAGTTTTATTTTGATGGTTTAGATGTATCTAAATCAATTAAATACCTTTAAATAAAAAATACTCAAACTACACACTAAAATACTAATTATCTCAACCATCATATAATCTAACCAACCAAAAAAAATCTAAAATAAATTTAATTTAACTATCTATATTATTTTCATAAAGCCATATTTTAAACTTTTCCCATCATAGCATTTATTTAACTTTAATTAAGTAAACTTAAACTTAATTGAATAATTGGTTAAATAGAGTAGTTTGTTGTAATCATTTCCCTAGATGTACCATCAGTATGAAAGGTTTAATTCTTAAAAAACCTTTCCATCAATCTCCTTTTACTCATCATATATGTATATATAATCATGTAAAATATTATATTTTTATATTATTTAAATTATATTTATAATATGTAATTAATTTAATATTCTTATAAAAAATATCGAAGACATTTTTATTATGTAATTTTAATAATTAAGATTTACCATTATTAAATTTCCAAATTAATTTAAAACAAAATACGTTATGTGATTTGAAATGTTCGGGATTGAAAATGTTTCAAATTTAACTATGTATAATTGGACATTCTCATATATTGTATTATTGCTTTTAAATGCTTAATATTTTGTTTTTTATCAATTTTTTTGTCACTTATTTATAATTTAATATTGGGAAATTAATTATTATTATTATTATTTAAATTTATTTGTTTGTAAATTGATAGGTTGACATCTTATTATGAGTTTTTTAGTAATTTCTTAATTTAATAGTTGCTATTTTTTTAAATTTTCTTTTTTATTTAATTTTTTAATTTATTTTTTTAGAAGTAAAAGGAAATAAGAAAGCCTATGATTTTTTTAAAAGTTTTTTGGGAAAAAAACCTATAAAAAATCAATATTAATCTTGATTTTATAAATGATTTGTGATCTAATAAATTTTATTAGAAAATTGTTAATTTTTAATTTTCTATTAAAATTTAAAACATAATATATAAACTCCATGTCAATATAAAAAAATAATCCTTTCAAAGGTGGATGTGAAATTTTAATATTACTTTCATATAAATGAGATTAAATATAGTTTTTTTTTGTAATTATTACTATTTCTTTTTTTTTGGGTTATTGTTTCTCTCTCTCTCTCTTTTTTTTTTTTTTTAATAATAGAAATATTAGGCTAAGTGTAAGTGGAAGTGGAAGAGAACTCCAACTGGTTTGAAGATTATGGATTTAGCTCCCTTGGATAAGTTCATTGCCAACATTTGGATAGGTTACTATATTTTTAATAAATTACCTAAAAACATATGTAACCTCCAAATCACCATTCTTATTGACACCCCATTATTTTATTTGTATGTCCAATATAAATTGCCCAAGTTGTTAAGAGATTGGGATGTATGGTTGTATCAAAGTTGAATTCGGGATTTGCTGATATTTTATGAATGATATCGGGCGCTAGGTATCCAAAAGATCTAGCTTCAAATTCTCAATTGGGCTTCCTCATCCATTAGTCTGCGCTTATATATGGAGTCAAGTATTACAACATTTGCTATTCTTAGAAGATCTAGCTTCAAATTCTCAATTGGGCTTCCTCATCCATTAGTCTGCGCTTATATATGGAGTCAAGTATTACAACATTTGCTATTCTTAGAATTTAATTATTTTCAACTGGTGTCTATAGGCTATACTTTGACGTAATTTAGGAACCATTTTAGAGATAATTTTTTTCCCTTATTTTTTTTTTGAAGGATAATTTTAAAGGGGAGTTTTGTTATTTGGAATACAAATTGGTATTTTTTTCTTTTTTACCAAAGATAATTTTAAAGGAGAGTTTTGTTATTTGGAATACAAATTGGTTTTAGACAACTTAAACCTCTGAGGTTCACAACTAATAACTAATTTGTAAATTTTTTGAAAATTTATATATTTACCTAATTTTATAAAAAAAAATCTTCCTATTGATGTAATTCCACATATTCTTTATTCACATGCATTATTAAATTCAAATATATTTTATTTATCTTAGCCCAATTACATTTAATAATCTTATTACATTATATTGTGTTTAAAGTTTACAATATAATATTTTTTTATTTTTTTTTAAGTGTGAATATATGAAGATTGTATGTGAAGATTTTTATTAAATTTAAATTTAATAATAAAATATTAAAATAATTTTTTAATTGTTGAAATTGTATAAGTTGTGGTTTGAGATTTTTAAATATATTAAATAGATTTATTTAAATGATAATGGTTTTAATTCAAAATTAAAATATAAACTATTTAATAAACATTGTTACTACTTTTTTTAAATACTATTACTATTTTTTTTAATGATGGAGAATTAATAAATTTAGAATCTCAACAAAATTCATAAAGACTTTGATTTTTGCTCCATTTCTATTAATTACAACAGTGAGCACAAAACAAACTCACCTAGATTGCCATAATTTCAGTGTTAATGGATATATTATTTTTTTTCCAAAAATTGGGTCAATGGATATATTAATTTAGTTGTTGGTAAAAAATTGATTCCCTAACTTAAACTTATCACTAAATAAAGTTATATAGTTTCATAACAATGTCACCTTTCAACAATCCAAATTTCAATTCCCTTATATTTAAACTGAGCGGCACGTACTAGCTACTAGGTAGCACTTGTTATATTTAATATAAATATTGATGGGATATTAATTTAAAATATTTTATTTTTTATTTTTTCTAATAGTGTGATCACTTTGAGAAAGAATGGTTTTTTGGACATGATTTTGATGAAATTTGATGGAAATTTTGGAAACCTAAAGTATAATGGTTAAGTTTTAGAATTTTAGGTGGTTCAAAGATGTAACACCCTAGGAATATTTACTAAAGTTATTGTTGTTACTTTTGATGTTTCTTTTACTGTGGGTTAAATTTCATGACTCTAACTTAAAAGACTTGGAAAAAAATTGTGATAGAAAAATATACAATTTCTTAATGAGGATAATTGAATTCAAGAAGATTTTCTTTCTTTTAAAGAAAAGAACCACGAGACAGTTATGAAGGATCCCTCGGTGCGAGACCAAGGTATTCTTGAGATGGCTTCTAAACCAGTGGAACCCTAGGAGAACCCGGAAGGGTTAAGTTCTGGACTGAACCTAGGTGGTCTTGAGGTGCAGAACTATTTAAGTTGAAAGCTTAATCCCTATATTTTCTGGTTGAAGGAAAGTTGAAAGCTTAATCCCTATACTGTCTGGTCGGAGGAAGCTCGGGGGAGACTCCACGTAATAGCCAGTCTCACGGTTGGGTGGAGAGACCATCCTAAAGAACATAACTATTTAAGTTGAAACTTGAGGTGCAGAACTATTTAAGTTGAAAGCTTAATCTCTATACTGTCTGGTTGGAGGAAGCTCGGGGGAGACTCCACGTAATAGCCAGTCTCACGGTTGGGTGGAGAGACCTTCCTAAAGAACATTTTTTTTTTACAAGAGTCTCATGACATATAAGTATAGTTTTTTTACAAGAGTCTCCTGACATATAAGTATAGTTTTTATGTATATTTTTCAATTTAATTCTAGGAATTGATATTAAACTACCGTGCTTAAAGAATTAATTGTTATTAATTGTTTGCCTGCGGGAAAAGCTTATGAAAGAATATATTGTTCTAAGTTCTCACTGTTTGATATTGTGATGAATGGTAAAATCTATGTTGAAATTTTGGAAAAGAAAACTTACAGAAATGTGTTGTATTAAGATAAAGATTATAGGAAAGAAAGATAGCTTCACACAAGAAAAGTTGCATTCGACTAAATGTTGTTCAAACTGTATGGAAATTTACTAGAAAGTGAAGGTAAACTTACAGAAATGTGTTGTATTAAGATAAAGATTATAGGAAAGAAAGATAGCTTCACATAGGAAAAGTTGCATTCGACTAAACGTTGTTCAAACTGTATGGAAACCTACTAGAAAGTGAAGGTTATTCTGTCAGAATATAGGAAAGAAGAATTGAGTCAATAAGACTTTAGTATTGGAGAAATTAACCTAGAAAGAAGAGTTTTACCTTGTAAAGAGGAGGCTTCTATCGATAAAGACAGAAAAACAATTTAACTCATTTGATACCTGTTATTGAAAGAGATAACTTAGAGACCCGATAGGGATACCCGGGTATGGTAACTGAGATAATAAAGCATGTAATCTGGAAAGGTGAAGAGAAAATCATGATTGGAAATCACAAACAAACATTTTAATTACTTCAGCAACCTTTAATAAAATGCATGACTCCTTTTGGGTTGAAGAGGAATAGTGACCATCAAATCATGCATTTATAAATACTTCCAATCAAAACAGAAATGAAAGAAAAGATTGTATAAAAACCCATTATATATTCCTTTGTTTTCCTCTGCTAAATTCCTTTGTTTTCCTCTGCCTCTGAACAAGCAATACATTCATCCTTCAACCATAACGAAAAATCTAATTCAGGGTGTGAAATAGACGAATGCCTTAATATCCAAAGAAACATACATGCTAAATGTCAATTTAAAAGAAAACCCTGTGAGGAGCATGACCAAACCAGTAGACTCGGTCTACACGAGTGCAGAGAGCATTGTCAAGAAAATTTATAAATAACATTAAAGGGACGGAAATGTAATTTCAACCAGGGCAAACTACTACCAGAGGAACCAGTCCCAATTATCATAATCGAACCAGTAACATAGAGGCAAAATAATCCCAATCACACAAGCACCCTAGGGTTTGTATCAAGCAAAACATGAGATAATAACATCTGAAGTCGGAATCGAACCTCCGAAAAATAAAAACGGTTTTGTGAGACGTGTTCGCAATTGCCTCTTCCAAAATTGACAACCAACAACAAAATTAATAGACCTAACTTGTTGCAACAAACGAATTTGTCAACAAAGGGTTTTATTTCAAAACTTATGTAATTTAGTAGCTTAAGGGTAGAGTTCTACCTGAGAGAATGTTTTAAACCATTACACCCCAGCTCTGAGTTTGTACATATAAATGACCCCACAGAGTTAGCATGAAAATCATTTCAAGAGAGAAAAATTCCGAAGAAGGGCATGTAGCCGAGACTTTGGAAGACATATTGGCAAGAAATTTCCACTGAAATCTCGCACCGAGATTCGACTCCGACAAAAGGAATAGCAGACCTTTTGACACAACAATGTTGAAAGGAAATCCATGACTACGGAGGTTAATTGTGTGTAGCCATAGAAAAGACAAGAGAAATGTGGTTTCAAGCGGCAAGAAATCATGTGAATGGCATACTGTTGGGTAGGGTTCGGTTGCAGAGCCATGAAACCTTAGCCACTGAGAACCCAAATGTTGAAACAAACTCAAAGCCCAAAGGGAATTGGTTACACAATTAAAATCGAAATGATCCTAGCCGTTGGATGACTTCATAGGGAGAGAATGTCGGATTTGACTCCAGGTGTCTCCTCGGTTAAGGCATCCAAAGAGGTAGAGCGGTGCCATTAAGTTGTTATTAATATATGGTTAATAAGACTGAGTCACCGTGGTACAATCCGCAACTAAACATCATAATAAAATACCATTGCAATAGTTACATAGATGTATGGAAATTCTTGTTCATCTTAAAGTTAATATTTGTCATTGAACATACACATATGTATAAGATGTTGGCCATGTTTATTCTTAATTCATAAATCATGTTAACATTTATATAATCAAAGGTGGTTTGTGCATATGTTTTCGTTTACCTAGCATATGTAAACAAAAATAAAAAAATTATGAGTTATTTCAGGAGTAGATTTGAGTGTGACAAGTGGTATCAGAGCCCAAGTTCAACATTGTGGCTGAATAGGGAAACTAAAAAACTAAATATGTGGATGTACACAGAGAGAGTGAAAGAACAATGTGAAGAGGACTAGGACCGCCAGCAGGACGTGAAGCGTCTTATATGGGAACTAACCTTGAAATGTGGGTGCAGTTGGGAGAGGAGTCGCGACAAGCTAATGAAGCTTTACTAGAAACAATTCATCTATTATGTAATGAGATGACCAACCTAAGAGATGGCAATGAAATAATGAGGCAAGCGCAAGAAATAATTTTGAAGAGCTTGTCAGACCAACAAAACTAACGGGAGCCCAACCTAAGTGCTGAATGGAAGTAGGACTGGAGGTTTTCATTAGAGGGAGGACCATGAGGAATAGATAGGAGGTCAAAATGACAAGGAGGGAAAGTCTGATAATGTTTCTGGTGATAGAGAAAAAAAGAGACAGAAAGTTGAACTCCAAGGTGAATTCAAGAAAATCAAACCTCCACTATTTGATGGAGAATCTGAGGAAGCAGCAGAGGCCTGGTTGATCAACTTGAACAAATATTTTCAGATCTATGAATATGATAACAACTTAAAAGCACGATTAGAAATATATCAGTTGCAAGGCAAGGCAACCCTCTGGTGGGAGGAAACCAAGACTGTTCAGAAAATTGAAGAACATGAAGTCACCTGGGATGATTTTCAAAAACATTTCAAAGACAAGTATCTGACTGAGTGGTTTTATGACGAAAAGGGAAAAAGAGTTTCATGCCCTGAGACTGGGTCCATTGACTATGCACGAGTTCGTGACTAAATTTACTTCATTATTGTGATATGTTCCATACCTACGAGAGGAGATGGCGAAAGTGCAACACTTTGTCAATAGTTTACCTTCCTTTATGAAAGAGAAGTTGGAGTTTGATAATCCAAAAACCATGTATGAAGTTGTGTGGAAGGCCCGGATCTGTTACCAACAAATGAAATAGAGAGGGGACGGGGGTAAGAGTGGATCGACCAAAAAGGGAGCAAAGAATTCTATGAATACCAGAAATGAGGAAACTATGGTTGGGAAAAGCATGTACCGAAGACAACCCCAATAAATTTCCAGGAAGGAACCAACCAAAAAATGGGGTACAGAATGAGAGCAAACAGACAAAATTAGCAAGCAAATCGGAAGTCAACAAACAACAGAAACCCCCTTTGCAATGTTGGGGTTGCGAAGAGCCTCACTATTACAAGAATTGTCCCCACTGTTAACGAGGATCACAAGTCGCCAACCTACAGGAAGGTTCTACCATTGGTGACGTGACAAGAAGTATGCCCAAAATCAATGCAGCCTTGGATGATAATGTAGTTGAGTATTAACCAACGATGATAGAATGTGAAGGTAAAGTTTCTAAGCAATCTGTCCCTATTTCGTTTGACCCGGGTGCAAGTTTGAGCTATGTCAGCCCAAAACCTTTAGAGCTATGTCATTTACCCATGATTAAATTTCGAATCCCTTGGCTGGTACAATTTGCTATTGGTGCCAAAAGAAGGGTGACTGCCAAAACTGAAAATTGCACTGTTGAAATTTCGGGACAACAAATTCATATTGACTTAAACCTACTACCCTTAGGCTCCTATGACATGCTGATTGAGATGGATTGGCTAGAGAAGCACTGGTCCTTGGTAAATTGTAAAGATAAAATTGTTAGTTTCCTCACTGAATAAGGTTCTAGGTAGGAAATTCAAGGCACTAAGAAAGCTATTAAATTATGACCTATTACAGCTAACCAGCTAGGAAAGTGCATTTGGAGCAGGTGGGTTATACAAATTCTAAGGATAAGACAACCTCCTTGGAGAATTTTCCAGTTATTCAAGAGTTTATTAATGTTTTTCCAGAGGAGATACCGGGGTTGCCACCAAAGCGAGATATTGACTTTGCAATAGAATTACTCCCTGGAGCGACCCTTGTATCAAGAACTCCTTACCGTATGAGTATACCCGAATTAACAAAACTTAAACTACAACTCGAGAAACTCCTTGACAAGTTGTTACATTCGCCCAAGCGTGTCACCTTGGGAAGCCCTTGTACTGTTTGTAAGAAAAAAAATGGTACTCTACGGTTATGTATAAACTATAAACAACTGAACAAGTTAACCATTAAAAATAAATATCCTTTACCAAGGATAGATGACATGTTTGATCAGGTAAGGGGAGCCAGTGTATTTTCAAAATCTATTTGCGATCAGGATACCACCAAATATGAATTAAGGATGAAGATATTTGTAAGACAACCTTTCGAACCGGCTATGGCCACTATGAGTTCATGGTGCTGTGCTTTAGGCTCACCAATGCCCCTGCAACATTCATGAGTTTGATGAATGGTATATTTCAACCTTATTTAGGCAAATTTGTGTTGATTTTTATTGATATCTTAATCTATTCTAAGAATTTAAAAGAGCACAAGAAACACTTAAAAATCGTGCTACAGATATTACGAGATAATTAGCTATATGCTAAATATAACAAGTGTGATTTTTATAAAGACCAGATTGAATCAATATTTGGGGCATATAATATCTTCAAAAGGCATAGCGGTAGACCCTGAGAAAATTAAAACCATCATGGAGTGGTTTGTCCCTAAAAATGTTATAGATATATGGTCCTTCATGGGATTAGTTGGGTACCTATCGTCGATTTATAGAAGGGTTTTCAAAAATTGCCTACACTATAACTTCTTTGCAAAAGAAAGGAAAAATGTTTAAGTGGACTCTGGAATGTCAGCAAAGCTTAGATCATTTAAAACATTTGCTGACTATAACTCTAGCCTTAAAAGTGGCAGACCCAGAGAAGGAATTTGTAGTTTGTTGGGATGCTTGCAAGGAAGGTGTTGGTGGGGTATTGATGCAAGAAGGTAGAGTTATGGCATCTGAGTCCCGCAAATTGAAAGATCACAAGCAATGATACTTTGCATATGAATTAGAGTTGACTGTGGTAGTCCATGCCTTGAAGACGTGGCACCATTATTTACTAGGAAAGAAATTTATGCGGATGACCGATCACAACAGCTTAACAAGTTTCTTTAATTAGCCCAGCCTAAATGCACGACAAGCAAGATGGAAAACTTTCCTGAGTGAGTTTGATTTCGACATCAAACATCTCAAGGGAAAATAGAATTGAGTTGTTGATTCTCTTAGTAGAAATTTGCATTGTGTTTACGAAATGCATTATAATAAAGTGAATTCAAAATTCCCTGAAATGATCAAGGAGGCATCCCGTAAAGATCCCAAGTATGAATTCTTAAGGAAACAAGTTAATAATGCACGAAACCGTAAGGAAGAATCCGATTATGGCTTAAACTATGAAGATATACTAACTTTTAAGGGGTGAGTATATGTGCCCAATCAAACCTCCTTGAAACAGTTTATGTTAGATGAATTCCATCGGAGTCTGTACGTTGCCCACTCGAGATATCAAAAATTGTTTTTTTCATTAAAGAGAGATTACTTTTGCCCAGGCATGAGAAAAGATATCACTAAGTATTTGGCTAAGTGTATGGAATGCCAACAAGTCAAAGTGGAACACCAACACCTTGCTGGATTGCTCCACCCGCTACCCATCCCTAAGTGGAAATGGGATACCATCACTTTGGATTTTGTTACAGGTTTGCCTAGATCTAAGAAGTAGAATGACTCTATTATGGTGGTAGTGGACAAATTAAGAAAAATGGCTCATTTTATACCAGTTAAATCCACCTATAAAGCTATTGAAATTACTGACATATTTATGAGGGAAATATTAAGGTTGCATGGCATCCCAAAGTGGTGATCTTTGATATAGGTGTAAAATTTACATCAGCCTTTTGGAAAGCTCTCTTTACTGGACTAGGTACACAGGTTCAATTCAGCACCGCCTACCACCCAAAGTGGTGATCTCTGATAGAGACGTAAAATTTACATCAACCTTTTGGAAAGCTCTCTTTACTGGACTAGGTACACAGGTTCAATTCAACACTGCCTACCACCCTCAGACTGATGGGCAGACAGAGTGAGTGAATCAAATACTGGAAGATATGCTACAAATGTTTGTGATGTAAAAACCAACCAAATGGGAGGAGTACCTCCACTTAGTTGAGTTCACATATAATAACAGCTATCATGAATCATTGGGGATGAGCCCATTTGAAGTATGTTATGGAAGGAAATGCAAAATTCCCATTAACTGGAACAACCTTGAAGACAAACTAGTCTTAGGACCTAAAATGTTGGCCAACATGGAGCAGGCAGTAAAGAAAGTTCGTCAAAATCTAAAATTTTCTTAGGTTAGGCAGATAAGAAAAGAACCTACAGAGAGTTCCAGGTTGGGGATCATGTGTACTTGCGTGTTAAACTTAGGAAAAGTACATTGCATTGGGGAGGGTGTGCCAAGTTGGCCCCCCGCTACTGTGGGCCTTTCCAAATTTTGGAAAGAATCAAACTAGTAGCATATAAATTGGCTTTACCTAGTCATATTCAGATTCATAATGTATTTCATGTTTCCTTACTGAAAAAGTACATGTATGATCCTAGGCATGTAATTGATTGGCATAATGTGTAGGTAATAAAAAAAAAAGAAAATAGAAATAACAGTTCAAATATATATATATATATATACACACACACATACATATATATATTATCTGTTTGGTTTTTATAAGTATCTGTACAATTAACACGAGCTAATGGTGGCAGGCATTGTGTATGTACAGGTCGAACCGGACAAAGAAATTTTGGTAGAGCCTTTGCGCATTCTCGAGCAGAGAGAAACGATGCTACGGAGGCGAGTCATCACCCAGGTTAAAGTGCAATGGAAGTACTTTAGTCCAAAGGAGGCTACTTGGGAAGATGAGGAGTTTATGCGCAGGGCTTATCCTGAATTATTCGAGTAGACTTAAGCAAACATCGGGGATGATGTTTTGCACAAGGAGGGGAAGATGTAACACCACTAGGAACATTTACTAAAGTTACTATTGTTAATTTTATGTTTCTTTTTTTTACAGTGGTGTTAAATTTCATGACTCGTGACTTAAGAGACTTGGAAAAAATTGTGATAGAAAAATATACAATTTCTTAATGAGGATAATTTAATTCAAGATGATTTTCTTTCTTTTAAAGAAAATAACCACCAAACAATTGAGATAGTTATGAAGGATCACTCTTTTTCCTCTGAGGAAAACTAGAAAAGGGGAGAAGGAAAAAAAAGAGGCAGAACGTTGATAGACCAAGGTATTCTTGAGATGGCTTCTAAACCAGTGGAACCCTTGGAGAACTTAGGAAGGGTTAAGTTCTGGACTGGACTTGGGTGGTCTTGAGGTGCAAAACTATTTAAGTTGAAAGCTTAATCCCTATATTGTCTCGTTTGAGGAAGATCGGGGGATGACTGGACGTAATAGCTAGTCTCGCGATTGGGTGGAGATACCTTCCTAGGGAACAATTTTTTTTACAACAACGCCTCCTAACATATAAGTATAGTTTTTTATCTATATTTTCAATTTGATTCCAGGAAATGATATTAAACTAGTGTGCTTAAAGAATTAATTGTTTTCTTGCGGGAAAAGCTTATGAAAGAATATAATGTTCTAACTTCTCACTGTTTGATACTGTGATGAATGGTGAAATCTATGTCGAAATTTTGGAAAAGAAAACTTACAGAAATGTGTTGTATTAAGATATAGATTATTGGAAAGAAAGATAGCTTCACACAGGAAAAGTTGCATTCGACTAAATGTTGTTTGAACTGTATGGAAACCTACTAGAAACTGAAGGTTCGTTTGTTAGAATACAAGAAAGAAGAATTGAGTCAATAAGACTTTAATGTTGGAGAAATTAACCCAGAAAGAAGCGTTTGACCTTGTAAAGGGGAGGCTTCTGTTGATAAAGACAGAAAAGCAGTTTAACTCATTTGATACCTGTTATTCCAAGTGATAACTTAGAGCCCTGATAAGGATACCCAGGTGTGGTAACCGAGAGAATAAAGCATGTAATCTGGAAAGGTGAAGAGAAAATCATGACTGGAAATCGCAAACAAACATTTTATTTACTTCAGCAACCTTTAATAAAATGCACGACTCATTCTGGGTTGAAGAGGAATAGGGACCATCGAATCATGCATTTATAAATACTTCCAATCATAACAGAAATGAAAGAAAAGATTGTATAAAAACCCATTATAAATTCCTTTGTTTTCCTCTACCTCTAAACATGCAATACATTCATCCTTCAACCATAACGAAAAACCTAATTCAAGGTTTGAAATAGGCTAATGCCTTAATATCCAAAGAAATATACATGTTGATTGACAATTTAAAATAAAACTCCGCAAGGAGCATGACCAGACCAATAGAATCAGTCTACGTGAGTGTAGAGAGCACTGTCAAGAAAATTTATAGATAACATTAAAGGGGGGAAATGTAATTTCATCCAGGGAAAACTATTGCCAGAGGAACCAATCCCAATTATCATAATCAAACTAGTAACGCAGAGGCAAAATAAGCCCAAGCACAGAAGCACCCTAGGGTTTGTATCAAGCAAAACCCAAGATAATAACATTCGAAGTTGGAATCGAACATGGGAAAAATAGTTTTGTGAGACATGTTCGCAATTGCCTCTTCCAAAATTGACAACCAACAACAAAATTAAGAGACCTAACCTATTACAACAAACAAATTTGTCACTAGAGAGTTTTATTTCAAAACTGATGTAATTCAACAACTTAAGGTAGAGTTCTACCCGAGAGAATGTTTTTAAACCATTACACCCCAGCTCTGAGTCTGTACAGAGAAATGACCCCACAGAGTTAGCATGCAAATAATTTCAAGAGAGTAAAATTCTGAAGAAGGGCCTGTAGCCGAGACTCTAAAAGACATACCAACAGAAAATTTCCACTGAAATCCCACACCAAGATTCAACTCTGACAAAAGGAATTGCAGAGTCGTTGACATAACGAAGTTGAAAGAAAATCCACAATGATGGAGGTTAATTGTGTGTAGTCGTAGAAAAGACAAGGGAAACGTGGTTTCCAACGACAAGAAATCATCCAAATGGCATACTGCTGGGTAGGGTTCAGTTGCAAAGCCATGAAACCTTAGCCACCGAGAACCCAAATGTCGAAACAAACTCAAACCCCAGAGGGAATTGGTTACCCAATCAAAACCGCAATGATCCTAGCCATTGGATGACTTTGTAGGGAGAGAACGCTGGATTTGACTCTAGGTGTCTCCTCGGTTAAGGCATCCAAAGAGGTAAAGCAGTGCCATTAAGTTGTTATTAATATATGGTTAATAACACTGAGTTGTGGTGGTACAATCGGCAGCTAAACATCACAACAAAATACCATTGCAATAGTTACATAGATGTATGGAAATTCTTGTTCGTCTTAAAGTTATTATTTGGCTTTAAACATACACATATGTATAAGATGTTGGCCATGTTTATTTTTAACTCATAAATTATGTTAACATTTATATAATCAAAGGTGGTTTGTGCATATGTTATCGTTTACCTAGCATATGTAAAAAAATAAAAAAAATTATGAGTTATTTCAGAAGTAGATTTGAGTGTAACAAAAGATTTTTGGTGGCACTGAATCCATTTCCACTATTAAAAAACAATTGAAAAACTCTCAATTTCAATTTTTTGAAAAACAAAGAGACCAAATTCCAACAAAAATTTCATTTTTTTGGAAAAAAAGACCAAATTCCAATAAAAAATTCACCATCAACACGAAATTGTCACATACCAAGACAAGTCCATATTTAAAGATTTTTCCAAATAAAGTTAACAACAAATCATTAAAAAAAAAATCTAAGTTTGAAGTTTGAAGTTATTAAATGCAGATTTTCCAAATGCAATTTAAGAATGCCATTGTCTACCTTCTGGAAACTCATTTTTCACTGGAATCTTATGACTTCTTATTTAAAAAATCTGACCGAAGGAGTATTTAAATAAATTTTTTTCTTTTTGGAAATAAATTCAACACCACCAAAAATGAAGCATTTAAAACACAGAAAAAAACTTAATTATTTTTACCAAAATTTCTACCCAATTTTATCAAAATCTTACTATTTTCCAACCATGAATCATTCAATAAAAAATTCTAAATTTAATAACTTCAAATTCAAAAATATTGAATATACTCATTAAGCATATAGAAAACCAGTGGATGAGTTGTTTCACGGCAGACGTGATCGTCTGGCCAGGGTGGTACAAAAGAGCGTACATATTCGTACTCTCAGAATTCCGCAGACAGCGGGCACTTCATCTTCATGGATAACGTTACACCCGAGGCCCGCCACCCGTCAACAATCAGCAGCGTCGACCCACTCTGTCAGAGGGCGGCATGTGTAATTCTAATTCATTCCACCATTCTCTGTTGCCTTGGAATTTCAAATTTTATTTTTATTCGGGCTGCTTTTTATTTTTATTTTTAATTTTAACTCCTTTTTTTTTTTCTAAAAGGACGGTTAATGTATTTATTGCCAAAAGTGGAGCAAGCTCTTATTACAATTGACAGTAGCTTTTAAAAACTGAGCAATGAGAATGAGTGATGGTAGTCCCCTATCCTATGCTTATATTCAAAAGTTCTGTGAGTTCTTTGGCTATTCTTGTTTTCTGTCTTGCATTTTATCTCAGAGAGAGCAAATTCTGCGACCCTTTTTTTTTCCTTAAGTTTGTCGTTCCTTCTGCTATTGTTCGTTCTGCTTGTTGTTCCTTTGGCCTGCTGTTCCTTCGGATGCTGTTCCTTCGAACTGTTGTTCCTTCGGCCTACTGTTCCTTCGGAGTGCTGTTCCTTCTGGTGCTATTCCTTCGGCTTGCTATTCCTTCGAGCTGTTGTTCCTTCGCCTTGTTGTTCCTTCGAAGTGTTGTTCCTTCGGCTTGCTGTTCTTTCTGTCTGTTGTTCCTTCGGATGTTGTTCCTTCGCCCTGCTGTTCCTTCTGCCTGTTGTTCCTTCAGCCTGTTGTTCATTCGAATGTTGTTCCTTATGTTGTTGTTCCTTTGGCTTACTGTATCTTCGGATGTTGTTCATTCTGTTGATGTTCCTTCTGATTGCTGTTCTTTCTGCTGCTGTTTCTTAATCTGCTTGCTGTTCCTTCTATTGTTGTTGATGTTCCTACGGCCTGCTGTTCCTTCAGCTTGTTGTTCCTTTTGGTGTTGTTCCTTATGCTGTTGTTCATTCTGGTTGTTGTTCCTTCTGCGGCTATTCCTTCTACCATCTACTGTTGTACGTTTTGGTGTTGTTTCTTCTGCTTGATAGTCCTTGTGCTTGTTGTTCCATCTGCTTGCTGCTTGGCGATCCTGAATGTGGTTTTCAAGGTACCAAATACCACTCTCCCTCTGAAAAGCAGATCTACCTTCTATAGATTGTCTAAGGCAAAGGATGAATCGAGCAGGGTCCTCCATTAAGGCTAAGATTACCTTGAGGCAATAGGCAGACTTTATTTGCTAGCAAGTCCACTTATTTGTTTAAATCCCGCAGAATATGATATGAGTCGACTGTGTCGAAGTCTTTCATAGTGTTTCAAATTCTCTGCAAGGTTTTGTTTAAAGCTGGATTACTAAAATAATCTTCGGAGTTTAAGATCTTTATCAGAAGCTCTGAGTCTCCAAATATTTGGATTGATTTGTAATCTAAATCCTTCGCAATCTGGCAGGCTTTTAGGAGGCTATAACTATCTGCTTGATTGTTCGAACTTATGCCTAGGCCCCAACTGAAATTGGTTTTTTCCGATCTGTCTGGGGAAAGAATCAATCCCCCTGCGCTTGCAGTACCTGGATTTCCCTTGGACGCTCCATCAAAGAAGATAGTGGCTTTTGGGGTCCCCTGCCACCACTTAAGAAAGTCACCTGCAGTGAGACGCAAGCGCCAAGTAGGATCTTTCATCGATTTTTTGATTGAATCTTTCCTTTCTCCTGGCACATAGGGTCCTAGCCACACAGAGACTTCTGCAGATAATATATAGGCAAAAGTTGATTTATCTATTATTTCCAACAATAGAGCTTTTACTTTGGTAGCCACTTCCACTGATTTCGGGATCCTGTTGTTAAAAATGCACTCATTTCAAGCCAACCACACTTTCCACCAAAGGCATTTTGGAATAGCTTGCCAGATGATTTTCCAGCCTGCATTTTTAGGCTTTTTCTTAGGGTTTTGATCTGCCCAGGAGGTGTAGAGAGTAACAACTGAAATCTAGGTAGGGGTGGAAACGCTAAGTCCGTGTAGGACCATCTTCCAAACTTCTTGTGTGAAAACACAGTCAACCAATAAATGGTCAGAGGTTTTGATAGCAGAAGTGCATAGGCAACATCTAAAGGGCTCGTGGAAGCCTCTTTTATTCATATTTTCTCCTGTTAGTGCCTTTTTATGCATGAGTAACCAAGTGAAGAAATTCACCTTTGGAAGGCAAAGGGGAGACCAAACGGAATTCCAGAGCTTCAGAGTCAGCAAAGAAGCATGTGTGGCTTGTAATGAGGAGAATCCTTGAGTTGCAGTATAAATTTCGGTTCTTCCCCACCCCCATTTATCTTTGGATGTATGATGGACTGGGGCGAGGCCAGAAAATGCTGCACAAAGCAAGTTTTTTTGTGTTTCTAGAGGGTCAGGAACCCTTGCAAAAGTCCATCCTGCTCAATTCCCTTTGCTGTCCCAAGAACATATGTCTGCAAGCCAGAGAAGTCCTTTGTTCACTAGCCATATTTTTAAATTGTTACAGGAATTAAGGGTGGCCAATGGGGTGTTCCCTTGAATGGTGTCCTCCCAAAGTAATGTTCTCTGCCCATTACTCAGTATTCTATATAAATGCTGTTGTATATGGTCGATGCTTCTTCTGACTAAATTCCATATTGTTGTTCCTGTTGGAGTAGAAGCAGTTGTGAGGTTTCTTAGGGAGCCTCCCTTTAGGTATTTTTTCCAGAGGATCTTGCTAACAGGATGATTTTTATTTGCATACAATTTCCATATGATTTTTCCACCAAGAGCCAGATTTGCTAAGCCTGGATCTCATATCTGTAACCCACCTTGCTGGAGTGGTCTATTCAGGATATCCCATCTTACCAAATGTAACTTGCTCTGATTGCCCTTGCCCCCATTCCATAGGAAGTCCCGAAGGAGTTTGGAGATCTGTTCAACGATAGACTTAGGAGCTAGCAGAAGGGAAGACTGGAAGATGGGAAGGGTAGAGAGGATTGCCTTTATTAAAACCAACTTCCCTGCCTTTGTTAACCATTGGCCTCCCCAATATGCTATTTTTGCTTTTATCTTGCTAATTACTTCAATCCATAAGGAGGGAGGGCTTGATCCCAAGGTTAAGGGAAGGCCTAGATATTTGATCTTTTCCCACTTGTCATACCCAGGGAATCCCAATATGGAGGCGATTCGAAGGATAGTAGGGTGATCTACATTCCAGCCATAAACCACACTTTTTCTTTTATTGATCAAGGCTCCTGTGATTAAACAAAAGTGTTGAAGGATTTCTTTGAAAGCCTTAGAGAGTCATCCGCAAAGAGGGCATGATTTATGGGGTCCACCCCTCTTGCTGCCTTGATACCTGGGATAGTGCCTACTTCCATTTCTGCTGTCAACTTTCTGCTTAGGGATTTTGCCAACAAGATATAAAGAAAGGGAGACAATGGGCATTCTTGGCGTAGCCCTCTAGAAGCTTGGAAGAAGTCAGAAGGTCTGCCATTGACCAGGGGGGCTATCCAAGGTCTGTGTGTGCAGGCTTTTATCAAGTTGACAAAATCAACACTAAAACCGAAGGAGAGGAGGATTTTATAGAGAAATGAGAGTTTAACTCGATCAAAAGCATTTGACATATCCAACATGATGAGCATACCTTTTTCTTTTCAAGAGTGGCTAGAGTGAAGGGCTTCTTGCACTTGGATCACATTGTCTATGAGATGCCTTCCTTTGATGAAACCACCCTGCAGTGGGGAGATCAAGTTCCCTAACAGAGGCTTGAGTCTATTGGCTAAGAGTTTGGCAAGGATCTTGTAGGAGGCATTGCAAAGAGAGATTGGCTGGAATCTGTCGAAAGCCTCAGGGTTAACTTCTTTCGGGATAAGGGCAAGGAAGGTGGAGTTGGTGCACCCTCCCACTTTGGCTTTCTTTTGGAAGGCTTTTACCATTCTGAGAAGATCGAGTTTTATTACATTCCAACAAGCTCTGTAGAAATGTATGGTGAAGCCGTCTGACCCAGGTGCTTTATCCAGCTACATTGACCAAATGAATTCAACTATCTCTTTTTCAGAAAAAGGCTTCATTAACCCAACGTTTACATCTGCAGTGACAAGAGGGGGGATGTTTGACAGAAAGTCGGCAGCCCGGTTGTCATCGGAAGAACCGTCCTCTTGGAACAGATTCTGATAATGGGTTGTGGCTGCCTGTTTTATGAGAGACTGTCCTTTGATAACTTCCCCCTCCCTGTTGGATATTTTGGAAATGTGATTCTGAGAGAGACGGGCTCTGCATTGTCTATGAAAAAAAGCTATGTTTCTATCTCCAGCTTGGAGCTAGAGGCTGCGAGACTTAAGGCGCCAGTATTCCTCTTCTTGTTGAAAGGAGAGAAAGGAATTGAACTGGGCGTTCTGTTTGATGAGCAACTGTGCTTTGGTGATTTCAGATCCTTCCATGCCTAATTGAATCTCAGCTAGAGCCTGGACTGTCTTTTGTCTATGGCTCGTAGGAGTGGAAGGGTTTTTTTTTTGCCCAGACTTTTAATGCAAACTTAGTGAGTTTGAGTTCTATTCCCACACGAAGCTGGGGGATCCTTCAACTGGCTGTGCCTAAACGTCAACCACTATGTCCATGAAGCCCTCTCTCGATACCCAAAGAGGGTTGAATCTAAAGGGAATAGGGCCCAAGTCCTCCTCTTTCTCTATCAGCAGCGAGATGGGGTTATGATCAGATGTTATTTTAGGCAGGATTTTTGAAGAGATCAAATGCTTCCCCTCCAACAAAGTACTTTGAACTAGAAACCGGTCTAAATGGGCAGCAATGTTGGCATTACCAACTCTATTGTTGATCCAGGTATAACGACCTTTCTTAGGTTTGTGGTCCAGAAGGTCCCATTCAAGAATCAGAGACTCCACCGAGGCATGGAAGGGATCTTTACCCCATACTCCGCCCTTTTTCTCATTTGGGTCTAGAGTGATGTTGAGATCCCTCGCCAGAATGATGTTTTGGGGGACATAGATTTCTAGGAAGTCTGAGAGAGAATTCCAGCAGTCCTTCTTTTCCAAAAAATTAACAGGAACATAAAGATTGAAGAGAGCTAGAGAAATATTACTTGGAAGGTGAAGAAGATCTCTATATATCCAGTGTTGGGTTGCAAAGGAGCTTTTAAGCTGGAACTTATCCTCCGACCAAAGGGTTGCAAGGCCCCCTGAAGTACCTCTGGCACTGACCGCTTTTCCTGAGTTCTTTTTCCATTTGGTTTGACTTAAAGATAGAAGAGCATCTTCTTCTATCTTTGTCTCTTGGAGCAGGAGAATGTCTGAGATTTCCATTCTTAATAAGTCTTTTACTGCTTCAGCTTTCAATGGGTTTCCTAGACCCTTGCAATTCCAAGAGACAATCTGCATTATTTATTGGAGGGGGGCGGTGCAGACCCACCCTTTGGGGGTCTGGTCCTTGTGTTCCTGCCTAGTGACATTTCGATTGTGGACTGACTGCCCTGCATCTTTAGTCGCTCCGCCTCTTCTTCTCTGATCTCCTTGCGAGACTTCCTTCCCGCCTTTTTATTGGATTGCTCAAGGGGTTCATCTTCGGAGGAACCAGGACTATCTATCAAATTTTTCTTTTTGGTCATTTCTGCATAAGAGGGTGGGGAGGTGGTGCCTACTGGAGGGCCTTGCTTTTCCTGTTGGATTGCATCTATACAGGGGGTTTCTGGAATGGCTTCTACAGATTGTTCCTGAGATCCTGAGTTTATTTTTGCGTCTGATCCATGTTCTGTTGCACCTCTCCCTCTTCAAGTTCTGGATGGTCTTCTGGAAGGTTTAAAGCAGCAAAAGGATTTGTTGAGATGGAGGCCTTTGCTTTGGCTTGATCTTCGGTTAAATTCTTCCCAACAGAGGGTCCTCCGGTCTCTTGATTCCCTCCTTTCCTTTTCACTCTGGTGGTCTGTTTAGTAGTGGCGGTTTTTCTGGCTTGCGTCCACTGTTTGCCCGTTTCTTTTTCAGATTCTTCCTCGATTTTCTTCTTGCAGTTTCATGCGAAATGACCATAGCCATGACAATGTCGGCACTTGAAGGGGAGCTGTTCATAATCTAGTTCCTGAATGTGAGACCAACTAGCTATGATCAACTTGATCGCCTCAGGCAATCCTATCTCTAGATCGACTTCAACACATATTCTGACACACAAGTATTGTTCTCTCCTTTCAACCCTATCAATGTATTTTCCTAATGTGTTCTGGATTGTTTCCATAGATTCCGTGTTCCAACAATGAAGAGGAAGATGAGGTAACCTTACCTAGACAGGGATCGCTGAAGGTGTGTCGTGGGAAGGATCAAAGTCCGATGTCCATTTATTCAGATAGAGCCCTTGGGGGCCCATGAAATATGGACCGTTTCAGAAAATGAGATCTCGATCCTCTGCTGATTAGAAAACAAAAACGTAATAACCTCTGCTTACCATGTGGCTTCATATTCCTTCAGAGACAAGGGGCCTCCAGTTTCGCTGGACCCATCCATCAATAGCTTTGGGAGAGGGCCAGAGACTCGTGAATTGTCCAATGAGCCCTCGTTCAGCTAGGTTCAGTGCAGTTCGGCATGGGAGTTCCACAGGCAGCTCTACCGAAGGGATGGATTCGGCTTTCTTTACAAATTTCTGCTGGTCCGAGTTTGCTTGCCTCCTTCCAGAGGAAGCTACCAATCTCTTGAAGGCGGCAATCTCAGGAGGGGGGGAAGGGGGGCCCCCTTCGACGTCCATACTGGGTGGACTCAAAATTTTGATGAGGTGGCGCACCGTGCAGAGCTATCTCCACACACTGGATGGTCTCAGCAGCGGGAGGCTGCCGAGAGAGCTCAGCAGGAGCAATGGCGGCAGGGCGTGCTCCAGAGCCGAACCCTAATCTCGTAGGCAGCTAGTGTCCAACAAGAAATTTTTTTAATTTTAACTTTAACTTGGGTTTGCTGAGTTGAATTTAAATTTTGGATCAAAGAATTATAAGTATAGGTTTATCAAAAGGATATTATTACCTGGTTAAAATTTGGTTGATGTTGGATATTTTTTGGAATGGTTTAATTTCTTCAAAAATAATTTCAACTCTTCTCATAAGATTTAAATTTATGAATTGATAAAAACTAAGAATTAAATTTTACACAAACTAATTAATCTATGTTTTATAAATAAATTTAATTAATTAATTAATTAAATAAAAATTTGATACCAATTACTTGTTTTTTCCTATCCATAAATTATTGTCTATGCGATGATCAGCGTTAATGGGTTCTTTAGTATTAGATTTTGAATTATAATATATTAAATATTATTGCTTGGTTGGTTTAAACTTACATATATAAAAACAGGGAAATAATTTTTGAGTAGGGAAGGGTTATTTTGGTATTAGGGTTTTTTTAATGTGTATTTAATATTATTGTTTATTTTGTTTAAAATTATATAAATTTAAAATATCAAAGAATAAATTTAAAGCGTATATATAAAAAAAAATAGTGAAGAATATTTATAGGAAGTAAATTTAGTAGTGGAATTGGAATTGGAATTAATAATATATATATATATATATATATTATAATGAAAATTGAATAAAAATATCCACATTAAGAAAATAAGAAGATAATTATTCAAAATTTTGAATAAATTGGAGTGAATTTAATACTGGAATTGGAATTATAAAAAAATCCACACTAAGAAAATGAAAATGAAAATTATTATAAACTATAAAACCAAATTTAAAAATGCAAATCCTAAGTTGGAGATGATATCCACTGGCCCATTGTTAAACTATTTATATGTGCATAAATTGTTAATAAAAACGCATTGTTATGGTGCAAACAACTTTGGACACATCTTTCACTACCTCTAACTTGTAAACCACCCATTAAAAATTAGGATAAATAAGTTATTAAATATCAAATTTATAAACTTAATTTTTTTATATTAATTGTCATATATATCAATTATAAAACAAAATGTTAAATCCTAGGGCTGTTGGCCATAGACATGAGGGGTTTAGGGTTTAAAAGGGATAGACATGAGGGGTTTAGGGTTTAAAAGAGAGAGATAGTCATCACACGCATACCATAAACATAAACAATATTCAAACTGTTTTGGTATTTTGGTTTTGGATAGGGTTATAATTATTTTGAAAATTTGAGATTTATAGGATTTTTATTCATAAAAAAAATGTTGTTTATAGTTTTATACAATTTTAATTAGATTCAAGATTGTGAAAGTTTTTAAAAAATATTTAAATATTTAAAAATAAATTTATTAAAAAAATAGAATTATATAAAAATAAATGGTTTAAATTATATATAGTTAAATTATGCGATTTATTTTGTAAGTTTTATTGGTTAGAGTTATATTAGGTTTTAATATGAGGGGATTTTTGTTTAATCTGTGTAGAACACACCAATTTTTAATATAGGGGTTTTTTACCTAATTTATTTGACCACTCCAATCTTTAACATGAAGAGATTTTTGCCCACAAAATTTCAAACCAATAGCATTTACACCACAAAATACCTTAACAAAATACTCTCTTTATTTTACACTTTATAAACAATTTAAATATATCATATCAAACTACAAGTTCTTAAAAAAATTCAAAATTTATAAAAATATAAATATCCAACCAAACTAAACTCATAGAAAATGAAAAATACTACTTTATAACATGATTTTGTAAACCCATGTTTTCTTTTTTAATTTTATTTTAGTGAAACAATATATTATTTAAATAAATTACACTGATAGTAAATCATGTCTCCTAAAATTAACATTAATTCATTAAATATTAAATAATAGATATTTTTATTTATTTTAAATTTTATCAAATTATTGTGTGAATTTTATTTTAATTAAATATATATATATATATATATATATATATATATATATATTATATATATTATATTGAGAGTAAATAATGTCACCTAAAATTAATTTATTAAATATTAAATATTAAATTTATTTTTTATTTATTTAAAAATTAAAATAAATTCTTTATTATTACAATGTTGATGAATTAAAATATTATTCTTATTTTTATAGATTACAAGCTTACAATTATATTTTAATTCATATCACAATAAATAAATATCTGAAATTATAATTTAATTAAATATACACCACAGGAAAAAGTCGAAGATTTTCTACTTTTACTTTTCTAATTATTATTAAATGTTTTTTTTCCTTCTAATTATTATTAAATGTTTTTTTCCGTAATAATATTATTTAGCGAACAAATTCTTAGGCTCACAAAATTTTAACAAAATTAAACAAATGATAAAAATTTAATTATACCTGAATTTAAATTTATGTTAGAATTATCTGAAACTTATAACAAACCTACAACTTACAAGATTCCAACTAATCATTCCTAATTTGTCACTAAAAAATAAATATTTAACTCTACAATTAACTTATGGAGTTCTCGGAATCCGAACCTTGAGTTTGCTTGCTGCCGAAGCTATGAATGCTATTTAACTGTTCAGGAATCCCTCTTTCCTCGTCACTGGGGGAGAGCTCAGGGGTACCTTCAGGCATCCCTCCTGATTAAACTCTGGGCAGGGACTGGACTTCGTGCAGCTGCTCGTCGATTTGTTTAGGACTGGTTTCTGATGGGTTTGGGTAGGAAACGCTACGTTGATAATTCTTGTGCAAGCATTGTCATTAGAATCATGGGGGCGGTTAATGGCATGAATGGGTGGTGGTTGTTCATGGCTTTGTTGGGAATCTGTTCAGGTATGTCGTCGTTTAGGTCTATGGCAGAGGAGGTGCCGGCAATGCAGCTGATCTACCCGAGAAAGGGATTTTCTTGGTCCTCACTGCCCAAGATGTTGTAGTAGAAAGATTCTGCATGAGCTCATGTGGGTTCCATTCTAGTGTAAAAGGCGGGAAGGGGAGGCGCTCAGTCTCTTTGCCATATGCATGGGTTGGGAACTCTGTAACACAGTGCCCTGGTCAGTGCGCTTGGCCTTTCCACCAGCCTCTCTACGGCCCTCAGACTATACCTCTGGTAGCCCCTAATGGCGATGTGGGCGTGGATGGTATGATCATAAATATTGCCACTGTGCTTGTGGGGACTGTTACAAATCCCTTCAATACTGGTTTTTTTCAAGGCGATGCTGCTCTGCCTCTGGAGGGTGTGTCTGCTTGCAGGGGAATGTATGGAAGAGGGGCATATCCCGGATACGCAGGCCAGCTCTTGGTAGACGAAACTACAGGAGCCAGCTTCAATGCTCGAGGGCTCAATGGCCGCATGTTCCTCCTTCCAGCCATGTGGGATCCTCTTACCAAATCGTGCAAGACCTTGGTTTAATTTAAACAGGTTTGTTCTACTTAGTCTAGAACAACAGTTCTCCTGGAGCTTTTGTATGGTACAAATTGTGCTGGGAGCTGTTACAAATCCTTGTACTTTTTGTAAGTTGGACATTGTACTTAATACCATTGCCTACTATTGAATATGATACAAGGGATTGGGGCAGCTAGATCTCTATTCACTGTTCTGTTCCCAGAATGAAGTCACAACTGAAATATGCATAAGTACAATACCATTGCCTACTATTGAATATGATACAAGGGATTGGGGCAGTTAAATCTCTATTCATTGTTCTGTTCCCAGAATGAAATCACAACTGAAATATGCATTTTGATTTTGTATGGTTCCTCCAATATGTGTGAGATGGTCTGTCTGTGAACACTTTTCACACCATAAGAGATAATGCAGAGACTTAAAAGTAGAGGAAATTTAATGACTTTACCCAAATATGTCATCCCTGTAACCGTTCAGGCGTCTACTTTATACACAATAGTGCCTGTTGCAAACTAAGCACACAAACTTGAATTTATTGAGCATTTGTTTCTCCGAATGCTTAAGAAAATAGTTTTGAATCTGTGATACATTCAAATGCCCAACACATAGTTCTCTCTTTACATCTCTGAATGCTTAAGAAAATAGTTTTGAATCTGTGATCCATTCAAATGCCCAACACATAGTTCTCTCTTTACATCGAAAGAAACAAGAATGGCCGGCAACAAAACAAATCACACAAGTGGTGGACTAATTTACAAACGATGTTTTCAGCTGGTTCAAAACCAAACATGAAAACAGTACCCTAGAGAGGAGTTAGTGAGATCAGGAAGTTTTTTTTTATTTTGCATTGTTTATGATCCTGTAACTCATTTTTTTTCCATGATTTTCCAAGTAAATTTGAAAACTAGTTACACTATTGTAATGGCAAAATGATTTTTCGCTATTGCCATAATTTCTTTTCATAATTCTCTAAGCAAATTTGAAACCTCCACACACTGCTGCCAAACAAATAATTTTTCGGGGAAGTTTGAAGCATCGTTAAACTACTGCCATAGCAAAAGAAGGCGCCCTTCAATGCATGTCACCTCCAAACACTAACTACCAATCAATCAATAGGTGTAATTGGAGCAGTACCCATCAACTTACAAATAATTTTTAAGGGAAGTTTGAAGCATCGTTAAACTACTGCCATAGCAAAAGGAGGCGCCCTTCAATGCATGTCACCTCCAAATACCAACCGCCAACTTTTGGTGCAGGACATACATGGTACTCATAATTTGCCTGAATTGGTTTATTAACGTGGCCCATGAAAACTCTTTGCCACTAATGCCTCTTGTGTTTTCTTCGAGGGTTTAATTAAAATGCATATTTAATGTATTTTGAGTTATCTATTTATTTATGGGATGTAATTGTGTTTTTTTTAATAGTAAATATATGAATGAAAAGTGGTTTAAACATTTTAGTTAATAATTTTAGTATTTTATGAGATTTAAATTATAACTAATTTGATATGTGTTTTTTTTGAAATATGATATTTATAATTTAAATTTAATTATTAATAATTAGTAGCTGGATGGTAGGGATTTAATTTCAATGAAATGTTTTAAAATATTTTTAGTAATATGTGTATATTAAAAATTGAAATTTATTTTCAAACTAGATACGTTTTTTTTTTTAATTAAACTAATTAATTTAAAAGAAATATTATATGAACAGGTGTCATATGAAATGATTTATAGTATTGATTGATAAATCATGTTATTGGTTTATCTTTTGTAACAAAGTTTATCTGGAGATTAAGAATCTCCATTATAAAGTGATGGTAAATTTTCATAGTTAAAAATCTTATTCCCCACACACATATATATAATTCTAGTAATTTAAAGTAATGTTATAATTTAGTTTGTTTTTGTGATTTATTTAATTTTAGTAAAGTGAAATGTCTCATAAAACAAATTTTTGATTTTTATTATGGATTGATGTCTATGAGTGTCTATTAGCCATTTAATTTATATGATTGAGTTAGATAATTAATAATTTTAATATTTTATCAAATTTAACTTGTACTTTTTTATTAATAATTTATTTTAAATTAATTAAACTTATTTATAAAACTTGTAAAATTAAACTTGTCTCTAAAACTTATAAAAGTCATAATTTCTAATTTATATAATAATAAACTTTTCACAGTTAGTATTAAAACTTATAAAAAAACATATTTCATAACTTCTAATTTATACAATAATAAGCTTTTTCACAATTAATATTAATAATTATTGTAAATCCAAATATTATACATTTTAACACCATATCAAATTGATGGACATATACTTTACATTAACTTGAAATCATGTGTGAAGTGAAAATGTGCGGAGTATTTTTTGAAAATGATTTTCAATTTAGGTTTTTTGACTTAAAAAATGTTGTTTTTTTTAAAGGTATAATATAATTGGTTCAAGTTTTTATTGGATTTTGTTCATATAATTTTTACTGAGATGGTAATTTTTTTAGTTATTTTAAATATATTTGCATAAATAGATATAATATTTTGAAAAAGTATAAATTATATAATTCAACTTTTTAATTTCAAAAAATCTCTATCAAAACTTGGACAAAATTACCAATATGGTTTTATTTTTCCTAAATAAATAATAATAAAATAGAATAAATTCCGTATTTTATTAATAACTCATACACAAATATTTTACCATATATCACTATAACACTAACAAAGTAAATGATAAATCCTATTAAATATGATATACATTAGCATACCAAGAGATCAAAATGCTTCCAAATTTAACAATCTACATTTCCATCCATATATAATTAATATTTTAAATGTAATATACATTGCTCTACAATCTGAATTGCTTCCCAATTTAACAATCCGCATTCCCATATATATTGTATTTAATATTTTCTAAAATGCTTCCAAATTTAACAATCCACATTTCCATCCATATATATAATTAATATTTTAAATGTGATATACATTGCTCTGCAACCTGAATTGCTTCATAAATTAACAATTTGCATTTCCATATATGTTGTATTTAATATTTTCTGCTATACAGACAACTTATATTACTTTTGGTTTAATAAATAATATTTCACTTTTTATTAGTCTTGAAATTTTTAAACTAATTCTATCAAGTTCATTAAAACTTCGAAAAAATTAATTTTTATTTTTTAAAAATGTTTTTTTTTTTTTCTAATTGGCCAATGTAGATTGAATGACTAATTTTGTGTGGTTTTAAATTGAATTGTCAGATATAAAAAATCTATTAAAAATCGTTTGTATAGTTATATGGTACTACGAATCTCTAAAATAATCTGGAGCCATTATTATATTGTGTACTAAAACTACCTCTAAGTGGCTCGTTTTCAATATTTGCCTGCACAAAAATCAATGGTCTTTATGTGTTAAACAATGAGTCTTTTTCGAGTGCCTTGTGACAAAAGAAAGCAAAACCGCTGTGAGAATATGTCAAATTTCGAGACTATCTCTTCATAGAATGGAATTTGTTCACCAATCTTTCACACCAACTCTTAAATTTAATTGTTATGGCGCATATATTGTGTCCTTGAGATGTAATTACACCAACAATTTTACGTCATCAAACATTTAATGTGTATATATTGTGTTGTCAGCGAACTGGTCAACCTATTTGAAAAGTGAGTAGTCTTTAAGTAAGACTTTTTGGAAAGTTTCATAGTTTGTTTTCCGATCTAATTTGTCTAGAACTCTACAGGGATTCATTAAAATCATAAGTTTGACGGGAACTCTTCACAATCGAAGTTCCCAAGGGGTTTTTGAGGGTGTCGAATCTATATATCCAATAAAAAAACCAGTTTAAACAACACAAATCAAGATTTGACCACTTTCGCTAGATTCCGGCCCAAAATTTACTTGAAACTCCAAAAATTCGCACTTAAAAACTATTTCTTTAAAAGTCTTCTAATTTTTTTTTTTTTTAAATCTAAATCGATTCCAATAAAGACATATCCATATATTGTATTGTAACGATTTAGGTTTCTTAATTTGTCCCATATTTTCCAATTGTTTTGATTTTATATTTTTAATGAATTAAAATTAAAAATAAAATTTAGTAAAAATTATCATATGTTTTTAATAAATTTAAATCCAAATAAAAATGGTTTTAAATTATAAATTTCAATTAATACAAGGGCTTGTTACATGATCACTCATCGAGAGTATTTGATGTAACACAAATATTCTTTGAGACTTCGACATATAAACTTCGTGGTTATTGAAAATACACTCTGTGGTCGTATGTGGTTTAACAATCTGATCACACATTATATCAACTCTGCGGTGAAAATAAATCGAGGTTGATTATAATTTGAGGGCGAATACAATTTTTTTGGCATATAAACACTGAGGCACGAATAAGGGTTATCTATGCGGCCTCGTGCAATTTGATCGACATATTTTTTCGATGAGTCATATTATTTGATCCATGCGAATTTTCCAACTTTGCTTTGCGGCCGCTTGTATGATTTATATTGCTTTAAGGTGGCTTGATATTATATTCGTTTTTGTAATAGACATTAGGAGAATTTTGAGGTCTAAAATGAGTCTCCTAAAAAAATAATAAAATAATAGTGCAAATAGTAAAACAAGATTTGATTACATCATCAAATTTTAGAGGGGAAAAAGATTATTTCAACTCGTATTTTCAACTTATTTCCCTATAGGTTTACTCAAATTTTGAGTGGAAATACTTGTTGGATGCATAGTTTGATTCTTCATCCAAGGATCCAAGGAGTACACATTGCATATTTTCGATGGACTTTGCTACACGAAAAATGAGAAATACATGAAAAAACGTGATTTGGTTCATTGAAAATATGCAACATGGGTATTCCTTGGATGAGGAATTAAATTTTGCATCCAAGGAGTATTCTCGCTCGAAATTAGAGTAAAACTTTAGGGCGATTAAGTTTAAAATACGAGTTGAAAAATAATTTTATTATTATTATTATTTTTTAATTTTTTACTCTTTTAATCCAAAAATGGTAAAGGGCAATAGAAGTAACGTTGATTTTTTCTTGAGGGATTTAGAAAGGGATTTAGACTCCTTGACTTATGATAACAACATTGATCAAATTTACTACAATTTTAATACTACTCTTTCCATTATCATTAGCAAGTTCTCTATTGAGACTTCATATGAGCAAAATAACATAAGTTCCAATCCTTGGTATGACAAAGACTGTAAAATTGCTAAGAAAGAGATCATAAACGCTCCTAATGAAATTTTTAAGCTTTGAAATATATGTATATAAAAAGATCTCATCAAAAGGAAGAAGAGGTCATATATTAATAAGAGACAAGATCATCTTTTGCACCTTTCTAAAGTTGCGCCCATAAAGTTTTGGCAGAATGTGCTTGTTCGTAAAACTAAATATAATCATTTGATCCCGTAAGAAGATTGGGAAAACTATCTTAAGAAGGTGTATGACTCTCCGGACACAATGGTCACCATCTTAAACACTCCTATTAAGGAATATATATTTTCCCTGCAAGATGTTGAGTTTGGGATTAATAAACTCGCTAATGGGAAAGCTAAAGATATTAAAGGATATTACGCTGGGATTTTTAAAATGGGAAGATTTATCCTCATTCCTCATCTCCACAAGATTCTCAAGTTGGCAGTAAAGCATGGCTTTCCTAAGCCTTGGACGCAAAGCCTTTTTTGCCTATCTTTAAATGGGGACAAAAGCGTTCCCTCTAACTACAAGACCATTAGGATTATCCATATCCTAGCAAGGGCAAGCCGGTTTTAGGAGACATCACTCGATTATCGACCATATTATCACTCTCAAGATCATTACAAAGGAATGTCGCAATAGTAAAGTCTATCTCTTCTGTTGTTTTGTGGACTTTAGAAAATATTTCGACATTGTTCCTTGAGATAAGATCTGGGAGAGACTTGTAGAGATAATGGTTCCTCCGGAGTTGACGATTGTTGTGATTCGCCTCTACGAGACTGTTGTTGTCAATCTTAAGACCAATGAAGGGTGGTTTAAATATATTAAATGCAATATCAGGGTTAAGCAAGGGTGCCCTCTATCCCCTACCATTTTTGGCATTTACATCGATAAGCTAGAGGAGTGTTTGGAAAATATAGGTTGCAAGGGCACTAAGCTTGTTGGTATAATCATTACTCTACTCCTTTATGCTAATGATATCGTTCTTCTTGCAAAAAGCCATGATGACCTAGACCAGCAGCTTAAGACTCTTCATGTCTACTGCTTTGAGATGGATATGACAGTGAATATTGACAACACTAAAGTCACGATCATTAAATACAAAAATATCACCCATGGTAGTTTCATCTATGATAGCCATTGCTTAGAGCAGGTTTCTTCTTATAAATATTTGTGTATTGACATTCCTCATCAACTCAACATGAATTATAGCACTGAGAAAGATTATTGGATGTTAGGTCCCTATAATACTAGTGTATTACTTCATTGTTATTATCAGTGTAGCCCCTTTATTGTTATTGTTGTGTCTATGTAGTCCCCATATTGTTATTATTGTGCCCCACAAAAGCCCACTATTGTGTTGTACCCTTACATTATTATTGTTATGTCGGCTCTGATTATATTGTGACCCCTTAGACTCCTATGTATAGAAAAACAATTTTGTCATTTGAATCATCGAAGAATTGTTCATTTGTGTAATTTAAAGGAGATTCCCCCTCGAAGAGACTAATTTTGAAGTCGTTGATCTATCTCTTCTTCTATTTCATGCACTGGTTGCATAACATTTGGTATCAGAGCTTTAGATTCTAGGGTTTCGCTTTTGCAAAAAGGTCATCTTGGCATTTTCATTATAATTTTTTTCTCTATGAGGCTTCAGAAGCTAAAATTTTTACCACATGGAGTCAAAATCCCAGAGAACTTCGTGTAAAATTTCAGGTCTTATTTCGCTATTTTTTCAGAGATAAGGTTTTTGGAGGCTCTAGAATTTTGTCTCAAACAGGCACCCTAGTGAAAATTGTCATAACTTTCGTTTCAGGCAGCACATTTGAATTCTGTAAAAACTCGCTGAAATTACACACAATTTAGTTTGTCGTGTAGAAAGTTCAGGTCCGAAGGTCAAAACAGTTACATGTGGCACTCCGTACAACGTCGCTCTACTGAACCAGTCCATAATCAGGTCATCGTGGGAGATTTGACATAACTCTTTATTGAAGAATCCAATATTGGTCTAACTTGTGGGGTTGGAAAGAAAAATCATAGGGTTACCACAACACGAATTTTCAGACCTTAGAGGTCCAAAATTACAGAGATACAACATATTCAATATTGAGCTCCTACAAAGCGAAAAAAAAGGTGTGTAGTTTTTAAAATTTTCATAAGTTTTGTTTGAAAAATTAGTTTGAATTGATTCAAAGGGCATAATAAAGCATAATTATCATTAATTGATGCCCCGAAGAAAGAAAATGGAAACACCTAGTAAGAAACATGAAAGCTCTACTATGACACATGAAGAAGAGGAAGAAATCCCACATGATATATCAATATTACGAGACCAAGTGCAACAAATTTCGCTCTCACAAAAAATAACAGAAGCTAAGATGGATGGTTTGAAGAATGACATGGAAGCTAAGATCGATGGTATAGAAGCAAAACTGAAAGGAAACATGATATATTTGAAGAAATACATGGAAGGTTTGACAAAGTTGCTACAATAAATGCTTCTTAATGGTGAAAAGGTAGTAGAAGAAACTCATGATGAGAACAAAAGAAATGTTAATCATGATTTCATAGACTCTAATGTTGGATTGAAGACCCGCCATATTCCAAAGATTGATATGAGGAGGTTTGATGGCAAGGATCACGTAACATGGATACTACAGATGGGGCAATATTTTAATCTCTATAATGTGAAAAACACACAAAAGGTACACATTGCAACTTTATATTTAGAACCCAATCTGTTTGTATAGTATCGATGACTTTTCTCTCGTAAAAAAATTGTCACTTGGTCAATTTTTACGGACAGAATGATAACACATTATGAAGATACAAAGAGCAACACCTTCTTTAACCAATTGATAAATCTCAAACAAAAGGGTTCAATGGTGAAGCACATTGAGGACTTCCAAAAATTGAATACATGGGTAAATGATATTCTATAGGAGCATAGGATTGATGCCTTCATAGGGACTTTAAAGGATAACATCCAACATGAGGTTCACCTTTGGGAACCTGATTCATTGGAGAAGGCATTTAGGTTGGTAAGAAAAATTGAAAGCAAAATTATGGCAACAAGGAAGCCTACCACTCATAAATATAAAGATGGAAGCGTTGTTGCTCCTAGCCTTCCATAACCTACAAGGTTGACACCACAACAATTGGAAGAAAAAAGAGCAAAAGGGCTTTGTTACAGTTGTGATAACAGATACACTAAAGGTCATAAGTTTGCTGAGAAGAAATTGATTTACATAGTTTGTAAAGAGGATGAAGAAAATGGAACAAGAAACATTAAAGAAGAGGATATACACCAGGAACTAACCCCAGAGAAAGAAGAAATGAATCTGACCATATCTTGTAATGCATTCGATGGAATTACCACTCCTCAAACTCTCAAGATAGAAGGACATATCAAGAATAAAAATGTAATAATGTTGATTGATATGGGTATTACCCATAATTTTATTCATTGTAAAATAGCCAAGGAATTGAATTGCTTCCTATATCGACAACCAGAGTGTCAAGTGATGGTTGCAAATGGAGGAACCATAAATTTCTCTAGAAAGTGCCATAATATCAAGCTATCCATGGGAGAATATGTATTGAATAGTCCAATGCTTTCCATTCTAATGGGTGGTGCTGATGTTGTATTAGGAGTCCAATGGTTACAATCTTTGGGTATGATAGCTTTTAATTTTCAAGAACTACACTTGAATTTTTTTGGGAAGGAGAGGAAGTTGAATTAAGGGGTATCACAAGGAAAACAAGAAAGATAACCAGCTCTAATAGCATGAGAAAAATTCCAAATAAAGAACAATAGGGCATAATTGCACAATTATGCTCATTGGAGTTTCAAACATCGAAATCATCTATTTCTCTAGATCTCCAATAAGTTTTGGACAATCAGTCCAAGATATTTGAGACTCCCAAAGGCCTCCCACCTATTCATGATCATGATCATGCTATTCATTTGATTCTAGGAAGTGTTCCTCCAAACATCAGGACTTACAAATATCCCTATGCCCAAAAGAGTGAAATTGAATGTATGGTTGCAAAAATGTTAGAGGCTCTTTCTCTGCTCCAGTAGTATTGGTGCACAAGCATGATGGATTATGGTGCATGTGTTCGGGTTATAGGGAGCTCAACAAGCTCACTATTAAAGATAAATTTTCCATTCCTATCATTGATAAATTATTGGATGAATTACATGGAGCAATTTACTTCACCAAGTTGGATGTTCGTTTAGGATATCATCCACTATCCATCACATCATCTTTAAGAGAAAATTCTAATATTCAAGTAGTGGAAGATCACATTGAGCATCAACAACAAGTTCTCCAACTCTTAAAGGATAACCTCACTTTGGCGCATAATAGAATGAAACAACAGGCATATCAACATCGAAGCGAAATAAGTTTTGATGTAGGCGACTGGGTATTTTTATGGCTGCAACCATACAAAAAAATGTTTCTCAAGCAAGCCAAGAAGGTAAATAAATTATCACCAAAGTATTATGGTCCTTACAAGGTGTTGCAAAAGATTGGTACTATGGCATACAAATTGGAGCTTCCTGCATCTTCCCGAGTGTATCAAGTTTTCCATGTTTCATGCTTAAAGAAGGTTATAGGTGACAAGCTCCCATTTCAAACAATATTGCCAAAACTTGACGAGGAAGGAAAAATCATATTGGAACCTTAAGCAATCATGGAAACAAGAACTCGACAACTACAAAATCGATCAATTTTAGAGTATCTCATCAAGTGGAATAAATTACCCGCTGAATATTCCACATGGGAGGATGATAATTTTATGCAGAAGCATCCATAACTACTGAAGCATTGAGGACACCACTTTTTTGAAGGAGAGGGGCATGTTAGGTCCCTACAATACTAGTGTATTGCTTCATTGTTATTGTTAGTGTAGCTCCCATATTGTTATTCTTGTGCCCATGTAGTCCCCATCTTGTTATTATTATACTCCATAGAAATCCACTATTGTTATTGTTGTGCCCTTACATTATTATTGTTATGTCGACTCTGATTATATTGTGACCCCTTAGACTCATATGTATAAAAATGAGGTTTTGTCATTTGAATCATCGAAGAATTGTTCATTTGTGTAATGTAAAGGAAGCTTCCCCCTCAAAGAGGCTAATTTTGAAGTTGATGGTCTATCTCTTATTCTATTTTGTGAGCTGGATGCATAACATTGGAGGTTGAAAAACTTATTATGAGCTTGAAAAAAATTGTAAGTTGGTCGATCTTTGCATTTGGAATAAAAAAAGGTTCCTCTTTGAGACTCTCATCATCCCTGTTGTCTTATACAGATGTGAAGTTTGGGGTTGCATTATATCTAGAGATTCGTGGAGAAAGATCGAGATGATTCAAAAGCAATTCATAACTTACAACCTCAAGATAAAGGGAAATACTCCCTATCATATCCTTCTAATCGACGTTGACATGTCCCCCATTGAAAGTACGACTATGTTTAGATATTTGATGTATAAGAAGAAGCTTTACAACATGGAATCCAAGAGGCTCCCAAAAATTGCTTCTAACTTTAGTAAAAACTCCCACCTTCGCCTCAAGCATGGGTGGTATAAGGATTCCTAGTGTTTGCTCAACCATTGGGGAATAAAGAAGGAGCTCGTCATGGGAAGCAAGGATAGTGTCCAAGATACTATTATCTCCAATTTTAAGGATAAGTTGTGGGATGACAGGGAGATGGAGGGTAAAATGAAGCTAAGATGCTATAAGAAAGTGATCAACCCCACCCTTGATAACCAGAATTATCTCTCTATGTTGACCAACACTAAGAAAAAAATGAACATCGCTAGGATAAGAACTAATTCTCATGAGCTTCGAAGTGAAATCGGGTGGTGGTGTACTCGCAAGACTCCTTGGGACGATAAAATTTGTCAGATTTGCGATACTAAGAGGGTGGAATATAAAAAACACTTCCTTTTAGATTGTCCAACTCTTACTCACATCCACTCTCATTTCCCTAACATCTGCCACACTTCCAATCTTCTTGACTTGTTAAGTCAGCCCAACTATAACAATTTTGGAGTGATTCTTTCCCTTCTTTTTTATCATAGAAACAAGATTTTGAAGAATCACAATTAGATTCTTTTTCTTTCCTCGAGGTCCGAGATTACATTGGTCTTAGTGGACATTAATCATCATCATCATAAACATATGTAGAACAATATATATTTTTATTTTCTAAATGCTTTATAATAATTTCAAAAAATAATTTTACAAAAGATAACTAAAGTATTATAAAATATGTATTTTATGAAATATTATAATTTTATAAAGTTAACTTTGTTATTATAATTTACATTAAAAATGATTATACAATTGATGTGTATATAATTTATTTGTTACCCATTTAAGTTAAAAACTATATTTACTTTTAACTATTTTTTAAATTCTCATTAATTTATTTTTATATAATATTAATTACTAATTTGATAAAAATATTAAAATTTAATTATGTATTTTTTGCTGTTTATAGATTTTTACTTTTTTTTTTTTTTCTAATATAATTTTTTTTCTTTTTCTTTTAATGTCACACAAATTAATTATTGTACTTTTACATACATTTATTAATTAGTGTACTTCATATTTATTTATTAATAGCCTAGTTATATAAAAAAATGTTCGGTAAATATCAACGATCAATCCAAATCTATGAGAAGCATCAAAACACTTATCATTAATCTATCAGAAGCATCAAAACACTTATCATTATTATTTATAAAAAGAAGTAATAACATATATAGATTTAAAAAATATGTAACAAAATTATTAATCATGTAGATTCATCCTCATTTAACTATGGAAATTTTTAATATACAAAGAATCTCTGGTTACAATACTATGCCCTAACACCATAGGTTATCAATATCACATGTTCATAAAATCATAACTCATTTCCTATAACACTTATTTATATGACATTTCTTTTAAATTAGCCAATTTAATTAAAATGTTCGATACAACATTATGAGCTAATACCATAGGTTATCAATATTACATGTTCATAAAATCATAACTCATTTCCTATGACACTTGTTTATATGATATTTTTTTTTAAATTAGTCAATTTAATTAAAATGTAGAAAGAGTGTAGTTCTTTTCTATAACTACTATTAAAAATATTTTAAAATATCTCTACCATTTTTTTAATAATTAATAATAATTAAATTAAAATTCTAAAATTCCTATCCAAATCCTTAAAAATAAACAAATTCTTACATAGTAATAATATTCTTTTTATTAATTAAATAACTTAGACTATAAAAAACAAAACAGATAATAACAAAGCTGCACAGTACACTCGTTAATATTAATTCTATGTTAATTCAAAATACATCTTTTAATTTTTTTTCAGCGTAATCTTTAGTTGAAATATACATATGGCAATTTTGCCCGGTTATAAAGACGCGAAAAAGCGATCAAATAATTGTTTGAAGGTAAACAATCAAATAATGCTCTTTCATACCCATAAATTCCACGGCCTCTATTACAAGGTTGTTATTTCAAAACAAAGCCACTGTGAGGTTTTGACATCTTTTTGGGTAGAATTAAGAGAGTATGTAATTTTTTTAGTTATATTTGATGGAAAGTGACGTCATGATTGGAATTTCATAAAGTGGAAATTTTATAACGGTTAATTGTTTTTTGACGTACGTGTGAAAACTAAAATTTTTTAGTGTTATTATTTGTAATTTTATAATAATTGGGAAATAGGCTTGAAGATTGAAGATAGTTATTTAAAGAGAAAAACATAAAATAGTTTTATAACATTAAATATGTTTTTATGAAATGTTAGTGAACAGTGTTTAATTAGAAAATGCTACTACAATTATTTTGTGTTTTTTTTTAAAATGTGTTTATGAAATGTAAGTGAATGTTGTCTAATTAAAGAATGCCACTACTTCAATCTTTTTTTTTATTTCTTTTTTATGTTTATAAGAATCTCATTTCGAGGAATGGTGACAAGAAATAGGTGTTGCAACTAAACAAATTATCTAACTTGGCCTATGTCTAAATCACTCATTAGAATTTATGACTCATTAGAGTATTAACCACTCATTACAATTTATGACATGCAACATAAATACTTGGACGTCAAAATTAAGGTTTCAAATATTTTTTTGACATATCAAAATATTCCTTCACCCACAAATACCTTAAAAAAGTTTTGTTTAAATATTATAAGTTTTGGAGTTTCTTTTAAAAAGACATTGTCTAAATATTATAAGTTTTGAAGTTTTTGGTTAGAATTAGGGAAAATAAATTGTGGTCAAATCCTAATTTTTTGTTATTTAAAATGCATTTTTCACTCCCTATATAAATTCAACACCTTGAAAAACCATTAAAATATTTGTGAAGAGTTCATAATTCAAACTTATAATTCCAACAAATCTTCTCTATATTCTAAACAAATTCAACTTAAAAATAAACCAAAAAAACTACAAAACTTATTAATAAAAAAATTTAAAAATACACCTATCAAATTCCAGACTTACATCCACCCACCAAAATCAGATAAAATTTGATGAGCAAATTCCCTCTCAGCCGGGGATTTTCTCCTCAAATACAACAAACAATTTTCCCTACCTGTCAACAAATTTTTTTGTTGTAATGGTCAAAATAAACAATAGAGTTGTTCACATTTAAAATTTCTACCTGATCAGGGTGGATAAGGCTCACCGTGTGCGAAAGAGAGTAATAGCCTTACTGTCAGGATTCTGCTCGTCCGTCTACGGATGAGGGTTTCCGCAAACAGCGGGCTCTGTATCTTCATGTGACATGGATGATGGACCTATTTACGCCCGCCACCCGTCAATCATCGCAGCCGCTTCATGTCACACTGTCCGACAACGGCACGTGTTATCCGCAATCATTCCTGTTCTCTCGAAAGTCGTTTCCCTACATTTTAGGGAGGTGGCCAGGGAGGCCTCTAATGAGGCAGAAGAATTGTTGGCACCGTCAAAAATGTCGGAATTAAGGTAAAAAATTTTCAAAATATCTTGTAAACACAGTGTTTGAATCATGTTTTTGATGGTGGAAATGGATTCAGCACCATCAAAAACGTCCAAGACACCCAAAATTTTGAAGTTTAACAATTATAACTTGGATTTTCTCTAAATATGACTGGAATTTCCATAACTTTCCGTGCAATTCTTCCGACTAGTTAGACTACATCGGTGGCCATAGGTATGAAATATTCAACTTCTCGGGGCTTAGAGTTTTAAGACGGATAGATGTCTTAATTTTTTAAGTTGTTATATAAGAAATTTTCAATTTTTAATTATAAGTAAAAAATAAAATATGTGTTGATTAAAGTTAAAGTTGATTTATTTTGTAAGATTTTTGTTTTTAATGATGGGTTAATGGTTCATTTGAATATCAAAGGTTTATTTACATAGTATTTTCGAGAAAATTGTTTTGTTATGTATTACTAGAAATCTACATTTAAAAATTATATTTTTTTGATAAATTATTATTTTTTATTATAATAAATATAAATAGTTTGCAATGTAATATATAACATTAAAAATGTTTTTTTTTCTTCGATTATTTAATTATAAAAAATTTAGTATAATAGTTAATTAAATTAAATTTTTTATTTTTTATTTATTTATTTATTTTTTTTGTTGTATTCAAGTTTTTGTGATCCATAATGAATTGAGCAATTTCTTTCGAAATCATATAAGAGAAATTTTTGACCGACACTTTTCCAACCAACAAGTGTGGTTCATGGTCAGGACCAGATCAAGAGTAATGTACAGAGATAATTTCAAGTAACGGCTATATTTGAACAATAATATTTAAATTATGATATTAATTTATTAATATATTAAAAACAAATATTATTCAATAACCACTAGTTTTTGAAAAAAATATTTAAATAATGATATTATTTCATTAATTTATTAAAAATCTTAATAGGTAACGACTATATTAAACAACTAGTTTTTGAAAAATAATATTTAAATTAATTTATTTATTAAAACCAAATATTACTAGTTTCAAAAAATAATATTTAAATAATGATATTAGTTTATTAATTTATTAAAAATATTAATATGTAATTGTTATATTAAATGGCTAGTTTTTGAAAAATAATATTTAAATTAATTTATTAAAACCAAATATTATAGTTTTTGAAAAATAATTTTTAAATTGTGATATTAGCTTATTACTTTATTAAAAACAAATATTAATAAGTAACCACTAGTTTTTGAGAAATAATAAATAAAAAAAAATCAGAGTCGGAGGGTAGTAAAAAATTATAAAAACAAGTCAAGACCCTAATTTAGACAAAATCATTTGATAAATAATTAATGGGAATAAAATAAACTAAATTAAAAATAATTAATGGAAAAATAAATAAAATAAAACAAAAATATACACAAGTCAATATCTATATATATATATATATATATATAAAATAAAATAAAATAAAAAATAAAAAAATAGAAACATATATATATATATATCCAAAGAAAAGTAATCAATAAATAAAACGGGGTCAACAATAAAATATGGGGCTCCGATCCATTAAATAAATAACAAAAATATTAAAAGGAGTTAACAAAAATACTAAAAAGAGTTAAGAACGAATAGGATGATAAAATACATAAAAAACATGAAGGATCAACAAAATAAACTCTAATGAAGAATAAATCAACAACAAATACTATAAAAAGGACGCCAATACCTACATAGATAAACAAACAAAATAAATCCCAAAAAGAAGCCTAAAAAACTAGGGGAGTAGGCAAGGACCCAACTTCTACTAATATTCCACCCATCATCTATATTCACATTATTGGGCCTTTTTTCAATTTCTAGGGCCTCCCTCAATTTACGATGATGGAAATGACTAACCCTAGCAACGACTTGGGCCTCCTCAATGCAGATGTGATGCTTAGATTTATTTGCGTGCTCCGCCAAAGCAGAGGAGCGGGTCCTTCTATGCTTGATGTCAGCAACATGCTCATGAATCATTTGATTAATCGAGCCACTAGTCTCACCAATGTAGGGAGTCCCACAAGAGCATGGGATAACATGAACACCCTTCATATTCTTGGGGTCCACTGGGTCTTTTACAGATCCAAGGGAGCTCTGAATGGTTAAAATTATTTTTGTTTAGATAATTGGGTGTAGAGTAGATGGTGAGAGGGTGTTTTGTTAAAACACTTTTTGGTGAAAAGATTTTTGGCAAAAATCTAGTCATACTAAGGGCTAGTGTGGCCGAGGTCAAGTGTGATCCTTGGTGATTTTAATGATGTAGATACCCCTAAATTATGCTACTTAAATCAGGGATTAGGTTCACATTCCCTAACAAAAAAATTTATTTAATTGAAAATCAAATTAAAACCAACATGGTCAAATTTCTTCATGTGCAAACTTCTTTAGAGTGCAAAACACAATGTGTTATTTTTCATTGTTTAAATTGTACTTTTAAATGCTAAATAGAGCATATATATAAGACCAAATAAAAGTTTTACCATACAAACTTATTTTTTTTAATTATATATATATAATTTTTTTAAAATGATATATAATATATACAAAATTTACATTAAAATATTTTACATTACATGTAGAGAGAGACATTTTATCACATAAATTAAAATAGTTTTTTATTATTAATATATTTTTAAGTATATGTTAATATGAATTTTTATTAAAATATTTTATTGATAAGCTACATTGAATATTTTTTTATATACAACATTAAAATGTTCTATTTTAACAAAATTTTCTATACATAGATATATATGAAGTTGACATCGACATAAATTAGTTAACATAGATCTTCAAATAGTTATTTAAATCTCGTGTTAAAATAATTTTGAAAAGTATAAGATTTAATCATCTTACTCATACATTTTCTTATGTCTATTCTTTTTTTATTATTATAGTTAAAATTACTTTTCTATTTAAAATATAATTTTTATCTTAAGAGAAAAAACAGATAAACATACTTACACATCCTTTAATACGACGCTGTAAAATAAACGTCTTAGCTTAATTATTTCATTCCAAACCACCTAAATTAAAAATAATAAATTAACTTTTAAACGACATATAATAATTATCTTTATTATAAAAAAATTGCTCCTTTACCAAAAAGACATAAAAGTTCTTAAACTCATACGATTTTAACAAAATTATATAAGCTTTACCCAAATATATAAAATTGTAAATATAAGTAACATAAATTAATGTTAGATTTATCTCAAATTTATAACGAGCCTAGTATCGACATACTCTATAGGATTAATCACAAAATTTCTACCGAACCATTCCAAATTTGTCAAAAATTAATTATTTTTATTTTAATGCACAATTAATTTGACTACACAATTAACTTAATGATCATGTGACCTATGGCAACAAAGCTCGAGGTTCCTTGCTGCCAGAGCTACGAATGTTATTTAAATGTCCAGAAATCCCTCTTTCCTCCTCAAAGGCGAGGGGCTGAAGGGCTTCTCCATGCATCCCTCCCGATTAAACTCTGGGGCAGGGACTGGATTTTATGTTGTTGCTCTTCTATTTATCTTAGGCTCATTTCTTATAGATTTGGGTAAGAACTGCTACGTTGATAATCCTTCTGCAAACATTGTCATTAGAATCATGGGGATGGCTAAAGGCATGAATGGGTGGTGGTTTGTAACGTACCTCGGTAACCTCACATGTAAAAGTAGGGAGTTAGAATTTTTTATACAAATTACCCACAAGTAATTATCCAATTCACAACTCCACAATTCCTCATTAACCATTAGATATAATGTTCATTAGTACATCAAGTAAATTGCAATAAAAGACAGTAAGTTGCGTAACCATTAACCACCACTGTGGTAGTGTAATAACATAAACTGTCTCATGAATCCTTGCATCCATTTCATGATTTCCTTAACCATATTAATTAATCTCATACTTGGACATTATGATTATGCCATCAAATAAAGAACCATCAACATCAAGGATTCATCATCATCAAACTGACACAAAAGGCAATCACACCATTGAACACGAATATACCCTGGAAACCCTGTAGGGTGAAAACCGGCAAACTTTTAATCTTATTATTAAACGCTCGTGAGGGTTTTCACCCCACTCAATGGCTTATAAGGGATCCCATCCCTTAACCATTGTTATAAAATCATTACAATGAATTATCATTAAGTGGTCACATAACTAGCTAAAAGCTAATACATTTTCCATGAAACCCTTTACTTACATACCGCCACATGCAACATCCTTGTGGCGTGATTGTTCTATCAATGTACGATCCCGCAACTCGTACTCATCTGCATGGACCATTAATTCTTTACCTGCCACAATGTTAAACATCACTTTTCTTTGGCACAAACTGCCATCGTTTCCTGTCATTGTTGTCATCCACAAGCTTGGCAACAAGATTAGATACAATATTAATCAATCAATAATCAACCTCTAAAAGAGATCTTTTAACATCTACTCATGTGCATGAGCAAGCATGTCATAATAACTAACTAGTACATATATTCAAGTAAATACTTGTTCTACTTTCCACAATGCTTATTCACACTAATGCATATTTCTCTTTAAGAGATCTAACCCATTAGTTCTACAAATCCATGTTTCTCTTTAAAACATATAACATAATAGTTATGTTTTCATATAGGTAATAAACTATTGTTTCTGCGCCTTTGCACATGTGTTCCTTTCACATAGTTATTTTCCAAGAAATTAACATAGTTTCTCTAACATACAAAGAACATATCTTCATAACACAATGACTATTCTTTGAGCATCCAATAGCTTATCTTAATAGCCCTTCTATTCCCTTCTCTGGAATTCTACCATCATTTCATGTAAACAGTTACATACTTCTTTATTAAAGGAGGTCATTATAACCCCATTTCTCTATCTTCCTATATGTAAGTTTCTCATGCTTCCCTTTCAAGAAATTATTATAGATACCCATCTTTATGCTTAAAAATCAAGAAACAATATCCAACTTATCTAGCAAGACAATCTTTTCAAGAGATTAATATTTCCAAGGAAGTTAACATCGATTATTATTTTCAAGAGAGTCAACATAATACTTTCTCTATGTACACACCAAATCATATTTCCAATGTCACCATAGCTACCCTTATGTGCATGCAACATGTGTTTTTCCTAACACAATTACTTTTACTTCAATGCACATAATCTTTTCATGAAACAAGTATGGATTCTTGTTCTTGCATGAACACTATTCATATGTGTCTTTTAAGGAAAGAATCTCTATCTTTGTTTTCAAGAAATCTCGCATAAAGTCATTATTTTCATGCATGAAGAATGCACTCTTTTTCTAAAAAGAAACTGTAGAAATGAATATCTATGTGCCTAGAAGCACATCATTAGCTATTTCTATCATGCATGTAATGCATAATTTTTTCACAAGAAACTTAGAAATTAGCTAGTATCGCAATGCAATTAGCATATATTCCTTTTCAAGAAACTTTTATTAAATAAAAATACATATTTTAATTCAAGAAAACTTGGCCACTTTTCACACTGTGTCCTCAGGAAGTTTATATGCCTCACCATCTTTTCTCAAGAAGATATTTTGGCTATATTTTGGCTATTTAGCAAGGATTTTATTCCAAGAAAAAGACAAGTGACCCAACATTTCACACACAAGACTCACATGTAGTCTTTCTAAGAGGAACTACATAATATAAGAAAAACTACTTATTTTCTTAGCTTTTAAGTCCACTCATTTTTCACATTCTTCTTTGCATACTATTATGCATATATTATCTATATTTGGTAAGAAATCCTTCAAGAAGATACCCAAATAAAACATACATATATTTTTCTTCAAGAAAGCGAGCAAGTTACTTATCTTTTCATGGGATTGAGCGTCCAACAGTGAAGGCAATGCAGCTTGAAACAATAAGCTGACAGGGAAACCAGACCGCATGTAAGTCTCGGCGAAAAGCACAGCCTCCCACATCTCCCCGGCCTCCTCCTGCAGAAAGAAGTACCACAACCTCTCTTCCGCCACCATGGACCGCCATGCCCTGCAAACCAAAGTGGCCATCTCAGAGTCCTTGGGGCCGAGACGCTTTAATATAAGCAAGAATACATCGGGGGTCAATTTCTCCATAGGGGAAACGATGCGACGGTCCAAACCAACGTTCTTTTGGAAAGAAGTTGGACATTTTGTTACTGATTCCCAAATCCTACCAGACCGGGTGAAGGCGTGCAGATATAGACAGCCCTCGAATGGATCCAGTGAACGTAAAACAAACTAAAGGGCAGCGGAAAATGTATGATACGCAGAATCGGAGAGAGAAACGCCTTGCTGGTGGTCAGACAGCCATCGCAACGTTAAAAGAACCACCGCCAATTCTACACCCTGAATTGCATGAATGTAATTCTTGCAATTGAAGCCAAGCATAACGATATAAGGAGTTCGAAAGGTTCCAAAATTTGTCAATGGGCAGGAAAGATCCTGACAAATTAGTTCGCAGAATCGGAGAGAGAAATGCCTTACGGCAGGTTCAGTGAGGTAGTGACCAAACTGCAGGCACGCAGCTCTTATTATTTGATAAGATCTCCCTCGTCTCTCCGCATGGAAAAGCTCCAGCCTCCGCCAAAAAACAGACAGTCCTTTCTTGATTTCAGTTTTCACAAATAACAAGAATTAGTTTTGTAACTAATTCGTAACTTAAAATTACTTTTACGCAGGGTTGATTACGATAGGGATATTACATACTCCCCCCCTTAACAAGAACACCGTCCTGGGTGTTCATCCCTTGTTGGAACTTTAGATTTTACTCAAGAAATAACCATCTAAACCATACAAAAAGTGATCCTCCCTCTTTAAAATGAGAGATTTCATTTCAAGAAATGACAATAAACAAAATAGTAATGATATAATCATAAGAAAGATCAATAACTACAAAAATATGCAAGTTCTAATTTCCATTACTTGACTCTTATTCAAATTCATAATAAACAATTCCCTATGTCAACTTACCATTACTTACCATCTACTCTTGAAAATCATGAGTACTTTCACGTAAGCATTTTAATAGTGGTTGGTCAACCCATCAACCCTCCAAGGTAAGTAATCCTGTAATATGTGACAAACAAATTCAATCGCATTAGTCATAATATTGTGAGTCAAATGAAATACTTTTAACTATCAATCAATTGTGCAATGTTAGATGATTTTTAAATCACAGTACTTTTACAAGTACATTAAAGAGCTCATCATTGCTCCACAAGCACATTGAATTAATTCTCACTAAAGACATCCACAAAGTACTTCTAAAAGTACCAAAAGAGCGCCTAGCTCCCTAATCATCAAACAGTCAATCACTGCATCAAGTGAAAATTGCCTTAGTCCCTACTAAGACGTTCACAAAATTAATAATACAATAAAGTTATTAAAATTTCCAATAACTCCTTACTGAGCACTAAGCTCATTTCCTGTTAAATGTGCATAACGTAACCATATGTAAAATTCATTTTTAGCATAACATATAGCTGATTAGTTAATTTCTTTAGCTATGAGAACCACAATAGGCTAAAGAATTTCCAACCCATAGGAACTAGTTTCCACCACCAGATCGAGTCATTTTCACATCCAGACAGTTTCTTTGATAGAGACCTTACCGGGGATATCATGGAATTCCACTGGCCAACCAGCTCAAGAATTCAATTGACCACATAAACTCTTTTCCCTTATTGAGATAATTTATCTCTAGGGAAAGGAAATCCGGGCAGACAAGTACCATCAACCCCTCCGGGCAGGTAACTGCCATCAACCCAAGGCATTCTAGCCTTTCACAATCCGGGCAGACAAGTACCATCAACCCCTCTGGGCAGGTAACTGCCATCAACCCAAGGCATTCTAGCCTTTCACAACTATCTGCAACTGTCTGGCATGTTAAATTTCTCTTTTATCACTCTTTCCCAAAGTAATTTACATAATGAACCATATAATCATTATCATTAACAAAACAAACATGCATGTATACCATGCATCTACACTTAACCCTCAACATGGGTCCACAACATCTAGATTGATAGGAAACACAACTGACATACATGTTGTATGCATTCTGATTTCCAAATAACACAATCATGCATATCATATAACATTATTCTTTCTCATTTATGATTGCAATTCTCATTGCAACATTTTACGTGACGAGTTTTCTTGTTGCCATTAAGCTACCACTACTTAATCCCATCAGCAACGTTAGTTATACATATGCATCATTTAACAAGTATTCACTTCCCAAATCTTTTTAGTTTGCGGCACAATACTATCATGCATAAAAGTATATGCAAATATTTATTACTGTGTAAATGCCAATGATAGTTGAGGTAACAATCTAAACATTTCCAATTTCCCACAATGTATTGCCATCAACAAACCGATACAAGAAGTAACTACCATAATCATTGGTTTGTGAATTGTGATAAGCTTAAATCTAATTCAATTCACGCACATAAGTGCTATTAGTTAGTCATACAACACTAACCAATCACAAATACCAATCATCTTAATGGAACCATGGCAAAACTTAATAAAAAATTAGTTATTACCATCAAGTCTCACTACTTGACTCATTGCATATTTTCAATATCTAAAGGGCTTCTTCTAATGTCCTTTTAAAACAATTGTCATCATATTCAATTGTCATCCTATTCAAGGATGTTCCCCATAATTTATATTCATGCATTGACTCATTAAATTTCGTTCATTGTCACTTCAATATTGTTTAATAAATGCATCATTGTTATTGCCATATTTGCAAATCAAAAGTTGGTAGTTGATTGTCACTTTCCTCAATGAGTGTTCAATATTGTTCATAAGTGTGACAAAAGTTTTATTGTCTTTTATCCTCATCAAGAATCCAATGTCATGAACATAGTTATGCAACAAACTTTATTACTTACTACGCAAGCAACTATAAACATGAATCACACATATCATGTCAAAAGTAATGTACTATATAAATCAATATGTGAATGGTTAAACTCATACCTGAGTTAATGCCCACTGGTGGCGTACCTCAATTTCTTTTCCGCTTACCAATTCCCAAAGGCGCCAGTGCTGCAACCTTTAGCTCTGATACCACTTGTAACGTACCCCGGTAACCTCACATGTAAAAGCAGGGAGTTAGAATTTTTTATACAAATTACCCACAAGTAATTATCCAATTCACAACTCCACAATTCCTCATTAACCATTAGATATAATTTTCATTAATACATCAAGTAAATTGCAATAAAAGACAGTAAGTTGCATAACCATTAACCACCACTGTGGTAGTGTAATAACATAAATTGTCTCATGAATCCTTGCATCCATTTCATGATTTCCTTAACCATATTAATTAATCTCATACTTGTACATTATGATTATGCCATAAAATAAAGAACCATCAACATCAAGGATTCATCATCATCAAACTGACACAAAAGGAAATCATACCATTGAACACCAATATACCCTGGAAATCCTGTAGGGTGAAAACCAACAAATGTTTAATCTTATTATTAAACGCTTGTGAGGGTTTTCACCCCTCACTCAATGGCTTATAAGGGATTCCATCCCTTAACCATTGTTATAAAATCATTACAATGAATTATCATTAAGTTGTCACATAACTAGTTAAAAGCTAATACATTTTCCATGAAACCCTTTACTTACATATCGCCACATGCAACATCCTTGTGGCGTGATTGTTCTATCAATGTGCAATCCCGCAACTCGTACTCATCTGCATGGACCATTAATTCTTTACCTGCCACAATGTTAAACATCACTTTTCTTTGGCACAAACCGCCATCGTTTCCTGTCATTGTTGTCATCCACAAGCTTGGCAACAAGATTAAATACAATATAATCAATCAATAATCAACCTCTAAAAGAGATCTTTTAACATCTTACTTATGTGCATGAGAAAGCATGTCATAATAACTAACTAGTACATATATTCAAGTAAATACTTGTTCTATTTTCCACAATGCTTATTCACACTAATGCATATTTCTCTTTAAGAGATCTAACCCATTAGTTCTACAAATCCATGTTTCTCTTTAAAACATATAACACAATAGTTATGTTTTCATACAGGTAATAAACTATTGTTTCTGTGCCTTTGCACATGTGTTCCTTTCACATAGTTATTTTCCAAGAAATTAACATAGTTTCTCTAACATACAAAGAACATATCTTCATAACACAATGACTATTCTTTGAGCATCCAATAGCTTATCTTAATAGCCCTTCTTTTCCCTTCTCTGGAATTCTACCATCATTTCATGTAAACAGTTACATACTTCTTTATTAAAGGAGGTCATTATAACCCCATATCTATATCTTCTTATATGTAAGTTTTTCATGCTTCCCTTTCAAGAAATTATTATAGCTGCCCATCTTTATGCTTAATATTCAAGAAACAATATCCAACTTATCTAGCAAGACAATCTTTTCAAGAAATTAATATTTCCAAGGAAGTTAACATCGATTATTATTTTCAAGAGAGTCAACATAATACTTTCTCTATGTACACACCAAATCATATTTCCAATGTGACCATAGCTACCCTTATGTCCATGCAACATGTGTTTTTCCTAACACAATTACTTTTACTTCAATGCACATAATCTTTTCATGAAACAAGTATGGATTCTTGTTCTTGCATGGACACTATTCACATGTGTCTTTTAAGGAAAGAATCTCTATCTTTGTTTTCAAGAAATCTCGCATAAAGTCATTATTTTCATGCATGAAGAATGCACTCTTTTTCTAAAAAAAACTGTAGAAATGAATATCTATGTGCCTAGAAGCACAAAATTAGCTATTTCTATCATGCATGTAATGCATAAATATTTCACAAGAAGCTTAGAAATTAGTTAGTATCACAATTCAATTAGCATATATTCCTTTTCAAGAAACTTTTATTAAATAAAAATACATATTTTAATTCAAGAAAACTTGGCCACTTTTCACACTGTCCTCAAGAAGTTTATATGCCTCACCATCTTTTCTCAAGAAGATATTTTGGCTATTTAGCAAGGATTTTATTCCAAGAAAAAGAAAAGTGATCTAGCATTTCACACACTAGACTCACATGTAGTCTTTCTAAGAGGAACTACATAATATAAGAAAAACTACTTATTTTCTTAGCTTTTTAGTCCACTCATTTTTCACATTCTTCTTTGCATACTATTATGCATATATTATCTATATTTGGTAAGAAATCCTTCAAGAAAATACCCAAATAAAACACACATATATTTTTCTTCAAGAAAGCGAGCAAGTTACTTATTTTTTCATGGGATTGAGCGTCCAACAGTGAAGGCAATGCAGCTTGAAACAATAAATTGACAGGGAAACCGGACCATATGTAAGTCTCGGCGAAAAGCACAGCCTCCCACATCTCCCCAGCCTCCTCCTGCAGAAAGAAGTACCACAACCTCTCTTCCACCACCATTGACCGCCATGCCCTGCAAACCAAAGTGGCCATCGCGGAGTCCTTGGGGCCGAGGCGCTTTAATATAAGCAAGAATACATCGGGGGTCAATTTCTCCACAGGGGCAACGATGCCACGGTCCAAACCAGTGTTCTTTTGGAAAGAAGTTGGACATTTTGTCACTGATTCCCAAATCCTACCGGACCGGGTGAAGACGTGCAGATATAGATGGCCCTCGAACGGATCTGGCGAACGTAAAACAAATGAAGGGGTGGTGGAAAATGTATGATACGCAGAATCAGAGAGAGAAACGCCTTGCTGGTGGTCAGACAGCCATCACAACGTTAAAAGAACCACCGCCAATTCTACACCCTGAATTGCATGAATGTAATTCTTGCAATTGAAGCCAAGCATAACGATATAAGGAGTTCGAAAAGTTCCAAAATCCATCAATGGGCAAGAAAGATCCTGACAAATTAGTTCGCAGAATCGGAGAGAGAAACGCCTTACGACAGGTTCAGTGAGGTAGTGACCAAACTGCAGGCATGTAGCTCTTATTATTTGATAAGATCTCCCTTGTCTCTTTGCATGGAAAAGCTCTAGCCTCCGCTAAATAACAGACAGTCCTTTCTTGATTTCAGTTTTCACAAATAACAAGAATTAATTTTGGTAACTAATTCGTAACTTAAAATTACTTTTACGCAGGGTTGATTACGATAGGGATATTACATGGTTGTTCATGGCTATGTTGGGATTCTATTCAGGTATATCGTTTTTTATGGCGAGGGGAGAGGAGTTCTCGGCAGTGCAGCTGATATACCACAAGGGGCCTCTGCTGAGCTTTGATATAGAAGTTCATGGGATTTGGTATGGGAAGTTCAGTCCGATTTAGAGATCGATTATTTTGGATTTCTTGCAGTCTCTGGGAGAAGAAGAAGAAGAGGAGGCACTAGTGAGGAACCAACCATCTGTACATGAATGGTGGAAAACCACTGAGATGTACAGAGAGGATGGATCATTCAATATGAGCTCTGCTGTACCGAGTAAGAAGAAGATTGAGAAGATTGCACTGGGGAACCAGACACTGGATGAGTCCTACAGTCTTGGAAAATGGCTGCAGAGAACCCACATTGAAGCACTGGTACTCAGGGCATCTGTGGCGTCCAATGGGTTATGGGCTGAGAAAGGGGTTTTCTTGGTCCTCACTGCCCAAGATGTTGTAGTTGAGAGATTCTGTATGAGCTCTTGTGGGTTCCATTCTAGTGCAAGAAGTGGAAAAGGGGGGCCCTCTGTCTCTCTGCCATATGCATGGGTTGGGAATTCTGTAACGCAGTGCCCTGGTCAGTGCGCCTGGCCTTTCCACCAGCCTCTCTATGGTCCTCAGGCTCTACCTCTGGTAGCCCCTAATGGCGACGTGGGCATGGACGGTATGATCATAAATATTGCCACTGTGCTTGTGGGGACTGTAACTAATCCCTTCAATACTGGTTTTCTTCAAGGCGATGCTGCTGTGCCGCTGGAGGGTGTGTCTGCATGCAGGGGAATTTATGGAAGAGGGGCATATCCCGGGTATGCAGGCCAGCTCCTGGTAGATGAAACTACAGGAGCCAGCTTCAATGCTCGAGGGATCAATGGCCGCATGTTCCTCCTTCCAGCCATGTGGGATCCTCTTACCAGGTCGTGCAAGACGTTGGTTTAATTTAAACAGGTTTGGTCTACTTAGTCTAGAATAACAGTTCTCCTGGAGCTTCTGTATAGTACAATCTGTGCTGGTGGCCGTGATAAATCCTTATAATTTTATGAGTTGGGCCTTGTACTGAATTCTGTTGCCCATTAATGAATATGATACAAGGTATTGGGGCAGCTAAATTTCTACTTTTTTCAGAGTTCACAGAACTGAAGTTTGGTTTTTCTGTGTAGGTTCCTCCAATATGTGTGAGATGAGGTCTGTCTCTGAACGGTTTTGATGTTATATAAGATAAAACAGAGCCATAAATTAGAGGAAATTTAACTAGTTTGCAGTCCCCATTGCAAACTAAATGAGTCAGGAATCTCAAGCACCCACACCTAAAACTGCCGGCAACAAAACAGATTAACTAATTTACAAACGATTTAATCAACAAAACAAGATTAACTAATTTCAAGTGGGTTTTTGACGATTCAAGACTGATCAAGAAAACATTATCTCAGGGAAGAATAAATGTGATCATGAAGTTTTGATTTTGCATTTGTTATGATCTTGGTGCGCTGTCATTTCTTCACATTAAGCGCCATACACAGGGAACTTGGAAGTTAAGACCATACGGATTCTAGTGAAGTTCTGGAGGTTTACTTAAAATGAAATAAGTAGAGTGAAGTTCTACAAGTCATTTGCTTGGAATAAGTAGTAAAGTTACTTAATACCCAGCCTCCAAGAAAAGGTTCGAAGAAAAAAATAGTCATAAGCAAACTGGATCGGTACCCTATGGTTGCCGAAATAAATATAGTGATAATGTTTTTAGATGATGTGATCTGCAATATATTTTTAAATTTACCTATAATTTTAGAAGTGCCATAAAATAGATTATTTAATAATACAAAGAGTTGGTTGGATAATGTTTAAAGGGTTTATGAGTTAGTTTGTTGGGCATTTTAGGATTGATATTTGAATATATTTTATTATAGGCATTAGTTATGAGTCAGATTTGTTAGGATGGTTAAAAATAGTTTGATATAAGTGCTTAATACTATTTTTGATGGTGGAAATGGATTTAACACCATCAAAAACTCTTGAGACGCCCAAAATCTTGAAGTTTGACAACTATAACATAGATTTCCAAAAAAATTAGCTAGTCTTCAATTTCAACCATTTTCAGAGCAATTTTGAAGTTTCATTAGACTACACATTCTACCATAACACTTACAGTTATTTTCAGTGAATGACTAATGCGTTACATATTAGAGGGTTTGCCATAGTGGATTGAGTTTAGTGATTTATGTTAGTGTATTGACTTTATTGGAGATAGTCGATTACAAATTGTGAGTTTAATGGTTTAGTGGTTAAAAAGGGGTAGGGTGAATGAATTAAGGGGTTCATAATAGTGCATTGACTTTAATGAAATAGTATGAATTAAGGGGTTTAAAATTTAGTTAGTTAGTGATTTATGTTCAATTTAAATTGAGGAGATCTATTGATTAGACATTATGAGCTTAATGACTTAGTGGTTAAATAGGGTGACTAAATTAGGGGTTCATGATAATGGATTCACTTTAACGAGTTACTATGAATTAGGAGGTTCATGACACTGGATTTATTTTAATGGTTCAATGATAGTTTAACTTAAATTTAGGGAATTAATGTGTCTAATGTGTGAGGTTATTAGTTTAATGACTTATTAATTAAATAGAATGAGTGAATTGATAGTTAGGTGTTAGTAGGTTAGGAACCATTTAAATAATAAATTAAGAGAGGTGAATATAAATACCCATGTATATAACATTCATATTATTTACTAGTATATGAGTTTAATGACGTATTAATTAAATAGAATGAGTGAATTGATAGTTAGGTGTCAGTAGGTTATGAACCATTTAAATAATAAATTAACAGAGGTGAATATAAATACCCATGTATATAATATTCATATTATTTACCAGTATAGATCCATCTTAAGCATGGATCTTTAAGTATGAATTTTCATATATATATATATATGATTTCTGTTGTGAAATAATAATTTCTTTTGGCGAATTTGTTTCTGTACATAGATAGATAACAGATTGACAAAGAACGAAATGTTCCTTTATAAAAAACCGTTGATTGCATATATATATGCAATCAACGGTTTTTTATAAAGGAGCATTTCGTTCTTTGTCAATCCGTTATCTATCTATATGTGTACAAAAACAAATTCGCCAAAAGAAATTGTTATTTCACAACAGTTACAAAATTCACAACACTCACAAAATTACATAGATGCTAGAAGATAATTGTACTTATCTGTTTTCAATTTAGATAGTCAGGGAATTCAACCAAGAGAAACACCACTCCTCCCAACTAGTGAGATTGGTCTCCACAACCAATTCTCCCCCCAAGCCTTTTCAATTCTAGAACAATAGATAGATAGTGATCTATCAAGGTCTATTCTTAGGCATCAGCCTTTTCAATTCTAGAACAATAGATAGATAGTGATCTATCAAGCTCTATTCTCAGGCATCAAGGCTACCTAGTCTAGCATAGAACTAACAAACTCACAAATCTATCTTAGGGTTTCTACTAGCTCTCATTCGAACTCAAGAATACCCATTACAAAAATTTTGAGGTCTAAAATATGCCTCTTAATGAATATTATAAAATAATAGTGGAAATAAAATAAGATTGAATTACCTTATCAAATTTTTGAGGGAAGAAAGAAAAACTATTTTTTCAACTCATAACTTATATAGTTATAGTTTTACTCAAATTTCGAGCGAGAGCACTCATTGGATGTGGAATTTAATTCCTCGTCAAAGGAGTACCCATATTGCATACTTGCAATGGACCTTGCTACACGAAAAATGAGAAATACATGAAAAACGTGATTGCAATCATATTTTTTCATGAATTTCTCATTTTTCATGTTGCAGGGTTCATTGAAAGTATGAAACATGGGTACTCCTTAGACGATGAATTAAGTTTTGCATCCAATGAGTGCTCTTGCTCGAAATTTTAGTAAAACAGTGGAGAGATAAGTTGAAAAAATGAGATTAAAAAGTAGTTTTTTTTTTTAACTTTTTTACTCCAAAAATGATGAATCGTCCCACATGGTTGACGACATATCATCTTGAATCCTATTGGTTCATATAAAGTTGGTTTTGGTTGTACATTTTTGTTTTGAAGCTTATTTTTTACCTCAAAATTTCTCTCAGATGTTATATCTCTAGTGAGAGGAAGTAACTGTCCTCTAACTGTCTAGTAAATGAAAATTTTCATCTAGGGTCTTTTCCCATGAATTCCAAGATTTGTCATAACCTATTTTTAAAATGAATTAAAATAAAACTTTAAACACTAAGGTTTTCCACAAAGCTTTTCACTTAGCCCATAAGTTACCAAGTCTTGTGCACTAAAAATAAATAAACAAAATATTTACAATAATTGGGGGTGTTACATCTCCACCTCCTTGTGTGAAACACAATTCCCGATGTTTATTCTTTCCCTTGGAATAGGTCAAGATATGCCTCTCACATATTTCATCCTCCTAGTTGGCCTCGTCCGGGCCAAAGTGCCTCCACTGCACTTTAACCGGGTGATAGCTCGGCTCTGTAACATTATTTCTTTCTGATTGAGAATACATAGAGACTCTACCAAGAATTCTCCATTCAATTCGACCTGTTCCATAATCATGAAAATGTCATTAGTTCATATTAATCATCAAACAAAAGACACACACACACACATATATATATACACATCAAAATATTAATGTTAAATTTTACCTGTACATTCTGCTAGTTAATGATATGTCTAGGATCATATACATACTTCTTTAAAAATGAAACATGAAACATGATTATGGACTCGTATATGACTATTTAGTACCTATTGGTATGCTACAGGTCCATTTCTTTCCAAGATTTGGAAAGACCACAAAATCGGGGAGCTATTTTAGCACAACCACACCATTTCAAGGTACTTTTCTTGGGTTTGATTCGCACATATACATTATCTCCAACTCAAAATTCTCTATAATTCCTATTCTTGTTTGGATAAGCCTTTTGTCTGCCTTAAGTGACTTTTAAGTCATGTTAAACTTTTTTTATAATATATTTGGTCCTAGTATTAACTTATCTTTAAGACTGCTCCAATTAGTAGTTGTCATGCATCTTCTTCCATATAATACTTCAAAATGACTCATCTTCAATGATTCATGATAACTATTATTATATGCAAATTCAACCAAGTCTAGGTATTCTTATGACTTGGTTTGTGGTTGCATAACATACATTCTTAACATATCATAAGTACTTGGTTCACTTGTTTGGTTTTCCCATCTGTTTGTGAATGATATGCAGTGATGAATTGGATTTGGGTACCTAATCCAATGAATACAACGTTCCAAAAGGCAGAAGTGAACTTTACAAATTAATTTTATTTATACCATTTTCATATTGATTTTTAGAGTTGTTTGCTTGTTTAGCTTGCTGCCACAAAAATTCATATTTGGGATATTTTATAACAACCTTTTTAATCTCATCCAAAAAGTTAAATTATATTTGACTGTAGGAAATTTCATATACACAATATAATTTTCCTTCCATTTTAAATGCTTAATATCACCAGCATATTGCACTCTATAATAGTTTGCATATGAGGAAATTTGATCTCTCTCGACGCTTAGTAGATTCAAAGTAAAGATGGATCTATGTTAAATAGGCTACATTCCACGTGAATACCATGGGTCAATACCATGAGTCACTACCATGTGCCATCTTTATTTTTATTAATATTAATATTAGGGTTAATAATGTTTTTTTGCATGGTATTAATAATAATTTGGCCCATGGTATTTGGCCCATAGGCTTCACCTAAATAAAACCTCTTTTTTGAGTGTTGGTAAATATAAAGTGAATTATGGAGTAAATATTAAAAAAATGTTTTATTTATTTAGTTTATTTATATTTTTATTAATTTACCATACCTCTTTTATTAAAATGGTTTTGGCCCATGGTATTAAAATGGTTTTTGGCCCATAGGCTTCACCTAAATAAAACCTCTTTTTTGAGTCTTCATCAATATAAAGAGGTTTATGGACTAAATATAAAAAGAGGTTTTATTTATTTACCATACTTCTAGTTTATTTATATTTTTATTTATTTACCATACCTTTGGAGTAAGGATAAAAAAAGGTTTTATTTATTTACTATACCTCCACTTTATTTATATTTTTATTTATTTACCATACCTATTTTTTTTAGTGTTCATAAACTTCTTTATATTTTAAATTTATATTGTGTTTATACATAATAATAATTAGATTGATTTCTAAATAGGGCTGGCATTAGATTAAAAATGTTAAATGTTAAACGTTACAAGTGAAATGTTTACATTTACGTTTATGTTTACATTTACATTTACATTTATCTGTGAGATCTACTCCATACTGGGTTGTAGAGCGCCTCTCGGCGCAAAAATCAAATTCACTAAGAAAAAAAATCCATCTTACTTGACGGATATTTAGGTTAAGTTGTTTGAAAAAACTAGTTAAACTACTATGGTCTGTCATTAACAAAAAAAATTTGCGCGAAAGGTAGTGTCTCCATACCCTCAGTGCATGTATTACAATAGCCAATTCTAAATCATAAGCAGAGTATCTATGTTCATGCTCCTTTAGTTTCCAAGACTCATACGTTATTACTCTACCCTCTTGCATCAGTACTCCCCATATTCCTTCTTCGCACACATCTGTATAGACTGGAAATTCCTTTTATGGGTTTGTAATTCTTAGTACTGGGGAAGTAGTCAATAAATGCTTCAACTGTTCAAAACTCGGTCGACATTGTGTTGTCCACTTGAAGGCTCTTCCTTTCTTCTGCAAAGAAGTTATAAGGTAAGCAATTCTAGAAAATCCCTCTATAAAACGATGGTAGTACCATGTCTACAATGTTTTTGGGGACATGCCATTCCATAATGGTCTTAATTTTCTTAGGGTTTACAACTATTCCTTCCGATGAGATTATATGTCTCAAGTATTGTATTTGATTTTTATAAAAATCACACTTATTATACTTAGCATATAGGTGATGTTCTCATAAAATCTGCAACACTATTGTCAAATGTTCCTCTAAGCTTTTCGAATAAATGAGAATATCATCTATAAAAATCAAGACAAATTTGTCTAAGTATGGGAGGAAAATACCATTCATCAAACTAATAAATGTTGTCGGGGCATTGGTAAGCCCAAATGGAAAAACCACAAACTCGCAATGACCATAACGAGTCTTAAATGTTGTTTTACAAATGTCATCTTCCTTTATTCTTATATGGTGATAACCTAACCGCAAATTAATCTTAGAAAATAATGTAGCACCTTTGATTTGATTAAATAAATCATCAATCCTAGGCAATGGGTATTTGTTTTTAATGCTCAATCTATTTAGCTATCTATAATCGATACTAAGTCTCAAAGTACCATCCTTCTTGCTCACAAATAACACAGGGGCTCCCCAAGATGACACACTTGAGTGAATATATCCCTTATCAAGGAATTCCTGTAGTTGTACCTTTAGTTATATTAATTTAGGTATGCTAATGCGGTAAGTGGATTTTGACACTGGGGTAGCTCCTGGCATTGGTTCTATAGTGAAATCAATATCCTGCTCAGGAGGCAGCCCTGCGATTTCCTCTGGAAACACATCAACAAAATCTTGAACAACTGGTGAGTTTTCTAAGGTGGTTGTCTTGTCTTTGTAATTGGTATATCATACTTGGACAATATTTGACAACCCTTCCTAATACATTTACCTAATTGTGAGGTTGTGATTGGTCACAATTTTGCTCACTTTCTGAATCTCTTGTCTAACACCCTCTTAAGTGAGGAAGCTAATAGTTTTCTCCTTACATTTCATTAAGGACCAATGTCCTTCTAACTAGTCCATTCCAATTAACATGTCGTAGGATCCTAAAGGAAACATAATTAAATTTACTTTAATTTGTTGCCTTGCTATTTTAACTAGGCATTCCTCTACCTTAGTTGTCATCCTTCTCTTGGCCCCAATAGACATTTATACTAGCCAGGGGATTTTAAACCTACTAGCTTGCAAACGACATGACTCAACTACTTTTGGACTGATGTAACTCATAATTTCTTCTGGGCCTATCAAAATAGATACAACATAGTTAGATATCTAACCTTCAAATTCTATCATCGTCAGTTGATATTCAGTCTGATGATCTTCTAGAGAATCATTAATTTTTGGTATACTTCTTGCTACTTCTCCCACCCTAGATGACTCTTGAATGTTTGCAACAAGTTCTGTCCTTGCACAGTGGGGACAATTTTTATAGTAGTGGGGTTCTCCATGTTGAATAATGTAACTAGTGTCAGTTTTCATAATTGTATTTGAGTCATGATGTAATGTATTTATGAAAAGAAAGAAAATGATTTTTTATTATTAAAGAAATTGACTTATTAAAGCAGGAGTTTCATGCTTGGGTCAATGGTTTATAGGTCAAAGCCTCCATTATAGGCTTCTAGGGTCTATGTCAAGTGTCCTTGTCCATGTCATAATTTAATAGACCTTCTTGGGCATTGTCAATCAAGAAATAAAATTATTTTGATGTAAATTAGGTCTTCTAGGCCTCCTGCACCAAGTTGGTCTCAAACAGGACAAGTCAGCCTAATTGAGGGGAAACATATCCTATATAAAGGCAACAACTCGATCTCATTTGGAACATTCACTCAACAAGTTCGATCTGCAATTTCTGGGACAAGAAAAATTGTGTAATTCAAGGAACAAGGAGGAAAGAGCTAGCGAAAAAGGACTTTGTCAAGCATAAGAGGTCGAAATTTTCTGTCTTTCTCTCACACGTGTGAATTTACTGAGTTGCTGGAAGGGTTGAAACTGCAGTCTTAAAGCTGGGCTGAAATTCTAAAGCTGGGTCAAAGTTCTGAAGCTGGGACGTAAAAATTATGTGTTGAAGCTGCATCTGAGAAGCTGACACTTAGTGACTTTGGGAAAGATCATCTATTGGAAGGAAGGGTTGACCTTGTGGAGTAGGAAGGTCTTTTGGTCTATCTCAACTTGAATTTGCTAGTGGAAGAAATTGACTGGGTTTTCTCCTATAGAGGGGTTTTAGCCCTCGCTGAGTGCCTACATCTGGTGTTGTTGATCTTCATTTTTGTTTCGATGATTGCTTGATGAAACAAAGAGAAAAGAAGAACATAAGAAAGTTAATAAGAACACATATATCACAAGTAATTATCAACATAAGAAAATATTTCCGCCTTTTTGATTTTCTAACATGGTTTCAGAGCTAAGGTGAATAAGGAAGAAAAGGCAACTTGAAGATCTATTGGAAAAAATGGGATTAAAGGAATGTCATTAAGGAAAAATGACTATACAAGGATACTACTATCTACAATGAAGGGAGAAAATAATCTAGAAGGAGCCTCGAACTATAGTGCATTGAAAAAGAGGATAGATCTTATCCTCGCTAAGCACAAATTTTTGGACCTTGTTCAAGGAAAAGTCAAGAAGCCTACAAATGATGCAGAGAAGAAGTTAAGAGAAACCAAAATCTTGGCCGTGAATAGTATAGTAGATGGAGTAAAGGACAACCTAATTCTATACATATCCAACATAGACTCTGCTCAAGAAATCTATGAAACTATTTCCAAGTTCTTCACCATCAAGAAACATTCGTCAGATAGCCAACCTCAAGAATGAACTAAGGAAAATAACGATGATAAGATACAATTCTTTGTCATTATATTTTGTAAGGATATCTATAATAAGAGATGAACTTCAAGCAATAGATGAGGTTGTACTAGAAAAAGAACTCGTAATTGTTGCTCTTCTAGGTCTACCAAAATCTTGGAGTGCTTTTACATCAAGAATTAGCAGTTGGAAGGATACTCCAACTTTATAACAAATGTGGAATGCATGTAATCAAGAAGAAGCCCACATATCATTAGTAAACAACAAGGAGGAGGATGAAGAAGATAACACCTCTAATGCCTATTTTTCTCATCACAAGAAGAAGGGAACCTTCAAGAATTTCAAAGGACCAAAGAGGAAAGTTGACCTATCCAAGATTGAATGTTACAACTGTCATAAGATGGGTCATTACAAAAATCAATTTCCTAAGAATCCAAGGAATAAGAAGAGAGATATGGAGAAAACAAATATTATCGATGAAGCTCCACCTAAGAAGAACAAGACTAAATAATCAGAAGTCAAATACTTATACTCTTAAGTCCTGTCTTACATTTTCAAATTATTTTGATAAGTTGTAGGTGTCCCTAAAAAAATATAGAATTAAGAGGGAGCTTCCACCATTCCACCAAAAGATAAGTATTTTATTCTTTGTTTCATCTTTTCATGTTTGGTTTCCTCCTCACATCAAGATTTGTTTGTATTGTATGCTAATAACTTTTTCTTTAAATTTTCCTTTGTAGGAAAGATTGCAGATATCACAAAGGTTATGGAGGAGACTTTAAGCATGGAAGAAGTGCTATTGCAAAGAAATACCTTCAAGAATTTATGTCTTACAAGGTTTGTTAAAGAACAATTCAAGGTATGTCTTAAACTACAAGTTTTGTTACAACATTCCCTTCATAGAAAAGGTATATTCATTCTATTTTGAATTTTGCTTTACATTATTGACATCATTATGTTTAGGGTTTTGAATCTTAAAGATTATTGTTAGGGTGATTAATCATTAGATTGAATCTACCCTCGTTATACTATCATTTGATCATTCTTGTGAAACCCTAATCTTTAGGGTTCACTGTAAAACCTAGCCTCATGATGTTAAGGGTATATCAATGTTGATTATGAAACCCTAGAGTTCTTAAGGGTTTATTGATAAAGCCTATAAAATTCTTTTGAAGTTTAGGGTTTTGATAATGTTATGTTAAAAAGCCTAGTACTTTAGGGTTTGTTGTTAATGTCTAAATGAAACCATAGATCTTTAGGGTTTGGTGGATTAGGATTTATGAACAAAACCCTTGTAATAATTAAAGTAAGGTCCTAGGAATGAACCTTAGGTATATATTCATCCATATGATCGAAACCCTAACCTGGTGAATATTCTTGTATGTCTAACCTCGATGTATTGATGTTTGTTTCTTGGGTTTACCTAATATATATTGATATGAGATGCTAGTGCATGTTTATGAAACCCTATATATGTATATGTATGTATGTTATCTTGATTAATGATGAAATATAGGGTAGAGATTGATATTATAGAACATGATGATATTGTTTTCATGATTTACTTTTGATAATAAAATCTAGGGTTTGCAACTAACCCTAGTAGAGTATGACATAAAAGCATATTGTTGAAACCTTAAATGTATAGTACTATGATTGGATTGTTATTGTTGATATCTAAGGCTTCGTGTCTTAAAGATGGAGTCTAGGGTTTATGACAAAACCCTTACAAGAAGTTAAAGTCTAGTATGTAAAAAGATGTTACTCTTGCTAAATAGGAACCTAACTAGGTTTAGGTATTTGATGTCTAAAACATGAATGATTTGATGCTTCCATTGTAATGACATGATTTTGATATAGTTAACTTCATGCTTCGATTTATATTTGGTTGTACTTGCTATTAAAATTTTGTAGGTACATGATCTTTAAGATGTTGAAGATGTTCATAATGATAAGCATGATGAAAGAAGCTATAAGAATGATGATGATCAAAATGACCTTGATGTCATGAGAAAACAAATGAAGCCTCGAAAAGAATGAAGTATATCTGATGTTGTTATTCTCCCTAAGTTGAGCGTGAACATGGTTAGAAGAAAGGGTACATAACCCCAGTTAAGAGGGAGGGCATATTATGACAGTCATAATGAATACCTTGAAGAAAGAATGAAACAAAGAAATGAATGAAAGAACTGCAGATAGATTTACAAGATTTGAGAAGTACTGAGACTGCATTGGAGAAGTGAAAGAAGAAAGATTACAACAATGTTGTATAACTTGATGATGATATGAGTAGCATCAGGATGATTGAGGAACCCAAAGGTTTGTGTTTACTTGCATATATATTTGAAATTTTATTACTAATTGGGGTTGTGATTGTGAAGGATATCTTTGTAAATAAATTGAACATTTACACCATGCTTGGATTGATGGATATATATTTGGTAAGGAGACGTGAAGCATCGTGTGGCCACAAGATGATTGGGAGGACATCTGGCCAACCTATGTGTTAATCTCTAGATTTCGAGGTAGGGAGGGTGGCATTGGTCATGGAACTCTGACCTTGGATACACACCTAGATCCCTAGGTTGGTGATAGAGCTTAAAAGCCTGATGGTGCCTATAGTTTTTAACCCTGTACAAAAAAATACCTTCAAATGAATTCTTAAAACAGAAAAATATACAATGGCGAAAACAAATATACATAGAGATTTTCCCCTGGATCCCAAAACTAGGACTACCAAATTGATTTTTCATTATATTCTTTTCATTGTTACAATACATATATATACATGTCGAATCATTCATAAATCCTAATCCACTAACCCTGGATTAGAACATAACCATAGTTCCCCTTAGCAGATCTATAAAATACCATGGGTAGAAAACCATCATGCCCAAAACTATGTGCAAAACCCATGCACAAAACTATGGTTAGGTCCGCCCACTATCTTTGGGTTCACTCCCATCCTTAGGTCAACCCAACTATTATTGGGTATGCATTAAAAAAATAATTCTCAAGGCGCTGCCTCAGACCTTGTGCAGGGGGGTTACCATCCCCTTGCAAACCCCCCGACAAGGGGGGATGCCACCCTCCCTATGCTTGATGCAACGTACAGAGCATGAAACTATTCATGGAAAGAATATAACACACACCCAACAATACCTAGAGTGCCTACATCTTGAGTCCACCTTAGTCCCACCAGATTAGAGTACCCTGGTCACGTATCTAATCTGTAGCACTGTGTGTGCTACAACTCTTCTTATTTCATATCATTTTGAGATATTTCATGTACCTATGTATATATGTAATTATGAATACCTCCATAGTTAAGAGGGAGTGTTGAAGAATGTAACAAGTGTCAGTTTTCATAATTGTATTTGAGTCATGATGTAATGTATTTATCAAAAGAGAAAAAAAAAAAGAAATTTTATTATTAAATAAATTGACTTATTAAAGCATGGGTTTTATGCTTGGGTCAATGGTTTATAGGTAAAAGCCTCCATTGTAGGATTTTAGGGTTTATGTCAAGTGTCCTTGTCCATGTCATAATGTAATAGACCCTTCTTGGGCATTGTCAATCAAGAAACACATTTATTTTAATGTAAATTAGGTCTTCTAGGCCTCCTACACCAAGTCGTTCTCAAATTGGACAAGTCACCCTAATTGAGTGGTATAATCTCCTATATAAGGGAAAACAACTCGACCTCATTTGGAACACTCACTCAATAAGTTCGATCTGTAATTTCCGGGACAAGAAAAATTGTGAAATTCAAGGAACAAGGAGGATAGGGCTAGCGAAAAAGGACTTTGTCAAGAACAAGAAGTCAAAATTTTCTCTCTTTCTCTCAGACGTGTGAAGATACTTAGTTATTGGAAGGGCCAGAACTACAGTCTTGAAGCTGGGCTAAAATTCTGAAGTTGGGGTCGAAGTTTTGAAGCTGGGAAGTCAAAATTTTGGGTTGAAGCTGCATTTGAGAAGCTGATACTTGGAAACTTTAGGAGAGATCATCTATTGGAAGGAAGCATCGACTTGGTGGAGGAGGAAGGTATTTTGGTCTAGGATCTTGTTCTATCTCAACTTGAATGTTCTAGTGGAATAGTTTGACTGGATTTTCCCCTATGTAGGGGTTTTAACCCTAGCTGAGTGCCTACATCTGGTGTTGTTGATCTTCATGTTTTGTTTCAATGATTGCTTGATGAAACAAATATAAAGTTAATAAGAACACAAAGATATCACAAGTGATTATCAACATAAAAAAACCTTTCTGTCTTTTCGATTTTCTAATACTCCACAACCCTAACACTGTAGTGGAGGTCTTTGCGGCTGATTGAATTTTGGTTTACTTGTTGCTTTTGCTTACTTGGGTTCATTTTGTAATATGATTTTTTATTCATTCCTCCGAGAAGGTTTAATTTGCTTCATTTGCTGGTAGCATATTTGGGCCTTTTGAATAGCTTCATTTATTATTTTGGGGTTATAGAATTCCATTCATTCTTTCATGAACATATACAAACTACTGACGAAACGTTGTACCTATGCTTGCTCTTTAGGAATGTAGGGAACATACCTTAATAAATATGTAAACTTTGTTACAAATTCATCCATAGATAGTTGTCCTAGTTTTAAATCATGAAACACTTTTGCTTTTTCATCATAAAATCGCTTTGTTAAGTATTTATTTTTGAAATGTTTCTAAAATTTTCCCCATGTTATCTCCTGCTTATCAATTACATGGACAACTTTGACCTCCTCCCACCACAAAATGGCTTTTCCCTGAATCTAGTAAATTTCCAACCTTTCCTTCAGATTGTTATCATACTCATAGATTTGAAAATATTTATTTATATTAATTAGCCAAGCTTCAACTGCTTCTTCTTATTCACCGTCAAATTTCGAGGGTTTAATATTTTTAAATTCCCTTTGCAATTTTGTTTTATGTCTATTGGTCTTTTTATGGTCTAGGGCATTACCAAATTCTTCTTCATTTTCATCTTTGTCCCCTTCTGATCTCTAAGTATGGATCCTTTCAGACATGTTTCCATCTCCCTGCATATGCTCTTCGACTTTGTCCCTATTTCCAGGACTTGGTATGGAATTTCTATGGTTTTGTCTACCTGAGAGACTTTTCATGACCCATTCTTGGTCTCACATTAATCTCTCATTGTTAGGCCACATATGAGCCATTTTAATTTTTAATTGCTGGACTTACTCTAGTAGTACTGCAGTTGGGTTTCACGGTTCTTCTCCCAATTAAACCCACACTTTTGGATTGGTTTCAACAAATGGTACAAGACTAGATCCAATTGATGGCCTTACTGGTGGTGTATTCCCAACTCCTATCCTCATCACACTTCCTCTGTGCATCATTAACACATTTTGCTATTTCCTCAATTGCCCAAACAAGCCACAATGTTGAAACTGTGGATCTAATACCACTTGTAACAACCATCAATACCCAAGGGAAAAAAAAATGTTCTTTTATGTATTTATCATTATTAAATTTTACCATAGCAAACATATAAGGAATTATCGTATCAAATCTATTTATTTCCTTTAATGTATGAGTTACTTCATTTTGACATTAGTTATAATTTATCTTTGGCATGTTTATGTGTTTATTGGATTTGTAATAAGATTACCACTGATGAAAGGTTAAGTTTAATATTAATTTCACATTAGAACGGTGGTAACAATAGTTCGGACTGACCCTTAATCCATCTGATTCCTTCTAGAATAATGTATATGTTTTAATGTTTTTGGTGCATACTGCCTTGGTACAAGGTATCCTTCGGGAGCTTCTTGTCTTCCAGCTGTCACATAAAAAAGGGTTTAGTAATTGATGTGGTGGACTTGAGGTGGCATACCTCCCACCGTCGATCTTTGGAATCCTGATCCATAGACTCATAACATTTGTGGGGAGGTAAGGGCAACTGTTTCCCATGCCCTCGCCACACTGTTGGTCATTTGCACTTCGTCGTTTCGAGGGGAAAGCTCTGCAACTCATCGTAACCCTAATTGCTTGGTTATTATGAGTACTCGGGCGATGATAATTCCTTACTATGGTAGGCGCCCTTTTCATAGCTGCTGTTGATATTAGCTTATTTCTCTTGTTGATGTGGGTTTCGATCCCCAATTGTAACACTCTTTTGTGTTTCTTCCTTATGACGTTTATGTTACAGTGGTATTTCAGCAATATGAAGGGTTATTTTCCTACGACAGCTGGAACGAACCCTCGACCTTTGCATTGCAAGGTATATACAACAATTTCTAATTTTTCTTAAGTACTTTATTCTCTAGATCACTTTTATTTAGCATTAACTCCTCTTAGTCGGTACAGGGCGAAGGATGTCGAAACCTTCAGGGACATGAGGTTCCAAGGTACTATTTCTTTTTATCAATTTGCTTCCCTTATTGTCAAATTCCATGCATACCAGTTCTGGATTAATTGCCTAAGTTTAGTCTCTTTCTTGTGACCACAGGTGAAATTTTCAACAACGCTTGTCAAAAGTCAAGGTTAAAGTTTTCAACTAGATTTTCCATGTCTCTCCAAGTTCTCATTTCTCCCTCTTTCCCTTTTCAGGTTCCCTTGTCGACCCTTTTTCCATGGCCAACTGTAGGGTTGGTTTTGCATGTGCACAACATTATGTTGTTAATCACTGTACAAGGGTTTTACTTCTTAAGGATATCAAATGAGACCTGGTTACTTAGATTAGGGTTTCGCTAGGAAACTTGGCTCCTTAGTATAATTTTCATATATTTATAATTCTGCAGGGTTTCACTCTGAACCCTATGAACCCATTTATACAACTTTGCATATTTATGTTGGGAATCACGATTGTCGTTAGACCAAAACCTACAGGTGTTAGTCAACTATTGCATCGCAAGAGATAAGGATCCATGAGAGGCAGTTAATCCATGCCGCGAAACACACGAGGAGCATTGGCTTATCCAATGTCCAACAATCTCCCCCCCAACGTGAGCCGGGTGTGTATCAAACTCATGACCTATGCTCTGATACCACTTGTTGGGAATCATGATTGTCGTTAGACCAAAACCCACAAGTATTAGTCAATGATTGCATCGCTAGAGATAAGGATCCACTAGAGGTGGTTAGTCCATGTGGTGAAACACACGGGGTGCGTTGGCTTATCCAATGTCCAATAGTTTATATATATATACAATTTGGACAAGGGTTTTATTAGAGTGATATAATGTATTATGAAACTCCTTTAAATGACATTTTATTGATTATAGTTACTCTACCTCAGGGTTTGTACTTAAGTAATTTTAGTTCGTATTTCTAAACAATAGTTACCTTGCATATGTATCATGGCGTTGTTATACTTGCAATTTTGTTACCTGTTCACATTGATAATGTCTTATATGGTGCATTTCAAATACATGATTATTTAATATAAGATATTTGTGGCTATGTGTTTTCTTTTCTTTATTCAGATCTTGGTCAATGTATATTTATATTTACTCTTCTTGCAGAGTTTGTAAAATGTTTATAGTTTGGTTAGTCGATTAATTTATACGATATGGCCTATACAGGTCCGACTGTAAGAGATTTAGTTAACCATCGTATCTGGAACCGTTTGAGGTTGTTGGTCCTCACCAGATGGACTATAACCAAATTGAGTTACACACACTTTTAGTTATTGATGTAGTTATTTGATTTTGTGTTGTTTAATTTATGTACACAGTGAAATTTTCCTTTAAAAATAAATTGCAATATTGATCTTCGGGTAGAAATATTGGTAACATTGTGTAAATTTCCTTCACCTCTTGTTATTGTATTATGGGTATTTCGATGAGAGAGTGCATACTCAAGTCCTTCCATTTTTTTCTTTCTTTTTTACTGTACTTTTCTATAATTATATTCTTAAATGATTTATGTGTCTGTTTATAATTCTATCATGCTTCTATATTATTTAGTATCAATCTAGGGTTGGTTAGGACTTGGGCCTTCCTGGGGCTTGCCTCAACCCACTGGACTTAATTACATGTAATACACAGAACAATCACTGTTCCACTCATGAACTCCAGTTCGTTTGTTCAGAACTAATATGTTCTACTATTTTTAATATCTCAACCACTCCCATATTTCTATGGTTTTACTCTATTCTTCATAAAGTGCGGACTCATAGTTTTCTATAGGAATGCAAGTATCATTTTTCTTGTATTTATTTCCTAAATATTAAAAACAAACTTCCCTTTAGCTAGGAAGCCATACAAATTTATAGAAACCTTCACTGCTTAGCAAAACTCAAATATATATATATATATATATATATATTATGCATAGTTACCTAAACTTTAGCAATCAACATATTTTTATAAAGGAACATTTTGTGCTTTGTCAATCCATTATCTATCTATCTATGTACAAACACAAATTCACCAAACGAAATTCTTATTTCACAATAGTTATAGAAATCACAACATTCACAAAATTACACAGATTCTGGAAGATAATTGTACTTATATATTTTCATTTGAGACAGTCGGGGAATTCAACTAGAAGAAAGACCAGTCCTCCCAACCAGTGAGATTGGTCTACATAACCAATTCTCCCCCGAGTTTTTTCAATTCCAGAACAACAGATAGACAATGAACTATCAAGGTTTGTTCTCAGGCATCAAGACCACCCAGTCCAGCCTAGAACTCACCGACTCAAAAGTTTGTCTTAGGGTTTCCATTGACTCTCAATTCAACTCAAGAATACCCCAACTGGTAGCGTCCCGCCTCACCTTAACAATGTCTTGCTGAAGGTATCAATTGTCTCTTCTTTCTTCAAGATGCTTTGGCTTTCTCTCCTTCCTTGACTTCTTTTCCCATTAAGATGTTTTATCTCTAGGGAGAGATGAAGTAACTGTGTCCTCCAACTCCCTCGTAACTGTAAATTTTCATCTAAGGTCTTTTCCTATGAATTCCAAGACTTGGGTAAATGAAAATTTTCTTCTAAAGTCTTTTTCTATGAATTCCAGACTTGACATAACTTTTTTTAAAATGAATTAAAATAAAACTTTAAACACTAAAGTTTTCCACTAAAATTTTTACTTAGCCGATAAATTACCAAACCTTGTATAGTAAAAATAAATAAACAAAATAAACCTTGTATAGTAAAAATAAATAAACAAAATATTTACAATAACTTGGAGTGTTACAGAAGCTCAACGAGATGAAAGGGTTGGAAGTTGGGTGTGGGATTCTCGATGGACAAATAAAAAAAAGCCCAACCGAGAGACGATGGTGAAGACGTTGTTCACTGTCCTACATGAGATGATCACCACTCAACATGCTCAAATGGATGATCCCCAAATATGTTTCTTTTTTAATGTCTATAAATACGAAATGTGTATATATGGTGAGTATCTAATTCAATTATTAATGTGTATATATGGTGAGTATCTAATTCAATTATTTGGTAAGCAATTGCTACCTATTCCTGGTGAATCCTGGAAAGCCACTGAAACACAATGTTTGTTGAAGCTTCTAATGTAAAAGACAGTTGTAATTTTTTTAATTAATATGCATGACTCGTGTCATTCATGTAATTCTCGTCATTAATATGCACAACTGGTGCCATTCATGTAATTCTCGTGTAAACCATCGCTAGTTTGTGTTCTATTTGAGAACATATGGTATCTATAACATTCCCCAACTTTGAATTTTGTACTCAACATGCTAAGAAACACGTAATAGAAAGGTACACATTCAGTGTTCTTTAACTTTTGGGAGGTGGATTTATAACTTATAACATTGTGTTGCCTCGGATAAGCAAATATATGTTCAAACAATTTAGTTGTTTCCCAATGTGATTGGATTTTTTATTAATATTAAAAAAAATAAAATACTTTTAACTAAGTATAAATAAATCTATTCAAAATAAAAATAAAAAATAAAAATCACAAAAAAAAATTAAATAAAATTAACAATTAAAATTAAATTGAGGTAAAATGACAATTTATCATGGGTGGTTTTGGACTGTAAGTTCTGACAATTTATGATTTTGTTAATGGTATTCTTATGTAAGAAGAAATATTTGATCTTTCTAGGCACTTTGTAGATCCAATGTTAGATAGATATAAGTTGTTTTATTTATGACAGAGATAAATAATTATATTTATGTCCAACTATTGTGAGTACACTGATGTATATACAAAGTGGGAAAACCAAACAGTCAAACGGTCTCCTATAAAAGATACAATGCATGAAGTAAATTAACATCTGGCCCTAGCTAAATATTTTTATCAAATTGAGTTGTAATATCAACAACAAATCGAATAACCATAATAAAATTGGAATTATTGATATTTTATAATGTTTTTAATTAGAACTAATAAAAAAATTAAGATTATTGGTAATTTATAATACCTAATTAACTAAAAACACATATTCTTTTTTTATTATAGTAAATATTTCTTTCTTATTTGAAAATGAAGATGAACCACACTGGATGGTTCTAAACGCGTCGACTTAATTTTTTTCTATGTGATTTTCGCCGAAGATTCTTCAATAAAATATTTTATTTTTATTTTGAGAATATCAACTCTACTTTAAATATAATATAAAATACAATCTCAATATAATTACAACCTTTACTTTATAAATATAAATATAATATAATTCCTTTTTATTTAATAATAAAATATTAATAATTAAACAATAAAATTAATTTTATTTTATATCGATATGAATTAGAACGCATGAATGAGGAGGTTTATGACACTGGATTGATTTTAATGGTTCAATAATTCAAAACTAACCTATATTTTTTGTAATTAATATATCTAATACATAAGGGGTAATTAATATATGTAATATATAAGGGGTTATGAGTTTAATGATTAAATTTAAATAATTAATAATTTTATAAAGGGTTATGAGTTTAATGATTAAATAGCATGATTAAATTAACAGTTAATTGCTATAATTATTTAAATAATAAATCAATAGAAATGAATATAAATACTTATGAAACATAAATTTATCTATTAATTATATTTACTAATTAAAAATTACACTTAAAAACTACTTTACTATATTTTTCAAAATATTTAATATTAAAATATAGAAATAGATAAAGTATACTTAATGTAAATGTAATTAGTTTTTACATTTTTTATTATTTAATAGGGAAGATATTAATAATTGAATAATAATGTAATAAACTTCATTTTATTTTAAATTAGTAAAAGTACGACGAAAATGTTTAAAGATAATTTTATGAAATTGTTAAGGGTTTATAGTGTAATAGTTTTTGGATTTTTTACTAAATATTAAATTTCTTCAAAATTTCTTCAATTTCTTGTAAGTAATGTGATGTAAAATGTCAAAGTATCAGATTTTAATTTTAAATATTTATAAAGTGATGATAAATATTTTGTTTTATTATTATAATTTATAAATGAAAATTTATATATATTTATTTAATAAAATAAATATTGAATTATTTAAAAAAATGAAATTAAAAAGTGTGGAAAATGCTATTTTTTTAAGAAATAAGTTGAGTAAGAGTTTTTTTTTTTTCAATATTTTGAGTGGACATGTCTAGTAATATCAAGGACATCAAATATTGAAATTGAAAATAGAAAAGAGTGTGAGGTTTTTAATTTATAGAAAAGGGGAAATGATAATTATCATGAAAATTGTGGTAATTATCTTCACACTCAGGAAGACATCTCAAATGAGGCTGTGAAATTTTTTGAAAATCAATACAAAAGATCTGGGGATGTTAGGATTGAGGATATTATCTGGGGTATTGACCTATACCCTCAAATGTTTGATGAAGTTCAAATGAGTGCCTCTACAAGCCGGTCTCTGAAGAGGAACTCTTGGGGGTTATGAAATCTTTCAAGAAAGAGAAAAGTCCGGGCTCGGATGGGTGGACAATTGAATTTCTTATCCATTTATTTGACCTCATTAAAAATGATTTACTGGGGATGGTTGAAGAATCAAGAATATCAGACAACATTCATCACCTTATTTCTTCTACCTATATAGCTCTCATACCGAAAAAATCGGAAGTATCCTCCTTCCAGGATTTCAGACCCATTTCACTCTGCAATATCTCCTTTAAAATTATTTCAAAAATCATTGCTGGAAGAATCAGAGATACTCTTTCAAGATTTTTGACTCAGGATCAACATGGTTTTCTTCAAGGAAGGAATATTCTGGATGTTGTAGCAAACACACAGGAAAGTTTGTTCACTATGCATACTAAAAAAAGTGATGCAGTCATTCTAAAGATTGATCTTAGGAAGGCATATGACTGTCTTGACTGGGGATTTATAAGATGTCTTCTTGCTAAAATTGGTCTAAATTCTCAGCTGATTAATTGGATTATGGCCTGCGTCAAAAAAGTAAACTATGGAATCATTATAAATGGGCTGCCTTCCACATATTTCTCGGCTGCTAGAGGACTACGTCAGGGCTACTCATTATCCCCCTTTTTGTTTATTTTGGCTATGGATTCATTAAGTCTCCACATTAACAAGGTAGTCTCGGAACATAGATGTCGTCCTTTAAAGATCAATAGGAATAACTATATCTCCCACAATTTATTTGTGGACGACATCTTAATTTTTGGTATGCTATGCAAACTTACCTGGGAATGTATTCATGATATTTTGGATAGGTTTCAGAAAGCTACAGGCCTGCATATAAATGAATCAAAATCCTCTTTTTATCATGGTGATGTTAATAGGGAAGTTTTAGAATATCTGAACTTGCTGTTTAGGATAGAGGTGAAGCCCATCAAGGAAGGTATGAAATACTTAGGTTTTCATTTAAAAGCAAAAGGATATTCAAAATCTGATTGGAAATGGATCCTAGATAGATATTTTAAAAGGATTTCTGGGTGGGAATATAAGTGCCTCTCAATGGCTGGCTGAGCAGTACTAAATCAATCACTTCTGGTTCAACTAGCTGTATACTGGGCTCATCTTTATTTTATTCCTGCGAGCGTTATTCATATGATGAACAAAATGAATGCAAATTTTATTTGGGGAGGTAATTCGGAGAAAAGAAAATATCACTTAACAAAATTAACTGATATTTCATTACCAAAGAAGTAAGGTGGTTGGGGTATTTTCGATCTGAGGACTTTTGGGAAGGCTTTATTATGCAAGTCCCTTTGGAGGGGAATTTTTGGAGAAGGATTATGGAGCAAAACTATCAAGAAAAAATATATGGCAAACAAAGATATCACTTATTGGTACAGGATTGGGAAGATTGGGTCCTCTTACGGATCTGGAATTTGGATGAGTTTCCGAGAGGTTGAATCTATTTTCCTTAAAAACTTAGTCTGGAGCATGCAATCAGGAAAAAAGATTCTTATTGGGCTCGATCCGATCATGGGCGGGGGGGATGATATCTATATATCTCAGTTGCTATTGAATTTTTTCCATAGAAAAGGGTATTTCACATGGAATCAGGTTATTGCGGATTGGCAGGGTCCTTTCCCAACCTGGAAAGATGCATTGTCCATGGGAATGACAGGAGATTTAGTACTTCAGTGGGAACAGATTAAAAACTGTTTGAGAAACAGTGGTTTTTGTCGCACAAAGGAAGATGATGTCCTTATTTGGAAGGGCACAAATGTATTGGAGTTTCTCAGAGTAAAGAATATCTACTCAATGCTTTTAAATATGAAATGTGCACAACCTCCTTCCATCTTTCCAGTTGTATTATGGAAAACATGATGTCCTTATAAAACTATTATTTTATCATGGTTGTTTTTTCATAATAAAAATCTGTCTTGGGATAACTTACAGAAGAGGAATTGGTTAGGACACGAGTATTGCTATGTCTGCAAATCCGTTGAAGAAAATAATTTCCACTTGTTTTTTCAATGTCCTATATCCCGGCAACTTTGGTATAACCTTGCTGCATTTTTTGGTTTCTCCTATGTAACACATCCTTCAATTAAAGATGCTTTTGTATGGTGGAGTTGTCAAAAAGAATCATGGAGGCCAATCATCCAACTAGTTCTCTGGTGTATATGGAAATGGAGGAATAACATTATATTTCAAGACAAAAAGGAGGGTTTCGTGGTTGTTTTTGAAAACATTATATCACTCTTTAACACTATCCCAGCCAAAATTTCTCAGTCTAGTAAGGCCATCCAATCAGAACAATTTACAGATGCTATGGTTTTCCCAAGAGCATATTTTGATGGGGCAGCTCAAAATGACTATTGTGGATGTGGAGTCCTTATAGTTATGGAAAAAGATCAGCAATTTCAAATCTTCTGGAACGGGGGAAAGGGTACCAATAATAAAGCAGAGGCAATGGCGCTGGCAAGACTTCTTACTATCAGCTTTTTTCTAAATATTCAATCCCTTCAGATTTTCGGAGACTCCAAAATAATTATCGATCATGTCACAGGGAAGAATCATATAAAAAAGCAGCATCTTTCTGGTTGGTTGAACAGAATCTCGTCTCTTTGGGGGAGGAAGGATGACTACACTATTCAGCATATCAACAGAGCTCACAATTCACAAGCGGACATATTATCAAAGAAAGGACTTTTATCTCAAATGGGTTTCTGGAATATGGATGTAAAAATTGCAGCGAAAGCCATTACCATTTAGGAATTCTCTCTCCCTGGTACATAACCTCTTTCTTTCGTTGCAGAATTCTCTCTCCCTGGTACATAACCTCTTTCTTTCGTTGCAGAATTCTCATGTATGTCTTTCCTATTTTCAGTATGCTAGCATATTACACAGTTACCCTTTTTGGTGGTAGATATGATCCTTTTTGTATCTCGGTCTACTTTCGGAATTAGCTATAAGCTATCTGTTATATCTTTCTAGTTGATTGCTTTCCCTTGAAGCACAAATCTTGCTGTCTTTTCGACCACTATTGGGGTCTTTTTTGGCCATCTGACATATCAGGACTTGCTTTTTTCCCCTATCTTTTCTGTTAAGGATTGGTTATAACTCTTTATCCGGCTTATCCAGATGTAATATGTTTTTGTTTTTAAATCTATTATATAATACAATCAAGCTTTTTTCGCACTAAAAAAAAAAGATTTGTGACTTTTTCATCATTCTAATTTTGAGCTTTTCAAAGATTCAATTTTTTTTTTAGAAAGTATTAAATATATAGAGGTTTAATATTTGAGTGTATAGGTTTTAGCAATTATTCATCATGATGTTGAATTATTGTTTGAGAATAAACTGTGTAAGAGTTTTCTTTTGTCCAACATTTCAAGTGGATACTCCACCCATCATCAGGGGCATCAAAAGCTAAAATTGATAATAAAAAAGGTTGTTGGGTTAATGATCACTGTTGTGAGAATCAGGAATATCATCGATATTTTTGAGGTCTGCAATCTGTGCTAGGGTTTGAGTTAGGGCTTGGCGCTGGTAACCATGGCGGGTCGTGGAGGAGGGAGTTCTGCTCCCTCCTATAGTCAAATAACCGTGAACAGAAACAAGGAAACTGATCTGCATCACTTCAAGAAACCAACAGAGGTGATAACTGAGGATACTAACACAGGAAATACCAAACCTCACGAACAGAGAGTGAATCATGAGGAAGATAGCAGGGAGAAGAGAAAAGAGGGCAGCAGTCAGAAAGCTGCACCTTTGAGGGTGACAGGCGTCTGTAAACCCAAGTCGACCATCACTCCTCGGGTCGTTTTAAGTGACCCAACACTACAAGTGCATAGAGATCACATGACGGAACACGCAATCATATGCAAATTTATGGGGATTTGGTCGATGGAGAAGGCCTTACATGCATGGATAAAGAACCACTAGAAACCTAAGGGGGAAATAAACCTTCACCTCAGATCCAAGGGTTTCTTTATGGTGGTGTTCACGAGCTTAGAAGATAAAGACAAAGTGTTTAAAGGAGGGCCCTATTTCTATGCTGCTGCAGGCCTTTACATGTGACCATGGGTGATGAACTTTGTCCCAAAACAAGAAACGTTCACCTCAGTACCGGTATGGATACGACTTTACTCCCTTCCTTTAGATTATTGGTTGTCGGAGTCTTTAAAGGCTATCGGCAATAAACTAGGGCATTTTATAAAGATATCAGATGTGACATTAAGAGGCAAATACACTTCCTTTACCCGGATCTATGTGGAAATGGACCTATCTGGGGCACTCCCAGACGAGATCATTTTAGAAGTCTATGATGAAGAATGGGTGCAGGCGGTGGATTATGAGCATGTCCCATTTAGGTGTCGTAAGTTCCATGAACACGGACACCTTTACAGAGACTGCCCATTCAACAAACTGGAAAGCAAAAAAAAAAACCACCACAAGTAAAGATCCCAAGGGTTTCACCAAGGTGGGGGGTAAGGGGAAAGGAGGAAAGCAAAACCTAAAGAAAATCAACGAGGATGGACAACTGAGCCACAATAGTTTCAAAATCTTAGAAGAAGATATATGAAACAACAGGGAAAACTAGAAATTGGAAACTAAAACCAATGAAAAGGATAGGGATACTAGCATGGAGGACATACCAGAGAACAACTAGCAACAGGATGATCCACCGAGCATTGTAGAGTTCAACAGGGACCAGAAGATGACCCCAAGTGAGGCAGGAACGGAGGATTATGAATTACAGGAGATTCTTGAGAAGGAAAACTTGGATCTGGAAAAGTTTTTGAAGCATGGTATTACCAAAGGAGTTGACTCCCTGCCAAAAGAGGAGTTTGACAGGGTTCAACAACTCTTCCTATGGCGATCACAGTCGAAGAGTTCTAGAGTAAAAAGAAACCATGACAGCTAGGAAAATAAAGCGATGAAGACAATGGAGGAAACATAGGGGCACTCTTCCAAGAATCCGGGTAGGAAAAGAGGAAGGAAAAGACAGAATGAGCCACTGACAGAATGTGGAAACTCATGATCAACTCAGGTAAGATGGAAGATCTCACCAGTTACTCTTTTACAAATGTTATATACCTAGAGGGGATAATATGGGGTACAAAAGGAGGTACCCAAGGGAATAATGTAATAATGGGATGGGCCATAGTAATAAATAAGGTGGTTAACCCATATCATGTAAGGGACCACAAGTAGTTAGTAATAATGTAATGGGTCCATGGTATTAGATAGATGGTATTGAGGAAACCATGGTAATGACCCATGGTATTGTATGTATGAGGCCTATATAGAGGCTAGCGACTCCCCATTGAGAGATGTCAAGGAATATTGTATGAACATACATATGGCTTGTGGAGTGTTCTCCTTCCTTAAGGAGTGAATGTATGGTGTTGCCCTACCTTAAGGGTTTGATATCAATAAAGTTAAGCATTTCTATATTTCAGATCTTATTATTTCTTGGGTTTATTTGTATTATCATATATTTCTGGGTTAGATCTATAACAAGTGGTATCAGAGCACTTTCTTGGGCAAAAGTGGAGAATATTTTTATTTTTATTTTTTGCAGGCACTTTTTGGGGTGGCGAGTTTACAGATCAGATCTGTATGTTTTGGAGAAAAATCTGCAAAATATAATTGTAGATCTGGATTCTTTGTGAAAAAATACTCGATTTCAAAAAAAAAATCGGCCGAATCGAAGTCCGGATGAAGGAGATATCATTGATTTAAAAATCAGTGGTGTTGCAGAAATTTTTTCGGGGCAGCGAGTTTGCGGCGCAGATCTGTATGTTTTGGGGAAAAATCTGCAAAATCTAATTGCAGATTTGGATTCTTTGTGAAAAAATACTCGATTAAAAAAAAAAACAGTCGAATCGGAGTCCGGATGAGGGAGATATCGTTGATTTAAAATCAACTCTTTTTTCAGAATTTTTTGGTGACGGCGGTAGAGTTGCAGTGCGAATCTGAAATTCAGTGCCTAGATCAGGATTTCTATCACATGGGAAGATGCAGAATGGTCATTCCATTTCTGAAAACAGGTCATAATAAAGATTCTGAGCAATATTGACTAAACTGTGGCCACTTTAAATTTTGGCCAAGTAAGTGAATTTTTTTTCAAAACCCTCTTCATGGCTTTTAGCAAGCAATATTTTACAGGGAAAGATAATGGTTTTACTATTGAAGAATTCATAAAAGATTTTAAGAAAAACCATCCGAAGTATTGGAGAAATTTCCTATGGCTTTATTCGAAAGAAGAGGCTGAGATATGGTGGAACTCAATTGACATCAAGCAGTTGACCAAACTTTCAGATACAGAATTTGAAAGAGTCCTTTTAGACAAATGGTCTCGAGCTAGAAAAAAGGAGAATGAGACACGTAAGGGGTTATTTCCTACTAGTATATCCTTATTGTAGGTTCATGGATTGATTCAGAAGGAGAAAATCATTGTGTCTATAAATCCTAGTTGCAAGCATAATTTTATCAATGTTAATTTTGCAAAAAAATTGCAAGTGCCAGCAAAACACATTGAAAACACACAGGTTGATGATGAGGATGTTCAAGTTTATAAAGATTTGAAGATTTCTATGGACAAGTATGTATTGCATTCTCATTTTTATGCTTCAGATATGGCTAATGAGGATTTTGTTTTGGGATACTTGTGGATGGAATCGGTGGGTACTATAAATATTAATGTGCAGAAGAAATTCCTAAAGCTCTGGTATAAAAAGAAGAAAATTACATTACAGGATATTTCCATCAATAAATAGGTAGAGTCCACAGAGGTTGAAGTATAGGATGTTCCAGGGACTGACATATCAGATGATGAGCCATTGATGATCAACAATCAAACGCAAACAGAGGCTGAGGTAGAAAAGGCTACAGGTGTTGATACATTAGATGAGGGCTCAGTGGTTGAAGTAATATTGGAAGATAAGACACCACAACAGGCACCACAACATGCACCAGATAATAGTCAGGCTCCAGTAAGGGGTGAATTAAAGAAAAAGACACCGTGGGTTAAAACTTCAACATATCATCACCCACATCACCCGGCAAGAAAACAACCAACAAGATGGCAATGAATTAGCCACAAGGACAACAACCCCCGAATGACAGATAGAGAGGAGCGAAGATCCACCTACTACACATCAACACAGAAGAGCTGCCAAGGTCAACTTCCATCTCAAGCGAGCGAGACACCAGCGAGATCGAGGGTTCACCTTTCTCTTGGATGGCTAGATGCACGTGCATGGTACCAGTGGACTACTCTTTTGAGTAGATATTATTATTTGTGTTCTTCCTGTGTTTTGGGGACGAAAAATGTTAAGGGGGGTGGAATGTTATATACCTAGGGGGGATAATATGGGGTACAAAGGGAGGTACCCAAGGGAATAATGTAATAATGGGATGGGCCATAGTAATAAATAAGGTGGTTAACCCGTATCATGTAAGGGACCACAAGTAGTTAGTAATAATGTAATGGGCCCATGGTATTAGATAGATGGTATTGAGGGAACCATGGTATTGTATGTATGAGGCCTATATAGAGGCTAGAGACTCCCCATTGAGAGGTGTTAAGGAATATTGTATGAACATGCATATGGCTTGTGGAGTGTTCTGCTTCCTTAAGGAGTGAATGTATGGTGTTTCCCTACCTTAAGGGTTTGATATCAATAAAGTGAAGCATTTCTATATTTCAAATCTTATTATTTCTATCATATATTTCTGGGTTAGATCTATAACAACAAACCTATCTTAATGAAGTTTACACCATGGAATATTAGGGGCCTAGAAAGCAAAAGGAAACAAAGAAATCTCAGTAGTAGAATAAAAGAAGAAGAACTAGACATGGTTTTCATTAAGGAAACAAAGTGCTTAATGGATAAAATCAAAGAAATCCATAGCAAATGGTTAAGCAAGTATGAGTATCTAGAGGTTAAGGCAGACAACTCGGCAGGAGGGATTCTGACACTTTGGGATCCCCAAAAACTTGGAATATTGGATGCGGAAGCGTCCAAGAACTATCTTTCGCTGGTAATACAACCTGTGGGTGATAAGGAAATTTACATGATTACAAATGTCTATAGACCTCAAAAACTAGAAGACAAACTCAAGCTTCTCACTTCCCTTGAGGAGCTAAGAGAGAGACATCTTGATATACCCTGGATTCTGGCAGGAGATTTCAATATGATCAAATCTCTTACAGAGAAAAAAGGTGGCACCAGAACACTAGGTAGAGACTCCACTGCCTTCCAGAACTTTATAAATAACATGAGATTAGTGGATGTTGAAACATTAAATGGCACTTTCACTTGGAACAATAAGAGAGGAGGGGCTTCTCAAGTTGCCTCTAAACTAGATAGATTCTTGATCTCAGAGGACCTATTTCTCACGGGCCCTGACATGTCAGCTTTTATCCTTCCATTTGGAGGTTCAGACCACTGGCTTGTCCAGCTTGAAGCCACTTTTATGGGTACACCGAGGAATAGACCTTTTAGGTTTGAAAATATCTGGCTCTCTCACCCTGAATTCACTAGCAACATTGAGAAATGGTGGATGGAAGAGTTTCCCTTTCAAGGCACTAAAATGTACATGCTACAACAAATAATTAAACACATCAAAGCTAGACTCAAAGATTGGAACAAAAAATAGTTTGACAACATTTTCAAAGACAAAAAAGAAGTTGAACAAAAACTTCAGAGGATTAATCAGCTTATGATCACAGATGGCTTTATCGAGGAAAGGAATACTCAAGCTGGTGTTCTTCAGAACGAATGGGATGATAGGTGCAGGCAAGAGGAGATTTTCTGGAGACATAAATCGAGAGTACAATGGATTAAAGAAGGGGAAAGAAACACAAAGTTTTTTCATAAGTCAACTTTGAGTCACAGGTCACATAATAGAATTTTGAAACTCAGAGATTCTCAAGGAAAAGAGCTAATCACCCACAAAGAAATGGAATCTGTCCTAGTTCAACACTTCCTTAACATTGCAAAGGAGCCTCTCTTAGACAGGTCACAATTTATTAATAAATTTACAAGGTACATCCCCAAGGTGGTTACAAGGGTGTTACACTAAAAAATGTCACCATGACTATTTACAGTTAGTATGGCTCAATCAACAGTCATGCTACCCTCTTAGGCAAGTCTTATGCCTCTGCTATCCATCTCAAACTCAAAGAAGAGAGAAAGTCTTGTAAAAAATGTGTTTATCTCTGGGGACGCAGGTTCTCTCAAGCCTTACCTGCGGGGACGCTCACAATGTTCACAAAGTCTGCGTCCTTAGACGCTCTGTATGTTAAGGGACAGGTGCGTCGTTTTGTAAAAGGCAAAATGCGCAAGTTTCATCTTAAAAAAGTTACTTGTGGTTACTTCTAGAACTTTCTAGAGGTCGGTTTGATGAAATGGATGTGCCTCTAGTTGGTTCATGTATCTCTATTAAGGAGGAACTTATCCCATCAATAAGGGAGCTATCCCACCCAAAGAGGGGGATTATCCCATTGATGGTGGACCTGAATAACCTCTTTACAGCACTATAAATAAAGGCATTGAGCCAGAGGGAGGAGAGGTTGAAGCTATACATTTTCTTTGGGTAAATGCTGCAGGAATTAGGACTCCCATTTAGAACCTTGTGAGGAGAGATTGTCTTTGCTTGATTCTACTTGGAAGTGGGTGAGCTTTGTCAAAGTAGAGGAAAACCCTTGATGGACCCTGGGAGGAACTTGCACAACACCAAGGCCAGGTTGTAAGAGTTTCTTTGTTTCGTTATTAATACAAACTGGTTCATTTTTCTCAATAGCTTGTGTTAATGAGTTATTTCATGTGTTCCTTGGTCTGCATGTTGAATATATGTTTTATTATATGAGATGCAAGTGCTTGGTAATTGTTTGATTGTTTGTGGTTGCAGGAATTGATGTGAAGGAGGAGCTCATCCGGATCGGCAAGGACGGACTACAACAACAGCGTTTTGGAATAAGGTAAGCCTAAACACTTGTAGTTTTCATGTTTTAAAAGATGTATTTAGAGAAAGATCTCTCCATTTTGTCTTGTTTGTCGCTAGAGAGTTTAGACTCCTAGGGAGGTCAGTTGTGTCCGCACAAACGACTTTTTCCGCCACGACAAAGATCGCTCCGAAGGGCACCCGCGTCCGCCGAGAGGCGCATTCCAAAACCAAAACCCCCCCAAAAAATGAAACTAAGACCTAAAAATTAATTCTAAACGGATAGAAATGCAGAGTAGGATGTGTAAAATACCTGGATAAGACGGCGTTCGATTCCGACGGTCGGATTTTCCGCAGCAACCACGGGAAGTTTCTTGTCAAAAGCTCCTTTTTCAACCTCAACAGTCAAACGGTAAAAATGACATGGTAAAAGGTCTTTTTATAGGTTTTTTGGATGAATTAGTTCATTTTTTACCATGAAAAGATGTTTTTCGATGTATTTTTGCCTATTTTAAACAGGTATGAGTAATGTGTTGCTTTTGTGCAGGACAAAGGGATTTTGAGGGAAATTGTCATTTTTCACAAACAAAAATATCAGAGTCATCTTTTAAGCCCTTTTCTGACTCCTAAAACATGAAAAGATCGCCGAGCGTTTCTTTTACACTCGTTAAAACGGAATTAAAAGACGGTCCCCTTTTAGCTCTTTTCTGACCGCAAAATCAGGAAAAGATTGCCGGGTTTTTGTCGTTTCAAACTCGATAAGGAAATAAAACGACGTGTCCTTGATCGCTTTTTACTTTTCAGGTCAACGACACTATTATGAAAGTACTCCTTGGTCGCAAGATCAAGCGGTTCCCCCAGGTATTATTTTATACTTTTTCGGGCTTGAGGGACACAAATGTACGAAAAAGTTCAACGTGGAGTCTCCTTTAGTTTTTTCAGACTCTCTAAAATTGAAAAACGCCGAGTTTCTCCTATACTGGGCTCGTTAAACTTTTACAGTAGAGGACCTGTTCAATTACAAACAGGAACGAACCACTCCTTCCTAGGGTTCGAATTTAAACTAGGTTGGACTCGTCCGAAGGATGAGCTTATAATCAAGCATATGTTATCCTCCTCAAGCTTGTTAAAAATAAAGAGGTACTTGCCAGAAATGGTGGGGGAAAAGAGAGAAGAATGAACCTGTTTGTTACCTTTTGTCTCAAAAGAAACTTTATTACCACTCTTGAACACGACACTTTTCATTCACCTGGGTTGGGAAATCTTTTACCTCACAGTTGATCAAACCACTTTGAAAGTCTTTAACCGGGTTCCGGGGATTAACTTTGAGTTATTCGTCACCAAGCCATCTGTCGTGTCGTTATGTGTTCAAGAGGTCTGCAAGCAAAACTTTCATCTGTAAAATACTTGTCATCCATTTGACCATCCCTGAGTCAGTCCTTACAACAACATTTCTTCAACTTGAACAATGATTTCGTGTTGCGGGCTTGCCTGCAATGGGTCGCTTTCTATCGACATCGACACATTATCTAGAAAGATGACTTAGGAATCGACAGTACCTTGAAGTCTGCATGCATCAATGGCAGGTTTCTCGCCTTTGACGTCAGTTTACATCATTGACTTTCGATCAAAGGATTCCGTGAAGTGTTCGACATCAAAACATCTATTCACATTTCACGGGTTGTGCTTGGTACTTTGAGAACCATTGACATTACTGGTGGTCTCTCTCACGCTTGTTAACAGTTTACATCATCGACTGGTAATCAAGTGGTTTCTAACATGTTCGACATCAAATCATTTAATCACATGGCTAGAATCGTACCAATTCGGGAAGTAGAAGTGAAGACCTTGGATCTAGTTTCTACCATCCAGGCTGCGAGGAGTTTTGTATTCATTATCTATGTAGACTAATCATAAACAGATGGCTGCGTCCATACTGTGTCTACAAAAGTCTATAAAAATGATGTACTGCAAGATCATTCCTGTATCAGAGTAGTTAGTCCATTAGTTAAAGTTTTGAATCTGAGTATGGGAATGCCTACCTCAGTGATGATATAATCTTATACATGTATTTTGTGTTGAAAATTGCAGGTTCCAACTAGGTCATCCACAAGACAATCCTTGAAATGATAAAGCGCTTCAGCCTTCCTAGAATTACAAAACCCTAATCTATTCCAGGCTTCGCACTTTAGGGGGCAATCTGTTACACTAAAAAATGTCACCATGACTATTTACAGTTAGTATGGCTCAATCAACAGTCATGCTACCCTCTTAGGCAAGTCTTATGCCTCTGCTATCCATCTCAAACTCAAAGAAGAGAGAAAGTCTTGTAAAAAATGTGTTTATCTCTGGGGACGCAGGTTCTCTCAAGCCTTACCTGCGGGGACGCTCACAATGTTCACAAAGTCTGCGTCCTTAGACGCTCTGTATGTTAAGGGACAGGTGCGTCCTTCTGTAAAAGGCAAAATGCGCAAGTTTCATCTTAAAAAAGTTACTTGTGGTTACTTCTAGAACTTTCTAGAGGTCGGTTTGATGAAATGGATGCGCCTCCAGTTGGTTCATGTATCTCTATTAAGGAGGAACTTATCCCATCAATAAGGGAGCTATCCCACCCAAAGAGGGGGATTATCCCATTGATGGTGGACCTGAATAACCTCTTTACATCACTATAAATAAAGGCATTGAGCCAGAGGGAGGAGAGGTTGAAGCTATACATTTTCTTTGGGTAAATGCTGCAGGAATTAGGACTCCCATTTAGAACCTTGTGAGGAGAGATTGTCTTTGCTTGATTCTACTTGGAAGTGGGTGAGCTTTGTCAAAGTAGAGGAAAACCCTTGATGGACCCTAGGAGGAACTTGCACAACACCAAGGCCAGGTTGTAAGAGTTTCTTTGTTTCGTTATTAATACAAACTGGTTCATTTTTCTCAATAGCTTGTGTTAATGAGTTATTTCATGTGTTCCTTGGTCTGCATGTTGAATATATGTTTTATTATATGAGATGCAAGTGCTTGGTAATTGTTTGATTGTTTGTGGTTGCAGGAATTGATGTGAAGGAGGAGCTCATCCGGATCGGCAAGGACGGACTACAACAACAGCGTTTTGGAATAAGGTAAGCCTAAACACTTGTAGTTTTCATGTTTTAAAAGATGTATTTAGAGAAAGATCGCTCCATTTTGTCTTGTTTGTCGCTAGAGAGTTTAGACTCCTAGGGAGGTCAGTTGTGTCCGCACAAACGACTTTTTCCGCCACGACAAAGGGAAGACAATCATAATCTAAATAGGCCAATATCTGAAGATAAGTTTAGGGAAGTTATCAACAAGATGCAAAATGGGAAAGCTCCTGGCCTGGATGGTTTCAATGTGGAATTTTTCAAAGCATGCTGGAAAACAGTCAAACAAGACATCCTTAATGTAGTTGAAGACTCAAGAAGATTCAAATCGGTCCTGAAGGCTCTCAATTCCTCTTTCATAGCTTTGATTCTAAAGTAGGAAAAAGCCATCACACCGGACAGATTCAGAACCATAGCTTTGTGTAATGTGGTTTGCAAAATTATTTCCAAAGTGATCGCTAACAGACTCAAGCCCCTTCTTCCAGCTCTTATCTCAGAGGAGAAAACTGGTTATGTGGAAGGAGGACAGATTCTCAACAATATCATTCAAGCTCATGAGATGGCATGCTCTTTGAAAAACAACAAGCAAGTTGGAATGATCATACAGCTTGACCTAGCGAAAGCTTATGACAAGCTAAGCTGGTCTTACATCAGAGAAATGTTGAAAGCTTATGGTTTTGACTACAATTGGATCAGATGGGTCATGGCCCTTGTATCCACGGCCAGTTTTTCAATCCTGCTTAATGGATCGCCCTCAAGAACTTTCATGCCTTCTAGGGGTCTAAGACAAGGAGATCCGCTCTCCCCCTTCCTCTTTGTGCTCATGATGGAAGGGCTAGGCAGAGCGATAAAAATGGCAAGTGCTGAGGGAAGAATCTAGGGTTTGAAACTCACCATAGATGGCGCAGCTTCAACTCACCAACAATTTGTGGATGACATTATGCTGCAGGGAATTCCCATGGTCAAGGAAGCCAAAGCTTTTAAACAAATCTCGAATGACTTTTCCATGGCTACTGGTACAGAAGTAAGCCTTGACAAATCAAAAGTTTTATTTTTTAACACTGACATTGCTATTCAAAAAAACCTTACCAGAATTCTAGGGTTCCAAAGGGATCAGTTACCCCCTAAGTAGCTTGGAATGCCCGTTACAGACAAACCTCTAAGCAGGGGAGTTTGGGAACCGGTCATTAAAAAAATTCAGGATACGATCTGGAAGTGGACATGTAGATCTTTGAATTTAGCAAGGTGCCTTATGGTCACAAAAGCTATCCTATAGGCCATACCCATTTTCATGATGTTAGCTCTTCCTATTCTTAAAGGAGTTTTGCAAAAGATTAGGAACATCCAAAGAGATTTACTTTGGGGCAAAGGGGAAGAGAAAAAGAAATGGGCTTTGGTAGCTTGGGATAAACTCTGCAAGCCTAAGGCCCATGGAGGTTTGGGGCTTCATGAACCCAAAACCTTCAGTAGAGTTCCAGGTGCAAAGCTTTGGTGGAGGTGGCTCAAGGATTCGGCATCCCCATGGGAAAAGCTTTGAAAACAAAAATATGCACAAAATTGGCAGGAGAGGGATCATATTCGAATGTCTGGGCTTATCAAGGGCTCCCACATTTGGAATCTTACTTGGGAAAATAGAGGCATTATCCAGCGCACAGCTTCTGGGAGATTTGAGATGGGAACTTGGTTAGATTCTAGGAGGATAACTGGCAACAAGAACCAAACCTATTTAGAGAATAACTAACCGAACTCAAGAATGACACTGACAAAAAAGGTTTATGCATGGTAAGTGATTTCTGGGATCAGGTAAGGAACAATGGAAAAAGGAGAACTTGGAAGGATCTAAGCTACATGGAAGAGAGCCATTTGAAAGCTCAGGCAAACTATCTTGCTATGGACTTAGAACAAAGGAAGATTTTGGTTTCATCCTCGTTTGACCAAATAAGATGGGGAAGAAATATAGAAGGTAACTTTAACCTCAAAGAAGCCAAGCAAATAACCACAGGGTGTGATTATCAATACCCCGATAAGGCATTGAAGGACCTTTGGCAGAACCCGCATTGGATGAAAATAAAGATGTTCATGTGGTTGGTTCAACAAAAGAAAATTATAACTTGGGAAAATCTTTTGAAGAAAGGTTTTGTTGGCCCATCCAAATGCTATCTGTGTGGTACACAAGAGGAGACAATGGAACACTTACTCAACCTTTGCCCTTTCACCTCAACCTTGTGGGATTGGGTGGCCTCAGTCTTCAGACAAAATGACAGGGATGGCCTCAGTATTACCAACACTCTAAGGAATTGGAGAAGAAACTTCTCAGGAAATGAGCTCATCAACAACACTTGGAATCTGGTTCCAGGCTTCCTAATCTGGGATGTCTAGAAAGAACACAATGGCAAGATTTTCAAAAGCAAAACTGGCTCAACCCAGAACACTATTGCACAGATATTAAGACAGATCAAAGATACTGTTGGTGCCATGTTAGGGAGGCCTCCTGAGGAACCGACTCTGCCCCAGGATAAGCATATACTGCTGCAGTTGGGTCTCCAGTCGCAAGTTCCCCAGAGCATACACAAGGAGGTAAGCCAAATAAATGTTGATAAAGACTTTTGGCAACCTCCACCTCATGGTTTCTAGAAAATTAACATAGATGGAGCTTCTAAAGGTAACCCAGGGATGGCTAGGTTTGGCGGGGTCATCAGAGATGAGCAGGGGTGCATAAAGGATATCTTTCATGATCATCTGGGAATGGCTACAAACAACATGGTGGAGCTCATGGCCTTAGAGCAGTGCCTGGAAATACTAATTGAGTCAAATTCTCACAATGCAATTATTGAAGCTGACTTGGAATTGGTTATTAATGCGGCCAAGCAGATCTGCAATGGAAAAGCACTTGAAAAAGTATTCAAACATTGGCGACTTTTGTAGGTCTTTCAGCGCATTCATTCCCACCTACAAACCTTGAGACCGGCTAGCCTCGTTCATGTGCGAAGAAAAGCCAATATGTTAGCTGATCGTCTGGCGAATGAAGGAGTGTTGTGCAAAGAAAGTTACAGTAGGTATTGTGGGATTCAACACCCTTGAGGAATTTGTGGGAGGATTGTCAAAGATAAGTAGAAAAAGACATGGAAAACTTCCATACCATTAGGTTTGAACAAGAAGAAAGACTAGTGGAAGCCGGAGAAAGTGGGGTTGTAAGCCTTTCTTAACCATTTGATTTTAAAAAAAAGGGGGGGGGGGGGAGGGAGGTGGCGTGGAAAGAGAGAAGAAAATTGCACAAAACAGAGCTTTCCATAGGGGAGAGGCACTTGGTAATCAACAGGCCTCTTAGCAGATCGCTGGCCACGGATCCTGACTGCCTTTGTAATCATATGGCCATCGGGTGGAAAAGTAATCAGAGGATAACCACAAAAATGGACCCAATGCTTTATAGATAAGTGGTTTATTTTCCTCATCGGGTCCGAAAAGGAAATTAAAGACTGTGCAAGTTTTCGCTCCAATATCTTGGAGGAACGTCAGATCATCAGGGGCTTTATCGTACGGGTTTCAGGTTTTAAAAGTGCTCGAAACTTATGTTTCAAACCGGACCCAAACATTCTTTAAACTCTAGCTCACTTTCCTTATCGGGTCCGTGCACCGGGTAAAAGGGACGCTTGTTGCCAAAATGCTAGTTTCGTGACCGTCGGATCTCACGAGATCTTGGATGGAGATTTTTTGTAAGCCTCAGATTGAGGGTTTCAGGTTCTTTTTCGGGCTGTGTAGTTGGTTACCCTTTATAGGGTTAGCCCGTGTTGGTCCTTACATTGTAAGGCCTTGTAAATTATGTAATCTTTCTTTCGGTTAATAGAAGGCTCCACTCTTATTTGACCAAAAAAAAAATTGTTGTGAGAATCATTACATTTTAGGAAGTAAGATCAACAACATTATTCATCATTTTAATTATGAGTTTTTCACAGATCAAAGTTTCCTTAAGATAATCCTCTCCATAGAGGTTTGATATTTGACTATGTGAGTTTTCATAGTTAGTCTTATGATACTAGTTTTTTGGAAATAAAATATGTAAAAATTTTACTTTGTCAAACATTTCGAGTGGAAACTCCACACATTGTCAAAGACATAAAACATTGAAATTGATAATAAAAAAGGGTGTTGAGATTATAATTTATAGAGAAGGGAAAAAAAGGATAACCATTATGAGAATCATGGAAACATTTCAAGAAAGATTGATCAACAACCCTTTTCATCATTTTAAATTTGAGCTTTTCAAATATTTGAGTCCTTGAGATGATCTTCTTCACAGAGGTTTGACATTTGAGTGTGTAGGTTTTCACATTAGAGAAATTTTGAGGCCTAAAATGGGCCTCCTAAGGAATATTATAAAATAATAGTGGAAATAATAAAATAATATTAGATTACGTCATCAAATTTTAGAGGGAAAAAAAACTCCTTTTTCAATTTGTATTTTCAACTTATTTCCCTACTGTTTTACTCAAATTTCAAGTGAGAGCACTCGTTGAATGCAAAATTTAATTCCGCATCCAAGGAATACCCATGTTGCATACTTTTGATGGACCCTGCTACACAAAAAATGAGAAATACATGAAAAACGTGATTGCAATCACATTTTTCATGTGTTTCTCCTTTTTCATATAGCAGGGTCCACCAAAAGTATGCAACATGGGTACTCCTTAGATGGGGAATTAAATTTTGCATCCAACGAGTGCTCCCGCTCGAAATTTGAGTAAAACCGCAGGGAGATAAGTCGAAAATACAAGATTTTTTTTTTTTTTTACTCCAAAAATGGTGAATCATCCCCCATGGTTGATATCATCATCTTGAATCCTATTAGTTCTTATAAATTTGATTTTGGTTGTACATTTTTGTTTTGAGGCCCATTTTAGACCTCAAAATTTCTCTAATGCAACGAGTCTTCATGATGTTGATTTTTTTGGAGATTGTGACACTGCCCCTAGTTAACCTTTCTCCTTTGTAAATAATTGTAATTATTTTGAAATGACTTAGAGAAGGACGTCGATTCCATTAGTTGAGGAGGGAGATTTCTTGAGGAGTTGGTTGTTTTAAATATTAGTCATGGGATGAATGGGTGGTGTTAATGGATTTGACTAGGTAATAAATTAACTGAAAGAGGAAGGATTGGTCCAAGTGTCCTTTAGCTCCAACCATAAGAAAGAAGAGGATAAAAATTAAAAAGACAGGCATGGGTTGCATTGTCAAAGGGGATTGGTCTGCGTAGACCACCCAGGAAAAGGACAGAGCCATCGTGGTTGAGAGGCAGGGGGAATTCTTTAGAGATACATTCTCTCACACAATGAGGAGGAGGAGGGGAGACTCCATTCAATTACGACGAAGAACGACGAAGGGAGGAATCTCTTTATTGACATATTATTAGACACATAAGAGATATGGGGATATATACATTGTTTTCATGCGGAACAAAGACACACCGTGCACAAAGATGGTAGCCCGAATGTGAATAGAGAAGAAGAGGAGGTCGAGAGGCTCCCGCGATAAAAATAAGAAGGGGGGTCGAGAGGCACTTATGGAAAAGAGCAAAACAAGATGAAGGATTTGTGGGAAAAACACCCACAACTCATACACATAAGCAGAGAAGGGCATAGGAAAATAGGATATTGAAGGGCTCCTTAGGGTCAAGCGCATCACTGAGAGGGTAGAGAAGGTTATGAGGACCAAGAGAATTAAGGAGAAGAGAAGTTATGATGATAGCAACTTGAGAAACCAATGAGGCTTGTTGACTGATAATCATAGAGCAGTGGTCGTGCCTTATAGGGTTGATAAATCCACTGTAGGCTATCCTGGTTCATAACCTTTGAAAAATGGAGGCACCCAAGGCTAGTGGGTTGATAATACTTGATGTTAGTTCCATGGATTGGGCTGAGAAGAAAGGTGGAATATTCCACTTAGCTACCGGAAAGTGCACCCATATTCCTTTAGAGGTACATCATTGATAAGCCCTCCATGTTATTAACTATACCTCTTTCTCCACATCTAAATTGAAACTCTCTATGTTTGAATCCATGGATAAATTGGGATGTTGAGCTATAAGTCCCTTTGCATGCAATAATGTGTTCCTTTCCTCACGTGGGATCTTGAATAGCTGGTGGGTGAAGGCGGGGTAGCCTTGAGACATCCTGTTTTAGTTGATGACACAAATTAAATCTCCTGAGTAGAATATATGGTTCGTCGCGTTTACCTTATTTTGAAAGCTGGTGGGTGGAGGTGGAACCACCTCGAGACACCCTGTTTCAGCTGAAGTATTGGTTTGAAACTCCTCTAAGAGCACTCTACCTCAAGCATTGGAATTTAGCTCGGGGGTGACAACTACAAGAAAGACTTGGTTGTAGTTTTTTTATGGTTGGGTGGAGAGTAATAGTATCGATCTTAGTTTCCCAAATAGATTCATAAGATAAGTGTTCATAATGTATTCTCTATGTTAAAGAATGAGCATTGTATTGCTGGTTGAAATGATTTCATTAGTACATGAGACATGGATGTGTAACTCTTATTTACAAAATTGGCCGGTGTGTTGTGTTATTGTTTTAAAGGCGCTATGATAATGCGTGAGAATAATAGCTAAGCATGAAATTATTTAGCATAAACTTTCTTCTTCCTTATTGCAATATGCCAAGTAAGTTGATTTCAAGCTTGCATTGCATGGTGGTGTTGCAATGATGAATATGGAGGAATTTCTCTCCTTTTTATTCTTATTGATTTGGAATTTTATATGAGGGTCCTCTTCAAGCCTTCAGTAATGCATTCCTTGTTGTTGAATTCTCATTGGATTGTCAAGTTGATGTTGAACTTGTGCATGGTTGGTCCGTGGTTTCATGTAATAGAGAGGAAATGATGTTTTGAGGCATGTTACCCTTGGTTGTGGTTTTACATCGATGATTCCAGGAAGGGAATCTAAATATAAATGCTCATCTTGATACCATTATTAATAAGAATACTTGACCTTATTGTTCTTGAAAGCTTTACAGTACTCAAGAATGTTCTTTAGTGTTGTGGTTTCACAAGCAATGCCTTGTTACATGTGTTTAAATGAAAATGCATTACTTAATGTTGTTGTATGAGATATGGTTGGTTTTCTCGAGTTTGATGGTTTAAAAGTTTTGATGGATTGTCCTGATTGTATGCATTGGTACTTAAGTTCCTTCATGCACAATTATGTATGTAAACACATCCTTGTGAGAACAAGGAGCACTTGTTAAGAGGATTATGTGTTTTGGACACTTAGATCCTTGTATAATTGCCTAAAGGATTTGTTCAAGTCCTTTGTGTGTTATGGAGATACAAAATATAGTAATTTCCTATCAAGTGGTCAATTAGGCCTCTGTGTATGCCTTAGAGATTGGTGATTGATATGCATTGTTGTCAACACTACATGTATGTCGTGGGTAAGACTATTAAAAATATGGCTATGTGCTTAAATTGTTATTGAGGAGATTGGATAAGTCTACTGAGTTTGGTAAAGAGTACTAAAGCACCTCGTTCAACCCATTGTGGTGATAATACAAGTGGGAGAGTCTCTTATAAAACCACCAAATTTAAGAGTTGTCAAATCATTATAACCCAAGCTTTGAGAAAAATCATTGTGACTGGACTATGCTTGAGTTCCTGTGTAAATGACACATAGTGCAGGAAGGGGGAAAACCGTTATATAAACTGCCATATGTAGGGAACAAGGTGTAATAGATGATATTTCCCAATGTATGAAGTGGGGTGTCCCTAATGATATTCCCCAGATGCATGAAGCGGGTGAACCAGAGGCTCCATCCCATTAGATCTATCTCAGAGGCTATTTTCATGAAGAAAATACAAAGGTGCAATGGGAGTTATTGCTGAGGAAACGGGGTCGGGAATGATAGCTGGGGTAACACATCAGGAGTTATAACCATCAAATACACGAAGAGTTATGGCCAAGGTAACGCATCGAGAGTTATAAAAAAGGAACACATCGTGAATTATAGTTGGCATAATGCACTGAAAGTTATAGCCAGGGTAATGCCCGAGAATTATAGACGAGGAACACATTGAGAGTTATATTTAGGGTAATGCACCGAGAGTCCTAATTGGGGAACACACCGGAAATTATAGCCAGGGTAATGCATCGAAAGTTATAGCTGGGGTAACACCTGAGAATTATAGTCGGGGAACGTCACTGGGAGTTTCAGCCGGAGTAATGGCACCAAGAATTGAGTCGGGATAATGGAACCAAGATCAAGCATTTAATGAACAGGTCGATAACCAGTAGAAATACGCCATGTGGCATTGAAAGTACAAGTTGACTAGGCATCCAGGTGTGTGTCACATGGCAAGGGATAAGGTGTTGTGGCGCTTAACTTTAAATGGCCATAATTTCCAATCTGGAGGTTAGATTGGGACAAAATTTATGTCACCAGAATCATCTCGACAAGATGAACACAATCAAATAGTTTATGTGAAGTTTTATAGAGGTCAAATAAGATCGAAACTTTTTTTACCCGATTTCCATAATGGCACATTGGATCTTCGGTCAACATAGTTGTAGAAATTAATGTGTAGATTCTAAACTGCTCATGAAATTTTCTAAATCACAAGACTAGAATCTACTCTACTCATCTGCAGAAGAAAATTCATGATTGAGAATACAAATCATTAAAATGTATCAAGATTCAACACATATACATAGATATTTATCTAGGGGAAAGCAACTGCTCAAAACCTCTTACTATTTGTATTGCATTAATCAAAGAATAGAGAAGAAATACAATGCTTTCTCAAGCTTGAGCAACCCCTGCACTAGTATAATCTATCTCACTGTCTCATAGACTAACTATGGCCAATACTTAGCCAATTTTCCTATCTTCCAAGCTCCTATTTCCTTGCATTGTTTGATGAGGAATTATCACCTATTAATTAGGGAAATTACTCATTGAGAATTGCACAATTTCTTTAGGCCCTTATTTGACTGCATGCACCACCTATACAACTTGGAAAATTCCACAACTGATAGTACATTTCCCTTGAACTCTAATCTCAAATGGGTAACTCGAATTTTCTGCATGCAAAAATTATTTTGGGTTGATTGATCAGTTAACTAGATGATCACTCAGTGTGAAAAAAGTTACACACCCTTAACTAGACCTCCACTAGTTCTATTGACAGTGAGAACTAGTTACATTGAAAATAACTGAAATTAACTAAAATAGATTGCTACAAATTAGAAATCAATCATGTAGAATTGAACTCAAGTTTCTTCAACTCGATTTTAATAAGTTAAATTAGTGAAAATACCCATGCCACCTCAGTTAACTACCTCCAAGTATTCTGCTAAAATTGAAATTCGAATTTCTGCTAATTTAATCAAGGGAAAATTAAATTTGGAATTTCTTGTTGCATTTTCAACACTCCCTCTCAGCAAGAAAGGGATTCACATCTACCTCGGTCCAACAACTTTCAAATGTTTTGCATGTAACACTTCTCTCTGTTGCTACTTCTACTGCAACATCTGCAACCGAGAAGCATCTAAAAAATAAATAAATAATCATTGAATCAATCCACAACTGTCCACTAGGAAAAATGTGTTGTTGTTGACTCTGCTACTGAGCCTCCTTCTTTGTTGTTAACACTACTCTACATTTCTCAGTATTTGCCTGACATTGATCCTCCTACTACTAAATACTGTGGGCCTCGGTAGCAAGGTTATGATCCATGAGGCAAACACACCTCAATGGACCCTGCCCAAATTTCTTCAACTCTTGGACTAAGGATTTATATCACTACACCTCACTCCTAGAGGTATAACTGCATGTTCTCCTTTTGCTTAATTCCCCCTTCTAGAGGTCTCTACTTGTGTGGATGACTCCACTCTGTCTCCTCTCTGATTCTCCATTTGTGGTTGCTCGACAACTTCCTGAGGCTTCTTCTGAGGTTGCATGTTGAGAGGTCTAACATGCTCCCTCTCAACCATCAAATATCTAGTCACTGCCTTGCTCCTTAAGGACTTACATGCATCTTCTACCTCAAGTGCACACAGGGTCTTGACTCAAACCCTGATCTCCTTCACTTTTCCCATGGATATGTGTGTAAGGAAGTCCTTCCCTTTTCTTAATATCACATCATAACCATAGTCTTCCAACACAGCTATAGAGACATGATTCTTATTTAGACCTGGAAGAAACATCACATCCTTGAGTCTGAGAGGGGAGCCCATCTCCCTCTAAAAGGTGACAGTACCAATCCCGGTTGTGTTGAACCTTCCATCGTCTCCAAACTCAATGTTCCTCTGGAGATATTTCTCCTCCAAGTCACTGAAGAATTATTTATTCCCCGTCATGTGGAATGAGGCACCACTATCTAGATACCACAAACTCCCCATCATGTTGTTTACCATGTATGCGATGAGAGTGAAATCAAACTCAAATTATGAAGCTAAAGATTCACCAGCTACAACTACTGCATGATATTTCTTTCTTGCCTTCTTGTGTGGACACTTCGTGACATAGTGCTTGAATTCATGAGAGTGAAATGACTTGAGTTTGGATAAGTCTTCCTGCTTGCCCTCTTTGCTGGAATTAGCCTCACCTCGGGACTTCTTCCCTTTGGCCTTCTTTCCCTTGCTAACTAATGCAAATTCCTCTTCCTATTCTTTGGATGAGGTCCCATCTCTGTTTGCTCTACCTTATTTCTTCTTGCACTAGATCAGACCATAACTGATCCCAACTCGATAGTTTCTCTCTACCATTTACTGAATCTTGATAACTATGTCATCTCTTGGGAAGGCCCAAGAGGGCTAGAGCTACCAGATATTCTTCAGGGACAGTAACACCAACCCTAGAAAGCTCATCATGACATTGTGTAAGCTTGCTAAGCTACTGTAGAATTATGTCATTCTTTTGCATCTTAATACTTTGAAACTTATCCTTCAGTGCCAACTTCTTGTGGTCACTATTGTTCTCAAACAACTCTGTCAGTGTTTTCCACATTGCGAATGAATTCTCTTTCCTATGGAGATTCGAGAGAATATGATCCCAAACTCCCTCCAATATGATCCTCCTCGCTTTAGCCACATCCTTCTTCCATTGAGAAATATCCTGGGCATCTGATGCTGGGGGTTTTACTACATCTTTCATGATGTATTCTAACAGCCTATTATCATCCAATACTTTCTCCATTCAGATCTTGCATGGCACAAAATTTGTGGTTCCTTCCAAAGCATACTCGAGCCCAAGTCCATTGAAAGCCATCTTCTCAGTATTGGAGAAAACCTGTAACACTGATCTTCAAATTCGAACCTCCTGCAATAAAATCTTCAAATTCTCTTCTCTACTATGAATCTGGCTCTGATACCATGTAGAAATTAATGTGTAGATTCTAAAATGCTCATGGAATTTTCTAAATCACAAGAAGCTACTCTACTCATATGCGGAAGAAAATTCATGATCGAGAATACAAATCATTAACATGCACCAAGATTCAACACATATACATAGTGGTTTATCTAGGGGAAAGAAATTTTTCAAAACCCCTTACTATCTGTATTGCATTAATCAAAGAATAAAGAAGAAATACATTGCTTTCTCAAGCCTGAGCAACCCATGCACTAGTATAATCTATCTCATTGCCTCACAGACTAACTATGGCCAATACTTAGCCAATTTTCATGCCTTCCAAGCTCCTATTTCCTTGTGTTGTTTGATGAGGAATTAACTCCTCTTAATTCGGGAAATTTCTCATTGAGAATTGCGCAATTCCTTTAGGCCCTTATTTGACTGCATGCCCCATCTGTACAACTTGGAAAATGCTACAACTGATAGTACACTTCCCTTGAACTCCAATCTCAACTGGGTAACTCGAATTCTCTGTATGGAACAATTATTTTTGGCTGATTGATTAGTTAACTAGATGATCACTCAGTGTGAAAAAAATTACACACCCTTAATTAGACCTCCACTAGTTCTACTGATAGTGAGAACTAGTTACACTGACAATAACTCAAATTAACTGAAATAGATTGCTACAAATTAGCAATCAATCATGTAGAACTGAAATCAAGTGTCTCCAACTCAAATTTACTGAGTTAACTGAGTGATAAGACCCATGTCACTTCAGTTAACTACCTCCAAGTATTCTGCTGAAATTGAAATTCGAATTTCTCCTAATTTAATCAAGGAAAAATTAGCCCCAAGGGTTAGCTCAGTTTGTCGAGTTCCCATTGCTAAGTACCTCGCCAGTTGGGAGGTCACAGGGTCAACCTCCTTGATGCCCTTGGGGCTAGGCCTTTCTTTTTTGGTCGGCGGGTAGATCCCTTCAGGTTGATCTGCCTGGATTTTTCCCGTGGATGTAGCGGCCACCAGTGCTCGTGAACCACCCTTAAAAAAATCATGGAAAAATTAAATTAGGGATTTCTTGCTTCATTTTCAACAATAGTAGCCTCCTTCTCTTAATTGGTGTTATGGTGAAGATGACGAGGGGGTGTGTTACGCAATAAAATCATTTATGTGAAGTTTTATAGAATCCAAAAAATATTGAAACTTTTTTTACCCCATTTCCATAATGACACCTTGGATATTAGGTCAACATAGTAACCACCTCCTCTTAATCGATGTTATGGTGAGGATTAGGAGGGGGTGTGTTATAGAGTGGTATTAGAGCATCCAAGTTCAACACTCCGATTGGATAGGCTCTATCACAGGAGAAGGAAGCTGTAGTGTGTGCGACTCTATTCAAGAGCCAAGTGGTGATATAATTGCTTGTTGTAGGTGTTGATTATAAAACTATGAGACTTACATGTTGATTGTTTTCTTATGCAAGTGAATGTTGGGTGTAGGATTGTGAAGGAATGGTTATGTGCTAACTTTGTATTGCATGTAGGTCCTATGATGAATTTTGTAAATCTGAAAATTAAAGGGATGATAGATGCTAATGTAATATATGGTTTTCTAATTGATTCCCTTGAGATTGCAGATGCAAGGGTTGTTGGCTTGGGCAAAGAAGGATGACTGTAAAAATGATAAAATGTAAGCTCTAAAATTTCATAATAATAGTCACGGTAAAGAGACTGGTATTCGATTGATGTTGTTAGCCTTGGTAAGGAGGCTAATTGTAATTAATGTTGATGGTTGGTAACAGACTGATTTCTAAACTTGTGTAGGCAATATTATAAATGGATTGATATGCTCATGTGCATGAAAAAAATATTTCTAGAAATATTTTGTTGATATATAAGTATGGTTGATTATGTCTTGGATTTTGAGTCATGTGACTAATGAAAACTGAGATATGTGTGCAGTTGTAGGACAACATGCTTAACTTAGAATGGATAGATAACAATTGGTATAATTGTTATATTCATTAAAACACTAACAAGTGAGTGTATGTGGTAGCATAGAAAGACTTAGTGGCAATAAAAGAAGCTTACTAACATGGAATGGTGCAGCAAGCATGAATTGTTGGAAATTTGTTGAGCTTTTATTCATGAACCATTGGGAACATCAAAACTCATGGGGACTGAGTTGTTATGTTGTTGAATATTTAATGTTTTTTGTTCCTCGATTGATTCACGCTCAAATTTTCCTTTTATTGTTGGATTTCACATGGACATGATATTTTGTTTCATGATTGTATGATTGTTGTCATGAATTTATTCATTTTCATTGTTTCCCTCTTTTACTTTGTATTTTTCCTTTTGTTCTTCATGCTTTTGGGGTGGGTTGGGAGTATTGGTTGGGCGTGGTAGAAAGCCACGGGGTTCTGGTAATAGAGATAAGAAGGACATATGCATAAATAAAAAGCATGAACCAAATGAGAAAGGTTGGGTTTGAGCGGTGGGTTGAGGAAGACCATCACTGGTGTATACTGGAGCATCGCTCCTAGATATGATAATGATACAAAGATTCCTCTAAACTCTAATTTTAATTGACATAAGACTATCTATGACAAATTGAATGGCAATATGATAGTTAAGAAGGTTGGTTTGGTCCATGGGGATAATGGACAACGATATGGTAGCCATAAAAAATGCTCAAAAGGAAGTTCCCTTGACATTGACTCTAATTACATATGAAAATGTAAGTTCATGATCATGTTGATATGTATGCTTAAATTCCACTGTGATTGACATGGTCTTGTCAAGAATCATTCTTGTGGAAGAATGATTGTATAAAATTTTATCTCATGCAAATATAAATGGCTATATGGGATGACATGATAAGTTATCCAATGAGATTCTTGGTTGAAAGAGGAATCGATGGGGCAAGAATCCTTGGCTGACCAATGATTTTAATAAGAATATGATCGTATATGCTCATGTTGTGTCATGTGGATGACAAGGTAATGATGATGTTTATGGAAGCATGTATATTAAATAATAAGGGAAATCCTTGATTGCGGGATTTGGAAATACTCTAGTAAGCACCACACTGATACCAGAAAAGAGTTCGTTGGAGTAGAGAAACTCTAATGATAACATAGTTGATAAGCCCATGAGACTTGTTGGCTGATAATCACAGAGCATAACTTTGATGATATCACAACTGAGAAACATGTAAGGCTTTCTAATCGATAATCACATAGGAGCTATGATGGTAGTACAACTAAGAAACCAATGAGGCTTGCTAGATGATAATCATAGAGTAAGATCAGATGATAACTCGGTTGAGAAACCCAAAAGATTTGTTGGTTGATAATCACTGAGTAGTGGTTATGCCTAACATGATGATAAAGCCACTAGATACTGTGTTGGTTGATAACTTCTAAGAGGTTGGGGCACACAGGGCCAATGGGCTGATAACACCTGATGTAGTTACAAGGGATTGGGGTGAGAACATAGGTGGAAGTTCCACTAAACTATTGGAGAAGTGCACTCTTACACCTCAGAAGTAACACAACTAATAAAACCTCCTCATTATTAACTATATATCCCTTTCCAAGGCTGAAATGAGACTCTTTGTGCTTTGCATGAACCTCTGCGCTGAAATGTGTTAGTTTTTGTAGCATCGAGATGTTCTAGTGTCAAAATTTTGTGGAGAGGCTAAAACAAAAGAGTTCTCCATAAACCATAAATTGTTATTGGAAATTCCACCTAAAAATGTCTCAATTATATTATTAGCCTATTTTTAAATATTTCCTGGGTCTAAACTTGGGAAAAGGGGTCAATTAATCAATATTAATTGAGAAAGGTGTGAATATTCTAGAAACTCACACGGATCAATCCAGAAATGATCTCAGGCATCGATTATGTTTTAATTTTGGTTGTTTGAATCCCAACTGGAGATTATAAGAGGAGGTCGATGGGTATATGGAGAACACACACTTGAGATCAATTTCCTTGGGTGGTTCGATTTCTCCATAGAGCAACAACAGTTGTCGGAAGGGTTTGAGCCAGAGAAGGGAAGCAGTGACAAAGAGGGGCAGGAACAATGATTCCATAGGAAGAGATTCTAGTTCTGAAGAGTACAATGTAGAGAGGCAGAGATAGCCACAAAGAGGTTGCGCAAGGGCTGCACATAAGCCTCGAAGAGGCAATTCGATTTGCAGATTCGGGAGGTCGTATCAGTTCCAGAGGCAGGAAAATTTCGCAGCGGTTGGTAGAAATGTTTCCAGAGTCATTTGTAGGCTGAAGAGGAAACTCAGTGTGAGATCTAGGCCCTATGAATTTGTTCCTGTGTAGAGCCTACACAAAGGGTGACGAAGGGAAACTCGTGGAGGGGTTTTAGAGGTCAGTCTTTAGAGCTAGATTGCTTGTGGGGTGAGGAAAATTCCTCACTAGATTTCAGCTAGTATTTTTCTCTGTAGGATTTCTAGATTTTGACATCTAGTTGTACTCTTAATTTCTCACGGTTTCTTAGTAATAAATACCCTCAGTTGTTGCACCGGTTTTCCCAAGTTGGGTTTTTCCAGGGAATTTTATCCAAAAATAGTTGTGTCAAATTTTGTGTGCATGTGTGCTATTATTTTATGAGTTTCCAGTTTATCTTCCGTAGAATTTAATTTGGTGAAAACTGCAGTTGTGAATTTTTCATTGTTTGTGTGGGAAAATATATTGGAAATTAATTTACAGTTAGAAAAATAATTTCTAGTTGCTACAATAGTTGAAATTTTCACAAAATGTAGCCATTGTGGTGTAACAATGAGGAGTAGTTTAGAACACTTGATAAATGGGCTTGTTAATAACTCAACTGTCGTCATTGTGGTGTAACAATAAGGAGCTATTGAGAACACCTGACAAATGCGTTGGTTAATAACTGAAGTGTAACCACTATGGTGTAGCAATGAGGAGCTGTTGAGAACACCTGATAAATGAGCTTGTTAATAACTAATTTGTAGCCTCTATGGTGTTCAACGAGGAGTTATTGAGAACACCTGATAAATGGGATTGTTAATAACTTATTTGCAACCACTGTGGTGTAATAGTGAGGAGTTGTTGAGAACACCTGATAAATGAGCTTGTTAATGACTGAAATTGTAGCCATTATTGTGTGACAACCAGTAGCTATTGAGAGCACATGATAAGTGGGTTTCATTAAAGATATGTGTAAGAATGGTTGAACAACCATTCAAAGGAAAAGGTAAGAGGTATAATCTAAATTATTGAAATTCTTCTATAATGAATCTCATGAGAGATCGTATGTCATATTATAGGAAAGCATAGAAATTGCCCAGATGGGGTGAATGATGATGATCAGAAAAGATGACTGCAACAATTCGAAGATATTAGAGTGCACAAAAAAGGCGTCGAGAAAACTTCAAAGATCCATTAAAGGATGGCTGAGCTAATGGGTATATTTGTGTGTGTGTGAGAGAGAGTTCTAAATGTTGTAAAGAGTTGTGTGTATAAAGCTTTATATCAAGTGTGTTTGTTTTGTAAATGGTTATTGAATACCAAGGACGATGTTTCACTCAAGGAGGAGGGGATGGTGACACCCCCCTTGGTTAACCTTTCTCTTTTGTAAATATTTGTAAATATTTTAAAATGGTTGAGAGAGGGACACAAATTCCATTGTTTGAGGAGGGAGATTGTTTTAGGAGTTGGTTGTTTTAAATATCATTCATGGACTGACAAAGTGGTGTTAATGGAGATGACTAGGTAATAAATCAATTGAAAAAGAAAGGAATGGTCCAAGTGTTCTTCATCTCCAACCAAAAGTAAGAAGAGGAAAACAATTAAAAATATAGGCATGGGTTGCGTGTCAAGGGGATTGGTTTGTGTAGACCACTCAGGAAAATGACAGAACCACTATGGCTGAGAGAAAGGGGGGGCATTCTTTGGGGACACATTCTCTCACGCGATGAGGAAGAGAGGAGACTCCATTAAATTACAACGAAGAAAAATAGAGGGAGGAGGACTCTCTTTATTAACATCTTATCATGCGTTGAAGAGAGACAAGGAGATATACATTGTTTTAATTGTGAAGGGAGACCCAACGCACATAGAGAAGGGAGCTTGGATGCACACAAAATAGGAAGCCAAGAGACCCTTGCAAGAAAAGGAAGAAGTGGGGCTAAGAGGCACCTATGGAAAATAGTATAATAAGTTGAAGAGTTTGTGGGAAAAATACCTACAAGTCATACACATAAGCAGAGAAGGGAACAAGAAAAGAAGATGTTGAAGGGTTCCTAAGGATCAAGCACATTGCTAAGAGGGAAGAGAAGGTTATGAGGACCAAGATAATTAAGGAGAAGGTAACCTCTGATGATAGCCAACTAAGAACCCATGAGGCTTGTTGACTAATAATCACAAATTAGTGGTCATGTCTTATAGGGATGATAAATCCACCAGAGGCTATGTTGGTTGATAACCTTTGAAAAATGGAGGCACCTAAGGCTAGTGGGTTGATAAAACCTGATGGTAGTTCCATGGATTAGGCTTAGAACACAGGTGGAAAATTCCACTAAGCTTTTGGAAAGTGCACTCGTATTCTTTCAGAGGTAGCATAGCTAATAAACCCTCCATGCTATTAACCATATCTCTTTCTCCACATCTGAATTGAAACTCTTTGCATCTAAATCGTTAGAGAATTTGAGATGCTAAACTATAATTCCCTCTGCATGGAATAATTTGTTCCATGTTAAATAATGATGGACAACGCATCAGAATTCGAGAAATTAATATTATCCAGAGCGAAAATGATATTAAAATATAGCTCATGGATACATCATGAATATCTCTAGAATATCTATTGTTGCATCCCCTGATGATGGACTCACTTGGTAGTCCGAAACGTTGGGTTCATAAAACTCTATAACAGGTCATTCCTCCTCTATTTAAAATTTGTTCCTTTCCTGATGTGAGATATTGAATAGATGGTGGGTGAAGGAAGGGTAGCCTTGAGACATCCTGTTTAGCTAATAACACCGATTAAATCTCTCGAGTAGAAGATGGACGTATATCCATGAAATGGTTCACCATGTTTACCTTGTTTTGCTAGTTGGTGGGTGGAGGTGAAACCGCCTCAAGACACCCTATTGTTTCAGTTGAAGTATTGGTTTGAAACTCCTTTGAGAGCACTCTACCTCAAGCATTGGAATCTAGATCGAGGGTGACAACTGTAAGAAAGAATTGGATGCATCTTGTTTATGGTTGGATGGAGAGTTGTAGCCTCATTATTAGTTGCCCAAACATATTCACAAGGTAAGTTTTCATAATGTATTATCTATGTTAAAGAATGCACATTTAATTGTTGGTTGAAATTCTTGTATGAGTATAGGAGACATGGTTGTGTAACTCTTATTTACATAATTGATTGGTGTGTTGTATTATTATTTTAAAGGAAGTGTGATAGTGTGTGAGAATAATAGCTAAGCATGAAATTATTTAGCATGGGCTTTCTTCTTCCTTATTACAATATGTTTACTAAGTTGATTTCAGGCTTGCATTACATGGTGGTGTTGCAATGTGAAATATGGAGGAATTCCTCTCGTTTTTATTCTTATTGACTTTGTGTTTTATATGAGGGTCCTCTTCAAGCCTTTACCAATGAATTCCTCACTATTTAATTCTCATTGGACTATCAAGTTGATGTTGCACTTATGCGTGACTGGTTCATGTTTTCCTGTAATAGAGAGGAAATGATGTTTTAAATCATGTTATCCTTATTTATGGTTTTACATCGATGATTCTAGGAAGGGGATCTGAATATAATGTTGGGTGTGGAGCTTGATTATCTTTTTGATTCAGAGGTCTCAGCTGCATTGGACCCCAGTTCCTAAATGGGGCGGCAATGCCACCCGTATGATAGCCACTAGGGGGGTCCAGGGGAGGTGATGACTACTTTTAAGGAGCCCCCGTTGGAGGGGGTTCATGGGCAGTGCCCCCAAAGCTAAAAATAGATGAACATTTTCCTTGTAAAATAATGTAATTTAGGCGAATGATGTGATGGTAGAAGTTATGTTAATTTAGGTTTTTTTTCCCTAGAAGGGAAACCCTAAGTATTTATGATGGAATTGTATTGTGGTTGTGTATTATTATTCTGAGAGAGAGAGGAGGTGTTTGAGAGTGAAGAAGAAATTACATCGGATCTGTTGTAGGTTGTATCTCTTCATTGTGGTGGATAATATAAAAGGAAGGACTGAATATTTCTCCGTGGATGTAGGCCAAATTGGGTGAACCACGTATATTTGTGTCTCGTTTTATGCATCTTTGTATTTTTTTCTGCAATATTTTGTGTATTTCATTGCTTCGTTAATTAATTTCTTATAAATAGTATTAGAGCCAAAGGTCTATTTGGCTAATAAACTCACAAGAGAGAAGGGTTCTTGGTTGAAGTGGGAGCAATGACCGGAGATGGTAGGTTTAGGGTCGAGAAATTTAACCGCTAAAACTACTAGTTCTGGAAGATGCAGATGGAATATTATCTGTATCAGAAAGATGTGTACCTACCATTGAGCAGAAAAACAAAGAAGTCGACGAGTATGAGAGACGTAGAATGAGAGATTCTCGACAGGAAGGCACTTGGAACAATACATATGTGTCTGGTAGCATCGATGGAAATAAACTTTTCAATGGAAATGACAACAGAAGGTTTAATGACGACATTGGAAAAATTGTATGAAAAACCCCTGACCTCAAATAAGGTATTTCTTATGAAGCGTCTATTTAATATGAAGATGTCAGAAAATGAATTTAACACAGTTACTAGTTAGTTAAGTTCAGTAGGGGTAAATTTTGATGATGAAGTTAGGGATCTGTTATTTCTGTGCTCATTGCTAGAAAGTTGGAATGATTTAGTTATGGCTATCAGTAAATCTGTCTCTGGATCTAGTAATTTAAAGTTTGATGACGTTGTTGGTGCTATCCTTAGCGAAGAAATGCGACGAAAAATCTCATGTGAAACATCAGGTAATGCTTTGATTGTGGATATTAGGGGAAGAAAAATGAAAAGAGGAAGGAGCATAGGAAATCACAGTAAGTCAAGAAAAGGCAAATCCAAATCTAGATCAAGGATAGTGTGCTGGAAATGTGGGAAGAAAGGACACATGAAGAAAGACTGCAAATCTCGGAAAGGAAAAGGAGATGAACAATAAGAGAAAAATCATGAAGCGAATGTGACAGGTGATGTGTTGCAAGATGATTTGATTCTTTCATTAGAGAATATTATTGATGCATGGGTGGTAGATTCAGAGGCATCATTCCATGCCACACTTGATAGTAAACATTTTAATGACTACGTTCAAGGAGATTTTGGACACGTTCATTTGGGTGATGATAAACCCTGTAAAATTGTTGGAATGGGTAAGGTTTCTATAAATCAACAGAATGGAAACTAATGGCTATTGAAGGTGGTAAGGCATGTTCCATATCTGAAGAAAAATCTAATTTCAATAAGGAAGCTAGGTGGTGAAGGTTGTGTAACTACATTCACAAAAAAAAGCTGGAAGGTTTTTAAAGGATCCCTAGTAATAACAAAAGGATAAACAATTGGTAAATTGCATTTATGCAATGGTATTTCTAATTTTGTTAATGATTTAACTTCCATAGGAGTAGATAGAGAATTGTGGCATCATAGGCTGAGGCACATGATTGAGAAAGGGATGCAAATTCTCCACTCAAAAAAATTGTTTCCGGGTTTGAAGCATATTGATTTTGATTTCTGTGAGAATTGTGTTTGTGGAAAATAAAAGAGAGTCAAATTTATTAGAGTTGGGAAGGAAAAGAAGAGAGAAAAATTAGAGCATGTGCATATAGATGTATAGGGACCAACTCATGTATCATCTCTTCGAGGTTGTTGTTGTTATGTTACTTTTATTGATGATGCAACTAAAAAAACTTGGATTTATTGTATTTGTAATAAATATGATGTATTTGATACTTTCAAGAAATGGAAAGCTTTGGTTGAGAATTAGACAGGAAATAAGTTGAAGTGTCTCAAATCATATAATGGAGGTGAATACTATATCAAATAGTTTGATAACTATTGTTCAGAACATGGAATTTGCAGAGAGAAGATAGTTCCGGGAATGCCACAGGAAAATGGTGTGTCAGAAAGGATAAACAAGACAATCATGGAGTGCTCAAGGTGCATGACATTGCATGCTGGATTTTCCTTAGAGTTTGTGGCAGATGTTGTAGATATTGTTGTTTATCTAATAAACAAAGGGCCTTCAAGTTCCTTGGAGGGTTGTATTCCAGAGGAGGCACGGACAGGTAAAAAGGTAAACTACTCAATTTTAAGGACTTTCGGTTGTGAAGCCTTTGGTTATCGCTTATATGATTATGAAAATCACAAAATAATTTGGAGAAGAGATGTCATATTCAATGAAAAGGTCTTGTATAAGGATCATATGCAGGAAAAGAAATAGGAAAAGGAAAAAAATAATATGTAGTGCTTGATGAGATCACATAAAAAGTAAAAGTGTCTAAAAATCATAATGATTAACAACCATAACAACAACAACAATCTCAATGATAACATGCACCTCAAACACCTGAAAGTGGTGTTAGAAGATATACTGGGATAAGTAGACCCCCTGAACGATACTCTCCTTCATTATATTATGTATTGTTGACTGATTTTGGTGAATCAGAAAGATATGAATAAGTAACGTAGATAGAAATCAAGAAAAAGTGGGAGAAAACAATCGAAGAAGAGATGGACTCCTTGATGCATAACCAGACTTAGGACTTAGTCAAGTTGTGTGTAGGTAAAACAACATTGTAGAACAAATGGGTTTATAGGTTGAAGGAAGAAGATGGAGGAAAACAAAGATATAAGGCTAGACTTGTGGTGAAGGGATTCTCACAAAAGAAAGGTATATAGTTTGATGAAATTGTTTCTCCTGTTGTCAAAATGACTTCAATCAGAACTATTTTAAGTCTAGTGGCAGCAAAAGATTTGCATCTTGAGCAGTTAGATGTAAAGACATCCTTTCTCCATGGGGATTTGGAGGAAGAAATATATATGTAGCAACCACAAGGGTGTGAGGTCAAAGGAAAGGATAAATTAGTGTGTAAATTGAAGAAGAGATTGTATGGCCTAAACTAGGCTCCAAGGCAATGGTATCTAAAATTTGACAAGTTTATGTCTGAACAAGGTTATACTAGATGTCATTTTGATCACTTTGTTTATCTTAAGAAACAAAATAATGATAGCTATATTATATTTCTATTGTATGTAGATGATATTCTTGTTGCAGGGTCTAAAATGCATGAAATAAATGTGCTTAAAGGAAAATTGGAAAATTCATTTGCAATGAAGGATTTGGGTGATCCGGTTTTAAACAGGAACGCGAAAAATTACAAATATAGCCACACATATAGAGATACAACAGAAATAATACTTCATTTCATTACTACAAAATACTGAAATATGCTTACAAACAGAAATGGAAATAAACTAGCTAGGGCAATGGTAGCTTATCTCTGAGAACAGATGTGGCGGCTACATCCTATGAACTGTGTTACAATGAGGCTTGAAGGCCTATTTATTGTTGAGAAACAATGGAAACCCCTAAAAATCCAAAAACCTAACCCTAGAAGATGAAACACCAAACTGTGGGCCTCGTTTGCGTAAATTGGTACATCAACTTCCTGGGGTCGTAACTTTGGCATATGATCTCGTTTGATGTGCACAATATTCATTAGAAAGATCTATCCGAGAACTACAACTTTGGGAAGAGCAACATCGGTCCATGAACCCATGTTGCTCCTAGGTTTCCCAAAAAACGTCGTTTAAGGCCTCAAAATGGCTCTGGAAGTTCAGGACCCGAAAAACTGCTAAAAATAGTAAACTATGCTACAATTAAGGAAACTGAAAAGCTAAAAGAAACAATGGTGGGGGTCCAAGTGGACTTGGCAGGTGGCCACCAAAATCCACCTCGATCATTCCCCCCACCCTTAGGAAGTAATGGTCCCCATTGCGTTGAGTTCCTGCATGAGATGAGGAAACTTCTGCTGAACTTGGTCCCTGGTGAGACACTTGCCCTGGTGAAGGAGTTGGCCTGCTTTGAAAACTCGATATAGTTGGATATTCTATTGGTGAGTGTGCTTAATCTGTGTGTCCATGATTAGATCAGTTGTAGCTTGTTCCATGCAATCTGGATTTAACTCTGTGGGTGTGCGTTGTTCTGCAATGTCGGATGTGCCTAGTAATGGTGGAAAGTATGGTCGGAGGCAGTCCACATTGAACACTTGGTGTAGGCCAAGGAATGGGGGGATGCTAAGCTCAAATTCATTATCTACAACAACCTTGGTAATGGTGTAAGGACCATATTGGAGTGGTCTGAGTTTCTGATAGGCTCTGGTAAGGCGTTCCTTTCACAAATGCAACCAGACTTTGTCGCCCACCTAAAACTTGTGTGGCACCTGATGTTGATCATTTCAGTGCTTGTACTTTGCACTTGATTTCTCCATAATGTCATGGACCTGCTGGTGAATATGTTGGATGTGCTCAATGAAGTTGTTTGCCTTATCTGTTTCGAATTGGACATGAGCTGAATCTGCCTGAGTAGCTGCAAATGGCATGGCCACATCAATGGGACATAGTGGTTGGAATCCCAAGCCCACCTGAAAAGGGCTGTGGCCAGTCGAGCTGTGGAGAACCCGATTGTAGTTGTGCTAAACATAGGGGAGGCTCTAATCCCATGTGCGTGGATGCTTTGAGTTGTACATGTGCAGAATCTGTACGACCATCCTATTGACAACCTCTGTTTGGCCATCCGTTTGAGGATGGAAGGCTATGGACTTAGTGAGTTTGGTGTCCAGCATCAACTAGAGACTGGACCAAAATGTACTGAGGAACCTGCTGTCCCAATCTAAGATGATAGACTGTGGGATCCCAAAGTGTACCCAAACTCGTTCAAAGAAGAGTTTAGCAGTGGCTTCTGCTGTGATATTCTTCTTGCAGGCCACCATAATGGCCATCTTTGAGAACCTGTCGACGACCACAAAAACACAGTCATTTCCATGCTTAGTAGAAGGAAGGCCTGGCATGTAATCCATGGAGATGGATTCCCAAGGTTGACTAAGGGTAGGCAGCGGGGTATAGAGGCCTTGCTGCTTGATGGTCGGTTTGGCAATGGCGTAGGTAGTGCATGATCTGATGTACTTCCCGACATCCTATCGAATATTTGGCTAATAGAAATACTTCTGCAGTACTACCACCATTTTCTTGACCCGAAATGCCCAGTAACCCAACTGTAGTGTGCTTCCCAAATCATCTTGGCACGCTCGCTTGAAGGAACACAAAGGTGACCTAGGTGGCATAACAGGGCATCCTGGAGGTGAAAATCTTGAACATGTTGACCCTCCAAGAGTGTCTGGTATGTGTGGCCAAATTCTGGGTCTCTTTTGTAGAGAAGTGGCCAATAAGAAGTCTCGTGCTCACAAGAGTTGAGCACGGTGGTTAACGCCATGATCGGTGGTCAACTGAGGAAATCTGCAACATTATTGGTGCTGCCCTTCTTATACTTGATATTCAAATGGAACTGTTCCAGGTATGTGGACCACTTTTGATGGTGATCATTCTACAATTTCCCTTGGGTCTGTATGAACTGCAGGGGTCGGTTATCTATGTGGATGACTGTTTCCTTCCCCAAAATGTAATGTTTTCATTGTTGGCAGGCTTGCATAATGGAATACATCTCTTTGTCATAAGTGGGATACTTTCGGACTGTGTCTGAAAGTGTCTCACTGTGATATGCCAATGGATGCATGTGTTGAGTAAGGACTGCCCCAATAGCATAGTCAGAGGCATCTATCTCGACCTCAAATGGTTGTTGCAAGTCTAGTAATGCGAGCACCAGTGCCTAGCAGAGGCAATATTTTAACTCTATGAATGCCTTCTGTTGAGATTCAGACCAAAAGAATTTTTCTTTCACTCCTCCCTTGGTGATTTGACTCAAGGGCCAAGTGATATGAGAAAATCCCAACATGAACTTGCGGTAGAAGTTGGCAAGACCTAGAAAGCTGAGGAGCTCTATTAGAGTGGTTGGAGATGGCCAATCTTGAATGACTTGGATCTTGGCTAGATCCACATGCACCCCCCATTCATCAATAATGTATCCTAGATACTGAACTTGGGTCATGCCAAAAGTGCATTTCTCCAAATTGGCACATAACTTGTGTTGCCGCAGTGTTTGGAGAACCTGTCGGATGTGGTGGAGGTGCTCTTAAGATCAGGATGTCATCCAAGTATACCACTACAAATGAGTTGGTGAATGGCCACAATATGTCATCCATTAGCCTCATGAAGGTTGCAGGAGCATTCGTCAATCCGAAAGGCATAACCAACCATTTGAAAAGGCCCTCCTTGGCTTTGAAGGCAGTCTTCCACACATTGGAGGGTTCGATTGGTATGTGGTGATATCCTGAATTCAAATCAATCTTGCTGAAATATTTTCCCCCCTTCAGTTGGTCCAAGAGGTCATCAATCCATGGGATTGGGTACCTATTATGGATGATGATCTTGTTCAGCGCCCGATAGTCAATATAGAGTCTCCAACTCCCATCCTTCTTCGGTACCAACACGATTGGACTCTCGTAGGGCGATGAACTCGGACGAATGTGACCTTTCTATAGCAGCTCCTGAATCTGCCTCTTGATTTCATTGTTCTCCAGAACGAAGCACCGATAGATTGGTCCATTGGGCAGCGGCGCAGCTGGGGTTAGATCAATGGAGTGCTTGACTTGATAGTGTAGACGAACCCCTGCAGGGGAGGTGAAGATTTCCTCATACTCCTCCACAACCTTGTCCATCTGTAGTTGTTGTCCCGAGGGTCCCTGTCTGGAGGTCGTGGCCACTGTCTTCTTCTTTCCTTGAGGGCATATCATCAAGAAAACAAATTTCCCGATTTTGGAAATGAGCTTACTGCATTGTTTTTCAGTAACCAAAGAGATGGCAGTAGGCAGTGCTACCTTCGGTATCCTGTACAACTTATTTCCCAAAGTAACAATAACAGCACGGGGCCTTGATTCATACACAACATGTCGCTTCCACAAGTATGGTTGTCCTAGTAATACATCACAAACATCAAGGGGAGCAACGTCACACAATACCTCATCCGTGAAGGGCTTGATGTTGTATGGAATGCGGCACTGCTGGCTCATGCGAAGATCCCATCCATGGTGAAGCCACCTGATGGTGTACAATTGTGGATGTGCTATGGTCGGTAAGCCCAACCGCTTCATGACCTATGCCTAAATGATGTTCTTTTGGCTCCCGCTATCGACAATGAACTGTAGCAGGGATCCCTTTACCCACATCTGGGAGTGGAAGAGACGTTCCTCCTCCTCTAGATCTTCGGGTTCCTCATTCTGGATCTTCGTGGTGGCAACGGTGGTGTTGGGCTCTACATCGTTAATCTTCTTCCCTTTGTCATTCCCCTTGTCGGGTTCTAACTCAGAGTAGGAACATGCATCTGATTCTGAAACATTTAGCTCGGCCACTAGTGAAGGCTTTGCCCGACACTCACTTGTGTTGTGAGTGGAACTCTTATGGAACTCACACCACTTTCCCGTGTCCTTTTTCGGCTTCGCGTTATTGTTCTTTGCTTGCAGCTTTGGCCGGCCCACCTTAGCTTTGTCCTTTGTTCTGCGATTTGGGGTCACCTTTCCCCTGCTTCGGATTCGCAGATCCAAAGTCTCGCTTCTTCTGTTTAAACTTTTGCTCGATATTGACGGCATATCGGTATGTCGTGCCGAGCGAGGAGATGTTCAGGAATTCTATTTCTTCCTGGATTTACTTGTGCAGGCAGCCATAGTATTTGAGTACCAAATGCTGCTCTAAATCCTTGATACCCAACTTCGTGCGAAGGGTATGGAAAATATTGGTAAACTCCGACACGTCTTGGTCCCTTCCCTACCACAGCATGGTCCATTTTATGTATTGATCCTCATAGCTTCCGATAGGGTAATATTGCTCCTTGATGGTAGTCCGGAATGAATTCCAAGTGGGTGCGGCTGAAAACTGTGAGGCCGTACTTTCATCCTTCTGCTCGCAGTAGGTTTCCCACCAGTCCTTGACATGGGGGGCAACTTTGAGAAGAGAAAAAGTAATCTTTTCCCGGCCAGAAAAATCATGAAAAAAAAAATAACCTTCTAGCATATTTAACCATTTAGCTATGGCGTCTGCATCTATCTGACCCTCAAATATGGGAATTTCAAAGTTAACTTGTACCTTAAAGGGTGTGGCGCTTTTAGAGTAGCTGCTGGAAGTAGATGTGTCGCCCCTGGGTAGCCGCTGAAGGATCTAGGCAAAGTTGTCCATCATCGCGTTCCTTTGTCGCTCAAGGGCCTCTTTGAGCAAGATTTTGATAAGATCTCCTGCCCCCTCGTCTTTCTTTTCATCCACCATGGGAGCCCATCGGGATTTGCGAGGCTGGTCTTGCAAAAGTTCGACCAGTTCAAGCCCTATCTCTTTATATCCCGACCTTGTTGGGGACACGCAAAGAAAGATAGAGAAAGAGCAGATCGCTTTGATACCACTGATCGAGATTTAAACAGGAATGCAAAAAATTACATATATAACCATACATATAGAGATGCAACATAAATAATACTTCATTTCATTACTGTAAAATACTGAAATATGCTTACAAACAGAAATGGAAATAAACTAGCTAGGGCGATGGTAGCTTATCTGTGAGAAGAGATGTGGCAGCTACATCCTCTGAACTGTGTTACAATGAGGCTCGAAGGCCTATTTATTGTTGAGAAACAATGGAAAACCCTAAACATCCAAAAACCTAACCTTAGAAGATGAAATGCCAAACTGTGGGCCCCATTTGGGTAAATTGGTACATCAACTTCCCGGGGTCGTAACTTTGGCATACGATCTTTGTTTGATGCCACAATATCTCGTTAGAAAGATCTATTCGAGAGCTACAACTTTGGGAAGAGCAACATCGGTCCATCGACCCATGTTGCTCCCAATTTTCCCAAAAAACATCATTTAGGGCCTCAAAACAGCTCTGGAAGTTCAAGACCTGAAAAACTGCTAAAAATAGTAAATTGTGCTACAATTAAGGAAACTAAAAATCTGAAAGAAACAATGGTGGGGGTCCAAGTGGACTTGGCAGGTGGCCACCTAAATCCACCTGGATCATTGGGTGCTGCAAAACAAATCCTTGGTATGAGAATAACTAGAGATAAGAAAAATCACAAATTAACATTATCTCAGAGTGAGTACATAGAAAAAGGCGTTGGAAAAATTTAATATGCAGAATGTAAAACCAGTTAGTACACCTTTGGCTATCCATTTCAAACTAAGTAAGGAAATGTGTCCCAAGACCTAGGAAGAGATGGATTATATGCGTAAATTTCCATATGCGTTAGCAATTGGAAGCTTAATATATGCAATGGTTTGCACAAGGCCTGATATTGCACATGCAGTGGGAGTTGTAAGCATGTATATGAACAATCCACGAAAAGAGTATTGGATGGCAGTGAAGTGGATTGTCAAATATTTGAGAGGTACCACAAATCAAGAATTGTGCTTTGGTGGTTCAAACATTGCCCTATAAGAATATGTTGATGCAAATATGGAAGGTGATATAGATAACAGGAAGAGTACCACAGGGTATGTGTTTACTGTAGGTGGAAAAATTGTCAGTTGGGTTTCAAAATTGCAAAACGTTGTTGCACTTTCAACAACGGAAGCAGAGTATGTTGCTGCCACAAAGGCTAGTTGGTACAGTGATTAAGTGATTAAGTGCTTTGGGTCTCAGTTGGTACAATGATTAAATGATTTGATATGATGATTGGTTTTAGTTTTATTATTTGATGGTAGTGGGTCCAGTCTGAAAATTTGATGAAATGTGGCCTATAGATTTGATGTTTTGTATCAAGTGGATCCAATGTGAAAATTTATGAAATGCGGTCCATGGTAGTGTAGGGGGTTGGAGCTCCCTTCCAGTGGGTACTGGAGAACGAGAGAAGCTTGTAGCCTTCTGCAGGTGGGTACCTGTGTGTTGGTATGAGCCTGCACCAGTACAAGACTATAAGAATTATTTCATCATAATAAAAAGAAGATAGAGACGACAACAATGATAGTTTTTTTCCCACATTGGGTTTCCACCTAAAAATAATGGTGTTCATATGTGTTACTTATGTGTGATTCTTTATTCTTTTCTTACTGCATATGGTTACTATATATCTAATGTTGATGAAGTACTGACATACTGATTCAAGATAAAATTGACTAAAAAACTAAGTTGACTGGATATACGCTAGTTTTCTGCCTTAAAGTCGTGTACATGCACATGTTTACTTCAGAATATTTGCATACATAAATCAAAATAAGAAAATTAAATCAAGTTTTGTTAAAATATTGATTCACCCCCCCGCCACCCCACCCTACCCCCCTCTCGGTATTTTTCCTAACAATTTGTATCAGAGCCAGGTTCTTTGGAAGAAGCTTGATCGCTTGAAGGGAGATTCATCAAGATGAGAAATCAAGAGGGGACAACATCTATTAGTCCACCATTGTTCAATGGAACAAATCTATTTTTATGGAAGGTAAGAACAAGAGCTTATTTACAGTCACTTGGAGCAGATGTATGGAGAATCATTGAACGAGGCTATCAATATCCATCCCCCATTCCCATATGAAGTAGGAAAGAAGAAATAAGAGACCAATGCAAAAGTTGTCAATGCTCTGTTAGGAAGCTTGGATGAATCAGAATTTGTCAAAGTCATGCAACTGAATACACAAGGTTATATGGGACAAGATCATCCAAAACTATAAAGTTGACACCAAGGTAAAAAGTGCCAAACTGCAAACTCTTATAATTCAATGTGAAACTCTCAGAATGCACAATGATGAAAGTATCACAAGTTTCTTTCTTAGGGTAGATGAGATCATGAATTCTATGAGAAACCTTGGTGAAGAAATAAAAGAATCATCACTGGTTGAAAAAATATTAAGGTCTCTAACTCCCAAATTTGATTCGAAAGTTTCTCCCATAGAAGAAATGCAGGACTTGAAGAATCTTACTATTGAACAACTTCATGGGATTCTAACAGCCTATGAAATGAGAAAAGTGGGTCCCGCAGATATTAGAGAGGCTACATTCAAAGCAACTTCAAAAAGAAAAGAAAATGAAGAATCAAGTTATGTATCAGAAGAAGAAGAGGTAAACTTCATAAAGAAACTCCAAGTGGGTACTGGAAGATTTAGAGGTAAGCTTCCCTTCAAGTGTTTTGCTTGTGGTAGAGTTGGTCATTATGCTGCTAAGTGTCCCTATAGAGAAAATCATGAGAAATGGAAAGAAGATGCAAAAATAAATAAGATAAGGTTTGAAAACAAGATAAATTTTTATACACATGAAGATAGTGATGGTATTTCAAATGCTGAAGAAGGTGAGTCTAATCAAGAATATCAATTACTTATGGCATTTAAATATAGAAGTAGTAATGAGTCTGATGATAGTTTCATGGATACCCTAGAAGAAAAGGATATTTTAATTGAAGAAATAACTCAAATTAAGATTTTTTAGAAGAAGCTAAATTAGCATAAGAAACTTTTAAGAAACAAATCATAGAAAAGGAAGAGCATAATGAGAAGCTAGAATGTGAAATAGTAAGTCTAAGGAAAGAACTTGAGAAATAAAAAAGTATTAATCTTAGATGAAATCATCAAAGTTCAACGCTCTCCTCTTATAAAGATAGGCCTTGGATACGATGAAGAAACATCAAAGACTGTAAAGTCTTATACATAAACAAGAAGTTATCTCAATGCAGTAAAAAGAAGTAGTCAACAAAACTCCAGCCTATAGCAAAATAATAAAGGACCAAAAACTTCCCAGGTAAATTTTGCTTGGTTCAATCAAAAGGAAAACAACACTAGAAGGTAATATAGTCCCAGAAACTTCTACTTTAAAGGACAATGTTTCACTTGTCACAATTTTGGTCATAAGGTTGCTCAATGTGTTGCTTACAAAACCATTATGACTAGAGAAGCAAGAAAACAAAAGAATGAGATTGAGGTAAAGAAATACTCTTACAATGCCTTCTCTCCTCTTCAATATGAATATGAATGCTCTTTTTGTAATAACTTTGGGCATGAAGAATCTGAATGCAGAAGCGAAGGATGATCAACACCTCAAAATGAGCAAATGGAAACAACATCTATGGTATGGAAGACGAAGACCATCGAATCTGAGAAATGTGGTCTAGCTTTATATGCAGTAGATCAAGAAAACATGTGGTACATTGACAGTGGATGCTCAAAACACATGACAGGTGATAAAGATAAGTTTATGTATTTTAATGAAATAAAGAAAGAAAAGAACGTAACCTTTGGAAGTAATTCACCTACTGCTACTAAAGGAAAAGGAACTGTTTTGCTAAAATAAAGAGTTAAAGATGGAAATGTCTTGTTTGTTGATGGATTGAAGCATAACTTGTTAAGTGTTAGCCAGATGTGTGACCAAGGGAATGAAGTTATTTTCAGATCAAAGAATTGTTTGGTTCGAAATCACAGTGAGTCAAGAAAAGGCAGATCCAAATCCAGATCAGGTGATAAAGATAAGTTTATGTCTTTTAATGAATTAAAGAAAGAAAATAACGTAACCTATGGAAATAATTCACCTACTACTATCAAAGGAAAATGAAATGTTTTGCTAAAAGAAAAAGTTAAAGTTGGAAATGTCTTGTTTGTTGATGGATTGAAGCATAACTTGTTAAGTGTTATCCATATGTGTGACCAAGGGAATGAAGTTGTTTTCATATCAAAGAATTGTTTGGTTCGAAATCATAGTAAGTCAATAAAAGATAGATCCAAATCCAGATCAAGGATAGTGTGCTAGAAATGCGGGAAGAAAGGACCCCTGAAGAAAGATTGCAAATCTCGGAAAGGAAAAGAAGGAAATGGACAACAAGAGAACAATCATGAAGCGAATGTGACATGTGATGTGTTGCAAGGTGCTTTGATTCTTTCATTAGAGAATATTATTGATGCATGAGTGGTAGATTCATGGGCCTCATTCCATGCCACACTAGATAAGAAACATTTTCATGACTACGTTCAAAGAGATTTTGGACACGTTCGTTTGGGTGATGATAAACCCTGTAAAATTGTTGGAATGGGTAAGGTTTTTATAAATCAACAGAATAGAAACCTATGGCTATTGAAGGAGGTAAGGCATGTTCCATATCTGAAGAAAAATCTAGTTTCAATAACGAAGCTAGGTGGTGAAGGATGTGTAATTACATTCATAGACAAACCTGGAAGGTCACTACAGGATCCCTGGTAATAGAAAAAGGAGAAAAGGTTGGTACATTGTATTTATGCAATGGTATTTCTAATTTTGTTAATGCTTTAACCTCCATGGGAGCATATAGAGCATTGTGGAATCATAGGCTCCGACACATGAGTGAGAAAGGGATGCAAATTCTTCACTCAAGAAATTTTTTGCTAGGTTTGAAGCATGTTGATTTTGATTTCTATGAGAATTGTGTTTATGGAAAACATAAGAGAGTCAAATTTATTAGAGTTGGGAAGGAAAAGAAGAGTTTTATGCATTTTTTTATTTTTGTTTCCGCAATATTTTGCGTACTTCATTGCTTTGTTAATTAATTTCTAATAACTAGTATCAGAGCCAAAGGTCTATTTGGCTAATAAACTCACAAGAGAGAAGGGTTCCTGGTTCGAGTGGGAGAAAGGGCGGAAGATGGTAGGTTTAGAGCCGAGAAATTTAACTGTAAAAACTACTATATGTGGAAGATGTAGATGGAATATTATATATATCAGAAAGATGTGTACCTACCATTGAGCAGAAAAACAAAGAAGCCGATGAGTATGACAAACGCAGAATGGGAGATTCTCGACAGAAAGGCACTAAGAACAATACAGATGTGTCTGGCAACGTCGGTGGAAATCAACATTTCAAAGGAAATGACAACAAAGGGTTTAATGACGACATTGGAAAAACTATATGAAAAACCCCCGACCTCAAATAAGGTATTTCTCATGAAGGGTCTATTTAATATGAAGAAAGAAAAAAGTATTAATCTTAGATTTGCTAAAGGATCTGAAACCTTAGATGAAATCATCAAATTTCAACACTCTCCTCTTATAAATACAAGCCTTGGATAAAGTGAAGAAACATCAAAGACTGTAAAGTCGTCTACACAAACAAGAAGTTATCTCAATGCAGTAAAAAGAAGTAGTCAACAAAACTCCAGCCTACAACAAAAGAATAAATGACCAAATACTTCCCATGTAAATTCTGTTCGGTTCAATCAAAAGGAAAACAACACTAGAAGGTACTATACTCCCATAAACTTCTACTTTAATGGACAATATTTCTCTTGTCACAAGACCTTCTCTCCTCTTCAATATGAAATAGAATGCTCTTTTTACAACAAATTTGGGCATGAAGAATCTGAATGCAGGAGCGAAGGACGATCAACACCTCAGAATGAGAAAATGGCAACAACATCTAAGGTATGGAAGAAGAGTACCATCGAATCTGAGAACTGTGGTCTAGCTTTATATGCAGGAGATCAAGAAAACCTGTGGTACATTGACAATGGATGCTCAAAACACATGATAGGTGATAAAGATAAGTTTGTCTTTTAATGAAATAAAGAAAGAAAATAATGTAACCTTTGGAAATAATTCACCTGCTGCTATCAAAGGAAAAGGGATTGTTTTGCTAAAAGAAAAAGTTAAAGCTAGAAATGTCTTGTTTGTTGATGGATTGAAGCATAACTTGTTAAGTGTTAGCCAGATGTGTGACCAAGGGAATGAAGTTGTTTTCAGATCAAAGAATTGTGTGGTTTGAAATCACAGTAAGTCAAGAAAAGGCAGATCCAAATTAAGGTCAGGGATAGCGTGTTGGAAATGTGAGAAGAAAAGACACCTGAAGAAAGACTGCAAATCTCGAAAAGGAAAAGAAGGAGATGGACAATAAGAGAACAATCATGAAGCGAATGTGACATGTGATGTCTTTCAAGATGCTTTGATTATTTCAGTAGAGAATATTATTGATGCATGGGTGGTAGATTCAGGGGCCTCATTCCATGCCACACGTGATGGGAAACATTTTCATGACTATGTTCAAGGATATTTTGGACATGTTCATTTGGGTGATGATAAACCCTGTAAAATTATTGGAATGGGTAAGGTTTTTATAAATAAACAGAATGGAAACCAATGGCTATTGAAGGAGGTAAGGCATGTTCCATATCAGAAGAAAAATCTAATTTCAACAAAGCAGCTAGGTGGTGAAGGTTGTGTAACTACATTCAGAGACAAAACCTGGAAGGTCACTAAAAGATCCATGGTAATAGAAAAAGGAGAAAAGGTTGGTATGTTGTATTTATGTAATGGTATTTCTAATTTTGTTAATGCTTTAACCTCCACAGGAGCAGATAAAGAATTGTGGCATCATAGGCTCAACACATGAGTGAGAAAAGGATGCAAATTCTCCACTGGAGAATTTTATTGCTAGGTTTGAAGCATGTTGATTTTGAATTCTGTGAGAATTATGTTTACGGAAAAAAGAAGAGAGTCAAATTTATCAGAGTTGGGAAGGAAAAGAAGAGTTTTATCCATTTTTGTATTTTTGTTTCCACAATATTTTGTGTATTTCATTGCTTCGTTAATTAATTTCTAATAACTAGTATCAGAGTTGAAGGTCTATTTGGCTAATAAACTCACAGGAGAGAAGGGTTCTTGGTTCGAGTGGGAGCAATGGTAGAATATGGTAGGTTTAGGGTCGAGATATTTAACCTTCAAAAATAATAGTCGTGGAAGATGCAAATGGAATATTATCTGTATCAGAAAGATGTGTACCTACCATTGAGCAGAAAAAAAAAAGAAGCCAATGAGTATGAGAGATGCAGAATGGGAGATTCTCGACAAAAAGGCGCTAGGAACAATACAGAAATATCTGGCAGCATCGGTGGAAATCAACATTTCAAAGGAAACAACAACAAAAAGTTTAATGACAACATTGGAAAAACCATATGAAAAACCCCCGACCTCAAATAAGGTATTTCTTATGAAGCGTCTATTTAATATGAAGAAGGAAAAATGTATTAATCTTATATTTGCTAAAAGATCTGAAACATTAGATGAAATCATCAAAGTTTAACGCTCTCCTCTTATAAAGACATGCCTTGGATACAATGAAGAAACATCAAAGACTGTAAAGTCTTCTACAGAAACAAGAAGCTATCTCAAAGCAATAAAAAGAAGCAGCCAACAAAACTCCAGCCTACAACAAAAGAATAAAGGACCAAATACTTCCCAGGTAAATTATTCTCAGTTCAATCAAAAGGAAAACAACGCTAGAAGGTACTATACTCCTAGAAACTTCTACTTTAATGGATAATGTTTCACTTGTCACAATTTTGGTCATAAGGTTGCTCAATGTGTTGCTTACAAAACCATCATGACTAGAGAAGCAAGAAAACAAAAGAATGAGATTGAGGTAAAGAAATACTCTCACAACGCCTTCTCTCCTCTTCAATATGAAATTGAATTCTCTTTTTGCAATAACTTTGCACATGAAGAATCTGAATGAAGGAGCGAAGGATGATCAACACCTCATAATGAGGAAATGGAAACAACATCTAAGGTATGGAAGAAGAAGACCATCAAATTTGAGAATTGTGGTCTAGATTTATACGCAAGATATCAAGAAAACTTGTGGTACATTGATAGTGGATGCTCAAAACACATGGCAGGTGATAAAGATAAGTTTCTCTTTTAACGAAATAAAGAAAGAAAAGAACATAACCTTTGGAAATAATTCACCCACTGCTATCCAAGGAAAAGGAACTGTTTTGCTAAAAGAAAAAGTTAAAGATGGAAATATCTTGTTTGTTGATCGATTGAAGCATAAATTGTTAAGTATTAGCCAGATGTGTGACCAAGGGAATGAAGTTGTTTTTAGATCAAAGAATTATGTGGTTTGAAATCTCGATACAGGCAAAACCATAATAAAAGGAACAAGAACTCCAGGTAATTTCTATATCTTGGAAGGCAGTCTAGAACAATTTAGTTAAGAAAAGCAGAAGAAAGTTGGTTATGGCACAAAAGATTGGGACATCTAAGCTTTACTCAAATACATAAGACAAGCAAGCTAGGAGCAGTTCGTGATTTTCCCAACATCCCTCTACCAGAAAATACTTTATGAAAATCATGTCAATTCGGTAAGAAAACCAAGGTACAATTCAATGCCAAAGAAGGTTCCACAAGTAAGCCACTTTAACTTATTCATACTGATTTGTGTGGGCCAATTAGGAAAAAGTCACCTAGAGGTGAACAATATTTCATCTTGTTTGTTGATGACTTTACTAGAATGTGTTGGATTGGTTTATTAAAACATAAAGATGAAGCATTTGATAAATTTAAGGTCTTCAAAGATTTAGTAGAATGATTTAGAATTAAAAATCAAATGTCTCAGATCTGACAAGGGAGGAGAATTCATATTAGATGAATTTTTTGTTTTTTGTGAACAACATGGCATCAAGAGGCAGTTATCTCTAGCTAAGACTCCTTAAAAAAATGGGGTAGTAGAAAGAATGAACAGAACAATTCAATAAATGGCACATGCCATGGTTGATGAGTCTGGGACACCTCATACCTTCTAGGGTGAAGCAACACAAACAACGATAACTATTCTCAACAAAGCTCATATCTGTGTAAACAGTGATAAAACACCTTATGAACTTTGGTTTGATAAGCCTCCAACTATCAAGAATTTTAGAGTCTTTGGGAGTTAATGTTACATAAAGAATAATAATGATAAGCTTGACAAGTTTGAAGCTAGAGCAGATGAAGGAATTCTACTTGGTTACTCATCTAAAAGTAAAGGATTCAAATGCTACAATAAAAAACTTCAAAAGATTGTTGAATGCTTCGATTTTGTGATTGATGAAGCATCTGCAAGTACCAAAAGGGAAGCACTAGCAGATGACGAAGATGTTCCTACAACAAGACAAAATAATGTCTAAGGAATAATAAATCAAGCATCAAAAAAGTCTCCATCAAGGTATGTTCATAAAAATAATCCAGAATCTCAAATCCTAGGTGATAAGGAAACTGGAGTACAAACTAGAAGAACTCTTGTTGGAACTTCTAGTTATCTAGCCTTACTATCCACAATTGAACCACAAAATGTAAATCAAGCTAGAAAATATGAATGTTGGGTTAAGGCTATGAATGAAGAACTTGACCAAATAGAAAAGAATCATACATGGGAATTAGTACCTAGACCTCATGATAAGAATGTTATTGGGACAAAATGGGTATTCAAAAATAAATTGAATGAGAATGGAGAAGTAATTAGAAATAAAGCAAGACTCGTTTGCAAAGGCTATGCTCAACAAGAAGGAATAGACTTTGAAGAAACATTTTCACTTGTAGCCAAACTAGAATCCATAATAACGTTTCTTGCCTTTTCAAGCTTTCATCATTTCAAAGTCTATCAAATGGATGTTAAATCTGCATTTTTAAATGGGGACCTAGAAGAAGAAGTCTATATTGAACAACCTAAAGGGTTCATTCTAGGAAATGATGAAAAACTTGTTTGCAAACTCAAGAAGGCATTATATGGGCTAAAAAAAGCCCCTCATGCATGGTATTATTGCCTTGATAGGTATCTTCAACAACAATTCTTCACTAAGGGGTTTGCAGATAACAACCTATATATAAAGGTGGATGATGGTAAACTTTTAATTGTTGTTGTTTATGTGGATGCCATCATCTTTGGTAGTAATGAAGAATCCATGAGTCAAAGGTTTTCCTCTGTCATGCAACAAGAATTTGAAATGTCTTTACTTGGTGAACTAACATACTTTCTTGGTTTACAAGTACAACAAGAAAAAAATGGCATTTTTCTCTCACAAACAAAGTACCTCAAGAAGATTCTAAAGAAATATGGAATGGAAGATTGCAAACCAGTATGCACACCAATGGTGACAGGATGTAGTCTCAGTTCACATGATGATTCTCCCATAGTCAACCAACTAGAATATAGATCCATGATTAGAAGTCTACTTTATCTTATAGGAACGAGAACAGATATCATGCATGCAGTTGGGATTGTTGGATGATTCCAAGCTAATCCAAAAGAAACTCATATTTAGGTAGTCAAAAGAATATTCAAATATCTACAAGGCACTCAAGACTTTGGTTTATGGTATCCCAAAGATGCAGATCTTACTCTTCATGCTTATACAAATGTAGATTGGGTAGGAAATGTTGATGATAGAAAAATCACTAGTGGAGGAGAATTCTATATGGGGCCCCGCTTGGTATCATGGTTCAGCAAAAAACAAAGCTCAATTGCTTTATCTACTGCAGAAGCAGAATATGTTGCTGCTGCATCTTGCTACACACAACTTCTATGGATGATGCAAACATTGTAGGATATTCAAATCAATTGTTCTCCACCCATTTCCATTCTAGGAAATAATACAAGTGCCATTAGTATTTCGAAAAATCCTGTTATGCACTCCAAGACCAAGCATATTCCAATTAAATATCATTTTCTAAGAGAATAGGTGCTTGAACAAAAGGTCAAACTAGAATATGTTCCATCAAAAGAACAAGTTGTTGATTGTAACACCCTCCTCCCATATCCACCCAAGTAACCATGCTAACTGAGGTAAACATGAGACAAGAGGTTACTATGATCAAATTTGACCTTAAGGAAGTGGAATCAATGAAACATCACACACATTCATCCAACATCATCAAGAGAACCCTCAAAAGACAAGTCATCCACTCATACAACCTGTCCCTAGGTCCCACTGATGTTCTAGACCTCTTAGGCCATAGTGTTGGGTGTGGAGCATGATTATCATCCTAATTTAGAGGTCTTTGTTTCAGCCGGATGTATACCCTAGGAAGATTGTACACCCCTCAATGCGGGGTGGGGGGGTGCGGGGGGGACTTGTCATCCCCGCGGGGGTTCAGGGGGGCCCATCCCCCCCGACTGGGGGGTTTGGGGTCAGCGGTCCCCCGGCGGGGCTTTCCGGGGTAGCGCCCCTGAAGCTAAAAACAGATGTAAAATTTCCTTGTAAAAGTATAGTAATTTCTAGTCAATCTAGGCCGTTCATTAGGCAAATGATCTCACGGTAGAATTTATGTTTAGTTTAGGGTTTTTTGCCCTAGAAGGCAACCCCTCTATTTGTATGAGGGTATTGTATTGAGGCTATGATATAGATGTGTATTCTCAGAGTGAGAAATAGATAGGTGAGACTGTGAGAGAAAATAGAGGATATTACAGCAGATCTGCTGTAAGTTGTGTCTCTTCATTTTGCTGGATAATAAAAAGGAAGGACTGGCTGTTCAGGGTGGACGTAGCCCAAACTGGGTGAACCACGTATATCTGTGTCTCTTTGGTTTATGTGTTTATGTGTTTTCCGCATATTATATGTCTTGCATTTCTCTGTCATATATAATATTTTTCTAACACATAGTATCTCTCATGCTATGGGCAAGGGAGCAACCAGAGATCTAAAGTCGCTCTCATAGGCCTACCTGCTAGCGACTATGGATGAAAGTTTCTAGTTCTGTGCCAGGGACCTTGAGATTTAAGCCACTTTTTCATGCCCAAAGCCCAGGCCACTGCCCTAAATGGAATGAAAGCTCAAAACCAAGTAAAGTACAGGGAAACACTGCTGCAAAAGTAAATAGTTGATCGAGACCTTAACCAAACCCCTACTAGCCATGACAGGAATTTTGTCAAACATATCATCAACATGTAACCTATAGGTGTAAACAACATAATTAATTGTAGGGATCTAATACTTATATGAGAATCACTATAAACCATTGTTCCCTCATGTCATTTGCTGTGTATTCATCTATTAGGCAATAGAAACATTATCCATTCATATACAAGTAAAAACACGTTGAGAGCCATACATAGTTGTTGTCATAAAATGTACATATAACCAACATAATAGGAATAACAATACAATAAACATATCATCTGTCAAAATCCATATATACACCAGTAAATTTACAACTGAAAATCGATGCTATGAATTTTTCATTAATCAATGCAATGAACCAAATGGTGATGGGACTACCACGTTCCACCCGACCATAGATTGGTTGAGTGAAGTCTCTCTTCAGTCAATCACCCCATGCCATATTCCAAACATGAATGTGGAACTCATAAAACACATAAAAATACCAATCAATGTGGATGCCACCAGAGTTCTCCACCTACACCGAGAGGAATTTGAGTGCCTCCTAGTCTCTTTGGCTTTACCGTGGATCTGTATTCCGATCTAGGGATCACTAAGCCCTACATTGAGACATACTCTCCAAGATTTACTTTGCATTCCATCCCGAAATCACTAGGCCCAATGGAGAGAAAATCCACCTCTTGGCTTTATCGTATGGTGAGCACCAGTATTGCAGCAATAATGCTGCAACTCCTGGGGCTTCCTACTTTACTTTTATCAGCCTGGTAGTTCATAACAAACTTGGAAGCGACGATGTTGTATGCACAAGTACTAGTTCTTACTGCAGGCTGTCACTTGGTCAGCTGGCGCAAGATCACTAGGAGCTCAAGCTAACATCTATGAATTCCAAAAGAAGCTTTAAATGTGATGGAAGAAAGGAAAACTTACTCTACAAAGGCTATTCTACTTGAAGAAAGAGAACGAAGACTGGAATGTAAAGCAAAACCTAGCAAACCCTAATTTGCCAACTAACCCTACTTTTGCAGAAAGAGAGATGAAAACCTATGAAATGAATGCCATTACCCACTGAGGAAGTAAAATACATCTATTCAAACTATTTTTAAAAGGAAATGAGAAAAAAACATCTTTTTGGGTCTTTATGTATTTTATGTGAAATTGTCATGCATGTAATTTATTTGTTTGAGGATGTGGTAGCGGTTAGGTGGCAATGGAGGACGACTTTGGAAATTGCAAAGGTGTAGGAAGGTGTGGAGGGGTCCTAGGAAGCTTATGGTAACCTTTTGGAGGCTTTCCCTGCAATCAGACTTCAAAAAGTCACCTACAGGAAATTCTACAGGAGGCTGCAGGGGATCTACAGGAGGATCTACAGGAGGATGTCGAGCGCTGTTTTAGAGGTTTTAAAGGTGGAAAAATGGTGGGAAAGGGTAGTTGAGGACGAGAGGGATGTGTTAAGGTGTCTAAGGTACATCAAGGAGGATTAGGGGAGAGAATGATGGTTGGATTTGTTCAAGAGATGAGAGGAAAGTTTATGAAAAAGAAAATTAGGGCAAATTTATGAGGGGCTGTGAATGACTTGTGGAACATGTAGCAAAGGGATATGGTGATGGCTATTTTATTGAATTATTATGAGCAGAGATGTACTACAAGAGAGCTGCAAATCAAATTCTGAAACTGAGCAAGAAAAGGAACTAGCTGCACTAAAAAACAGAATTGTACTCATGTTAACCTAAATTATGATCTAGGAAAATAAAATACTGAACAATGTTATATGGACAGGAAAGAATGAATGGAGATTTATTGCAGAAATAGAAATGAGCATGACAAACTAGATCTGAAGTAAATCATTAACCTTTAAATCAAACTACAACACTAGAAATTGCATGGAGGAAGGCAAAATTATGTTTTGTGGCAGCAAGCAGATCTTGACCTCAGTTCATGGTCCCAAAGGGAGGAAAGGAGGTCAAGGCTCTGTTGATGGCCTTTTTGTATCCTTTTCATATCACTACTTAACATAATGTAGCAAACTAAAATGGAAACAGCTATGTAAATCACCAAAAACAACCTATTCTAATCAAGGAAGAAATCTATCTAACTGCAACTACTTCATAAACTGCAACAAAACATATAAATAAAAAACAAGAGGTGTTGGGAAGCTTGGGTTGGGCCCTAACCCAAGAGCTTCAACCCCCTGAAAGAACTCAGTGCTGGCTCAGAAAATATTTCATCTCCATTATCAAAATAATAGTCACATTACATAAAACTGTTCACAAAAGTAAGCTTGAAATGAGCCGAGCAAGAACTGCAACAAAAGTGCGAAAATTTGACTAACATCCAACTAATCTATTAGGGCCCTAAGCCCGCCTATTTATACAAATAGAGCCCCAACAGCTCTCCTAAAGTCAAGGAGGCTTGGCTCCCAAGACTAGAGATAGACAACAGTTCTTCTTCACTTGCTCGGTTGCCTTTTTGATGCATTGATGTGGCTGCTTGTGCTCCGAGCCTTCTGAAGGGGGATTTGAGGTAGAGGGTCATAAATGAGGGGGACACCCTCCTACAAATCCTCTCCCTTGTTTTCCTCGAATATTGGCTGCCAAATTCTCATTAAACCTTTGACTTTGTCTCAAAATTGACCAAAAATCTGCATAAAGCACACATTAGACTTCATGACATAATGACTAACCCAATTCACTCTATTAGCATAAATATAATAAAAAACATGCAATAAAATAATGAGAATGGTGGATTAAGCTGTGTTAGGAGGTAAAATGAGCCCATATAATTACCCATTTATGAGGCTCATCATCACCCCCCTAGCAACTAGTCCATCTCTTCATCTTTGATGGCCCTGATGGCCTCCCTGACATCCCATGCTTCTGATGTGAGATCCTCTTCTTTATCATGGAATCCTGCCTTTCTATTCACCTCTTCCCACTGTTATCTTTCTTCTTCTTCTTTTGTGCCCTCTAGCAGTCCTAGCAGTAGTGGGGGACTTAGTTTGAGGCCAATCCAATTGACCCTCAAACTCTGCATAGAGTGCTTGTACAGTGGCACTCTCCTCAATGCTTCTTTCATCCTTGTTGGGGAGTGATACTCCCTGATCTGTAGGCTGTGTGCCAGTATATTCCACCTTCTCATACAGGCATGAATGCAGTCATCTCCAAGCAATCTCTCCATGTCCTCAAAGTGTGCAATTGCCTGAGCTTGATCATTAACATATTTAAGGGCAACTTGAGGATTATTTGCAAGTAGCTGGTGGGTGCTAATGAGAGCCATAGGGTCTGATGGCTCTGCTCTAATCATGAGGGGTTAATTTTGTTCTTTTGCCATCAACTTCCTGATTTCTATTGCCCTTTTCTCCTCGTGACACATCCATGATGCCATGGCCATCAGCTGCAAGTACCCTAACCTAGCATTGGGGTGCCATAGGTTCATATCAGTTGAGGCCATGTTATGCAAATAGAACTCTGCTATCTTCGCCTTGTCTTTTGCTGAACTGTGGTCACATAGGTCCATGAGCTGTCCATAATCTTGAAAAGCCATGGTGCCTCTCTGTGCCAGGGTCTTGATTTGAAACTGTAGCCACTGGTCTTCGAGGTACACTCCATATGATTTTGTTGGTGTCCTGCACTGTAGTGACTCCATAGACCTGCTGGCCATGCATGCCAATTGTGTGTCCCTTTCTTGCAGCTGTTTTCTTAACATTTCATTTTCTGCTTCCAAGTGAGATATTTTGATTGATTTTGTATGTCTTACAGTGCTTAATTCCTTACCCATCTCTCTTAGCTTTTTTTCCATGTGGCAAATGTCTTCCACCCCTTTGGACTTGGTGATCTGCATCCATCGATGGCTCCTTATCCTTTCTTTTTCCAGTTCAAAGAAAAGTGGGACTACAAATTTCTGTGGAATAATTTTTCCTCCTTCAAGAAGGTTGTAATAAGAGCCCAAACTAGGCTGGGGGTCAGGCTCTTGCGTTTCTACTATTTCATCCTTCCCCTTGGTCTGCTCTTCTGCCCTTTTCTCAAGTTTCTCGGTCTCCTGTAGCTTTGTTAGGGTCTCCTGTAGAGCAGTCCGTGCCTCCTGTAGGACTGCTTTTGAGTCCTGTAGTTTTATTCTTTCCTTCTAAGTAGAAGATCTAGGACTTCCTCTTTCATAAGTGATGGGGGTTTTAGAGGGAGATTCCTCCCTTTTTCAGTAGGGGAATCTTCAATTGTGATAGGTTCTTTTGAGGATGGTTGTGGCTTCCCGGTTTTTATTCTTGTGCTTTTTCGAGCCCTAAAATACATTGATGGTTGTCTTCTCCTCTTTTGTTTGGGTTTAACTGGGGTACTGAGGGCAGCAAGAACAACTGTTGCCTCCCTCTCTAGTGTCTCAGGAGACACTTCTGTCTTCTTTGCCCCTTTTTCCTCTTCTTTTGTCTTTTCTGCCTCTGCTAGCTTTGTTTCCTCTAGCTCTGTTTTGGTTTCCTTCTCATCCTGTTGAGTTTCCTTCTGTTCTGCTTGAGTCTCTTCCTTCTCTGTTTTGGTCTTTTTCTTCTCTGCTTTAGTGGTCTTCCCTATTTCAGGTTCTTCCTTCTCTGTTTTGGTGTCTTCTTCCTCTGTTTTGGTTTCCTCCTCATCTTCTGTTTTGGTTTCCTCCTCATCTTCCCCTTTTTTTTCTTCCCCCTCACTTTCAGAAGGACTGAGGTCATATGTGAGGGTTTTTATATCATCTTCCCCTGTCATATTTCTGAAGATTTCCCAGGCTATGGGGATTGTGAAGGTGTGGAGGGATTCTTTCACTAGTAGTTTAATTAGTCCATGGTGAGCCAATTGATCTGGACCTCCTGCCATCAATTTAATGCTGCAATCTATAAGGGACTGTAGGAGAAAGTAGGGAATACTGAGTTTTTGTGGTGTGGGAGTATCCATGCTATATCTTAGCTCATGCAGAAGTCTGAAATGGTAACCATAAACTATGCTATACCTCCCTTCACAGGAAATGTACTTGATAATTTGGTAACTAACCTCATCCCATGGGTAAGGTATGCTTGTTCTTCTGATGCCATTTTTGTCCTCTAAAGGGTGCTCATTTGGTTGGAAGAAGGTTTTCTTGGCAACTTGACCCAGTGGCTTTTCATCTTTGCTCCAGGGTAGTCCAAGTGGAACATTGGTAACCCTACTAATAAAATCTGGGGTGATTTCCATGGTGATACCTCTGAAGGCAACAGTGGCATGGGTCTTTGAGTGGGGTACCAAGGAGAGGGAAAACTCCTGAGTCACTTCTTCATCGTACCCTCGAAATTTTTCGAAAAATGGCATCCAATTGGCTCTGGAAAAAATGGCTACTACCTCGAGATGTTCATGGAGATTGACTGAATTTAGGGGTTCCTTCCTCATAAATCCCCCTATCATTATGTTTATAATATTTTGGAATACCCCAAGTGGAGAAAGAGACAAGAATTTTTGCAGAAACAGGAAACAGAGAAAACTGTGTTTTTTTTTTTAAGAAACAGACAATTTTTTTTAATGAAATTCCTCTTCTTTTTCAGGCTTAATTCTTCCTTAAAATTTCATCACTCCTTGCACATATGAATATCCAAGGCGGGTTTGTACAGAGCCTACCTCTTCAAGTCCGAATTTGAGCGAAAACCCCGTGTTTTCCCTTGAAAAACTGCTTACTGGCCCTCCTGTAGAAATGGCTGTAGGTTCTCCTGTAGAACCTGTTACTGCTCCTGTAGAACCCAATAATGCTCCTGCAGAATGCCGATAAGAGGAGGAGGGCTGAAAACGACAAAGAATGGTGGTTTCGAGGCTATGGAGGTGGTATAGAGCTTGCTGCAGCTGCGGGGACGATGATAAAATGGAAACAAAGGTGGTGAATAAGTTCGAGGAGGAGTACTTATGCTTACTGGAGATATTTCCAGTGATGATGTGAGGTGGAAAAAAGGGTACGTTTCCATTATTTGGACTATTGGTCCCCACTGCTGTGTCATCATGAGTCTTCATGCCTTCTGCCCGCAATCACTTCCCATCATTTGCATCGGAGTTTATCACCCGCCACTACCTGTCTTTTTGGATTTTTCTGTGAGTTGACTAGGCACACGTGCATGGGATCTCCAGATGAGCGCAGTTGAACTGGATGAGGGTGGCCAGTTAACTAGCCACCTTTCTGGTTTAATCCCAACCATTTCATTCGTTCATGCAGTTTTTGAATCATACAGATGCAATAGAGGAGAGGGTTAGACACTTACCTGCAGGTCGAATGCTCATGCTGCGTGGTTCTATTGTTGCTGCATGCTCAGATTTCAGTGCTGCATGCCTGTATCCCTTCTACTATATGCCCTTTGCTTCTTGATATGTGGCTTGTTTGTTTTGTACTGGTGCCCTTTAGCTGAATCTTTCTTCGAACATCCCCTGCATTCCTGTGGCTGCACCTATTTTGTTGTTGGAGCTTGATTTTAAGGGGATCAGCTGCTACAAGAAATCCTACAGGAGCTCTTGTAGCTGCTTCTCCCTCTAAAATTTTTAGTTGGTTCTTGTGCTAGGAGCTGTGAGGATGCTACTGAAGATCCTGATGGCAATGGAGAGGGATTTGGTAAGCTACAGGTGAGTTGTGGAGGTGTTGTTCTTTTTATTTCCTTATATTTTTTTTTAAACTGGTTTCTGTGTTTTTGTTGCAAGAAGGAAAGAAATCAATGGAAATGAGGTGGTGCAAGTGTGGGATGGAGGGTTAGGATGGTGGATAGTTGTAGGATGACCTACATGCTCTATATGAAAATCCCCAGCTCCTCAGACTGTTTTTAAAAGTTGTTTCAGGCTCTTTGTGATTTCTACAGGAGCCTCCTGTAGAACACACAGGGCCTCCTGTAGGATACACAGTCTTCAGAAAAAACACAGAGAGGTGAAAAAGAGGTTAGAAATGATGGAGAAGAGTATAGAGGATGTGTAATAAGCTTTGTGGCATGTCCCCTTGCTTCCTGTGGTCCATCTGTAACCTGCAATGCATTTTAAAAGTCAATTTCCTCTTCCTTTTTTCTCTGTTTTTTTTTTAAAAGACAACTAGGGCACTTCTAGGAGGTTTTCACCCTACTTGCCTACCTTGGGTGCCTCCAAGGGAGGTTTTCACCTAGGGATCTTATTCTCCCTGTGTTTTCTTTTTTCATCATTGGGCCACCTCAAAAGAGGTTTTCAACCCAATGATGGGACTCAAGCGCCTCATAGAGGTTTTCACTTGAGTCCTTTTTTTTTTTTTTTTTTTTTTTTTTTTTTTCAGTGAGTAGGTGGAGTGGAGGCTGAGACTTGCTCCACTACCAACACTGTTTTACTCAGATCTTCAATGAATTCTCGCTTGGAGAGGGGCTTCTTGTAGATTTTCAACCTATGCCCATTGACAAGCATGGGGGTGGCTTCCTCATCAATGGTTTTGAGCAGAACTGAACCATTGTCGTTGCTTTTTACTACGGTGTAGGTTCCCAACCATCTTGTCCTCAACTTGCCTTTGAAGTCTTTATATCTTGAGTCATAGAGTAGCGCCCAATCTCCTTCTTGGAACTGCTTCTCCTTGATGTTTTTGTCATGCCATATCTTCCTTTGAAGCTGAACTACCTCTGTGTGGAGAAGGGCCTGCAATCTTTGTTCATCCAATCCATTGAGCTGGAGTAACCTTTCCCTTTGTGCATGGCTGAGGTCTAGGTCCAGCTGAGCTACCATCCTTAGTGTATTGTATTCAAATTCTATTGATAGCAAAGTCTTCTTCCCATAGACCAGCTCATAGGTTGTGAACTCAGTGGTGGTCTTCCATGTGGTGTTGTAGGCCCACGTGGCCTCAACCAATCGATCTGCCCAATCTTTTCTACTGCTGCTCACTACCTTGGTCAAAATTCCTTCCAAAGCTCTGTTATTGACTTCCACCTATCCATTGGCTTGTGGATGGTAAGGGGTGGAAGTCTTGTGCTTGATTTTATGATGTGTGAGTAGGTCTTCAATGAAATTGGACGTGAACTAACTGCCTTGATTTGTAACCAGTTCTCTTGGATACCTAAACTTATAGAATATGTTCTCTCTTAAAAACTCAGCTACTTTTTCTTATGTTGCTGCCTTGATTGCCTTTGTCTCTACCCATTTTGTCAGATAATCGGTGCACACAATGATGTATTGTTTCTGTTTTGAAGGAGGGTTGATAGGACCCACAAAGTCCATGCCCCACTTCTCAAATGGCTCAAAAGTCACTTGAGGCAGCATGGGCATCTCATCCTTTGGAGTAGGTTTCCCCATCCTTTGGCACCGATCACATTGGCTGGTATATCTCTTCACATCTTGATGAAGAGTGGGCCAATAGTAACCCGCTTGCAAAATTTTGAAGGAAGTCCTCTTTGCTGCAAAATGGCCTCCACAAGGCCTGTCACGACAGGTCAAAAGAATGTCAAAAAATTTCTCGTCCCTGACACATCTTCTCAAGATCTGATCTAGGCCAAGTTTGAAGAGATTGACCCCAATCCAGGTGAAAGGGGCACTTTTTCTCACAATCTTTTTCTTCTCTTTTGAGGACAGGTGTGGTGGGAATTGTGCTGAAACCAAGTAATTTGCTATATCAACAAACCATGGAGAGAGTACTAAGATAGAAAATAGGTTCTCATCTGGCGTTTGATCATCCACCATTCCTTCCTCACCTACAGGAAAATTTACTCTAGACAAAAAGTCAACAACAACATTTTCCTTACCAGGCTTATCAACAATGGTTAAATCAAACTACTGCAATAAAAGCAACCACCTAATAATGTGAGCATTTACATCTGGTTTGTTCATTAGATGCTTAATTGTAGCATGATTAGTGTGTACAAAGGTTTGATAGCCTGTGATGTAATGTCTGAATTTATTTAAGGAATGTACTATAGCTAGGAGTTCCTTCTCGGTTACCGTGTAGTTTAACTCTACCTTTGAAATTTTTTTACTTATAAAGTATATGGCATAAGGTAAATTTTCATCAACTTTCCCTAAGGCTGCTCCTATTGCTTTGTTTGAGGCATCTGTGTGAATGTGGAAAGGTAAAGCCTAGTTTGGGCCTCTCAAAATTGGGGCAGTCACAAGTTTACTTTTCAAGGTGTCTAGGGCTTCTTGACAGTTGTCAATCCATATGAACTCAACATCTTTTCCCAAAAGACCAAACAATGGAGAGGCCAACTTACTAAAATCTTTAATGAATCTTCTGTAATATCCCGCTAAACCTAGGAAACTTCAAACATCTCTCACCTTTTGAGGAGGTGGGACCCTTTGGATGATGGCAATTTTGTTGGGGTCCACCTGCAACCCTTGTTGAGATATTGCATGACCTAGCATGGTCCCTTCAGTCATCAAGAATTCACATTTTTTTGGACTGAGGGACAAGTTCATTTCAATACACTTGTCCAAAACTTTCCCTAGGTTAGATAAAGCTTCCTGGAAGTTAGAACCATAAGGAGTAAAATCATCCATATATATTTCCACTGCACCATGAACCAGTTCAGAAAATATACTCAATACTGCTCTCTAGAAAGTGGTGGGAGCATTGCACAACCCAAAAGGAAGGACCTGATATGCAAAGGTACCCCAAGGACAAGTGAAAGTGGTCTTATCTTGGTCTTCCGGGCTGATTTGGATCTGATTGTACCCGCTAAACCCATCTAGGAAGGAGAAAAACTTTTTCCCTGCCAGACCATCTAACACTTGATCTATGAAAGGCAAAGGAAAATGGTCCTTTTTAGTGGCCTTGTTCAGTTCTCGATAATCGACACAGATTCTCCACTTACCATTTTTCTTTGGCACTAGCACCAAAGGAGAGACCCATTCACTGTCAGAGATGGGGTAGATGAATCCTGCATCCAGTAACTTTTGCAATTCTTCCTTGACAATGTATTTAAGGGCTGGATTCATCCTCCTTTGAGGTTTCCTGACTGGTTTGCAATCTTCTTTAATGTAAATGTGATGAGTACAAATTGAAGGGTGCACTCCCTTCATCTCCTTATAGCTCTAGGCGAAGGCATCTAAATGTTTTCTCAATAAGCTACATAGTTTCTTCTCCTGGGAAGTGGATAGGGATGAGTTGATTTTCAATGTTCTTTCTGGGCCGAACTCTATATTCTTAACACAGAGAGAGGTCGGGTTAGCCACACAGAAATTAGCTAAGGGATTGTCTTGGGTTTCTTTCACTAGATCTTCTAATGGAAAAATATTGGGGGGTGGATTCTGAATTAAATTTTCAATAATATCATCCTCATCCTGTGATTTCCCCCCAATGGCAGTTTCTACTGCATACAGTGGTGTAGAATAGACTTCATCCTTATCCTCCTCCTCCAACCAGAGAGGTAGATCACGTTCTAGCGAAGGTTGGGCAGGAGGGTATAGGATTAGCTGCTTGGACATATGCCCGTTCTTGATTGTCATGTTCCTAGCTTGACAGCTGATGTAGGCATCTCCAGTAGCCAACCAGGGTCTTCCCAAGATGAGAGGATACCTAGTGAGCTTTGCCTTTGGCCGGAGAACTAGGAAATTAGTAGGGTACTCCTAAGAATTAATGGAGACCATCACATCTTCCACAATCCCTTCAGGGGTCATGGTGTAGCGGTCTGCTAACTGCAGTACTATTGTGGTCTTTCTCAGGGAGCCCTAGAAGTTGAGCTTGAGTATGGTGTCCTTTGTAATCACATTAATGGCAGCCCCCAGATCAATCAGGGTATGGGGGATCATGGTGCCATTGATGTGAACATCAACTACTGGGCTTCCAGGGTCTAGATACTTCGAACAAATTACCTGCCCCAACATTAGGTCGGACAGTTGTCCTATGACATTGATGGTTGGGGCATCTCTCTTGCACCTGCTTGGATGCCTGAAGCACTTCTCTTTGATCATCTTATTGTATATGGACACATCCTTTATGGCTTGGAGAAGTGGTATCTTTACACATAACTATTTCAATTCTCCCAGAAGTTCAGTTTCTTCTGGGGTGGGCTGTGTTGTCCTGGATAATTTCTCAAGAAAGGGTGGAGTTACTTTTGGTTCACTTTCCTCTTTATCTTCCTTAAACTCCTGAGGGGGAGGCTGGCTATCTGGGAGGACATTCCCAGATCGTAAGTTAATCTCCTGAATCTCCACAACATAGATTGGGTATGATGGTTCCCCACTATATACTTGCTAAGTCTGTCTGTTGTTCAGGTTCGGGTTCAGTTGAGCAGGCATTTGGGGTCGCCTTGGTGGAGCAGGAGGCAATGGTTGTGGTTGAGTAGGTGGTGGAGGCAAAAGAGTGGGAGGAGAGTTATACTGAGGCCTCCACCCATGATGAGATGCATTCCACTGAGGTTGTGGCTGAGTATAGGAGTGGAATGAATGAGCAACTGATTGGGCATGATATTGAGATGAATATAACCAAGGAGGAGGTGTGGACTAGGAAGGATGAGCAGGGGGACCCCAAGAAGGTATGGAAGTGGCTTGATTGGGGTTGTAGTATGCCTAAGAAGTCCCTTGCATTCCCTGTTGGTATGGTCTAGGTCCATGCGGTCTCCTTTGGTTCATGAAGCAAAGTGGTTCATTGGCTCCTTCGGCCCCTTGGTATACAACTTTAAGTCTAGGCAAGGAAGGGAACTTATCTATAGAATGATCTTCTTCACAGACTAAACAAACCTCTATAGAGTTTAATGGACATCCATTCCTAGGATGCCTTTTGGTGCATCTAGGACAAAAAATGGCCAAAGCCCTCTCTGCTTCCTCTTGTTTCCTTTTGATATGCAAGGTATCCATTTGCATGGCAAGAGTCTGCAGCATCCCACTCTTGAAGTCTTCCAGCATGTTTCCAAGTTCACCCTTGAGGGATGAATTGGATGAGGAGGTACTGGTTATGGGTTGACTCCCCCTACCTCTCTTTCTGGCTACTCTAAAATGGTTTCTAAAACCAGTTTTTATGTCTTCATAAGGTAGTTGGTAGATGTCTCCCACAACTAGTAAATGGAGGGTGTCTAGAAGGTCTTTCGGAATTCCCCTGAGCAGGACCAACTTCAGAGATTCGGGGTCAAGTGTGCACCTGGCCCTTTTGTAACTGAGTTGGAACCTCTCTTCATAATCTTCCAAAGATTCATCACTTCCCATTGTCATTTAGAAGATTTCTTCCTTGGTATCTTTTGACCTACAATAGTCTCGATATTTGTTATTAAAGGCTTGCTGCATCTGAGCCCAAGTTGTGATGCTATTGCCAGGTAACCCCATGAACCAGCACAATGCTGCATCCTTGAGAGTAGAAGGAAATAGTTTCAACTTTTTCTCATCTTCTGCATAGTCATAGGTTCAACAGATAACAACAAACTCAAACAAGAAGGTGTCAGGATCTTCTGTAGTCAATCCATGGAAGTGAGGTAGGGCTGAAGGGCTTATGTTCTTCATTTTAGTGTCTCCATTGGTCTCTCGGATGGGAAAGGTACCCTCTACTCTTTCTCCATTCCCCCTAACATTTCTGTTTTCAACCATTGTCTTAGGAGGGATGTTTTCTTCCTCTTCTTCTCTTATAGGTTCTTCAAATATCTCTGGTTGTTCCCCTAAAGGTTCTTCTAGATCACTGCCACCGAATGGTGGATTTGTGATGTGGTGGGGGTGTTGGGTAGGAATTTTCCTGAATTATCTCTGTTCCTACGAGGCATGAAAGGAAATATCTTTTTGGGTGATTTTTTTTTGTTTCCTGCTTGTACCTACAAAACTGAAATTGATTGAACAAATAAATTGCAACTACTGAAATGAACTTGCTTAAATGAAAATTGCAGAATTGAAATGAAAGCAAGGAAATGACTAATCTACTTTGCTGAAATGGAAATTGTAGAATGGAAATGAAAGCAATGAAATGGCTAATCTACTTTTGCTGAAATGGAATTTGCAGAATTGAAATGAAAGAAAGGAAATGACTAATCTACTTTTGCTGAAATAAACTACTTCGAAGAATGTTGCAAGAAGAAATAGAAGAAAGTAGTAATCAGAAAATACTATTACGCTTCCCTAGAAACAGCGCCAAAAAGTGGTGAGCACCAGTATTGCAGCAATAATGCTGGAAGTCCTGGGCTTCCTAATTTACTTTTATCAACCCAGTAGTTCGTAACAAACTTGGAAGCGATAGTGTTGTATGCACAAGTACTAGTTCTTATTGCAGGCTGTCACTTGGTCAGCTGGCGCAAGATCACTAGGAGCTCAAGCCAACTTCTATGAATTACAGAAGAAGCATTAAATGTGATGGAAGAAAGGAAAGCTTACTCTACAGAGGCTATTCTACTTGTAGAAAGAGAACGAAGACTAAAATGTAAAGCAAAACCTAACAAACCCTAATTTACCAACTAACCGTACTTTTGTAGAAAGAGAGATGAAAACCTATGAAATGAATGCCATTACCTACTGAGGAAGTAAACTACATCTATTCAAGCTATTTAAAAAAAAAAAACATCTTTTTGGGTCTTTATGTATTTTATGTGAAATTGTCATGCATGTAATTTATTTATTTGAGGATGTGGCAACGATTAGGTGGCAATGGAGGACGACTTTGGAAATTTCAGAGGTGTAGGAAGGTGTGGAGGGGTCCTAGGAGGCCTCTGGCAACCTTCTGGAGGCTTTCCCTGCAATCGGACTTCAAAAAGTCACCTATAGGAAATTCTACAGGAGGTTGTAGGAGATCTACAGGAGGATGTCGAGCGTTGTTTTAGAGGTTTTAAAGGTGGAAAAATGGTGGGAAAGGGTAGCTGAGGATGAGAGGGATGTGTTAAGGTGTCTGAGGTACATCAAGGAGGATTAGGGGAGAGAATGATGGTTGGACTTGTTCAAGAGATGAGAGGAAAGTTTATGAAAAAGATGCAGAAAATTAGGGCAGATTTATGAGGGGCTGTGAATGACCTGTGGAACATGTAGCAAAGGGAGATGGTGATGGCTATTTTATTGAATTATTATGAGCAGAGATGTACTGCAAGAGAGCTGCAAATCAAACTCTGAAACTGAGCAAGAAAAGGAACTAGCTGCACCAAAAAAAACAGAACTGTACTCATGTTAACCTAAATTCTGATCTAGGAAAATAAAATGTTGAACAATGCTATATGGACAGGAAAGCATGAATGGAGATTTATTGTAGAAACATAAATGAGCATGACAAACTAGATTTGAAGAAAATTATTAACCTTTAAATCAAACTACAACACTAGAACTTGCATGGAGGAAGGAAAAGCTGTGTTTTGTGGCAGCAAGCAGATCTTGACCTCAGTTGATGGTCCCAAATGGAGGAAAGGAGGTCAAGGCTCTGTTGATGGCCTTTTTGTATCTTTTTCCTATCACTACTTAACCTACTGTAGCAAACTGAAATGGAAACAACTATGTAAATCATCAAAAACAACCTGTTCTAATCAAGGAAGAAATCTATCTAACTGCAACTACTTCATAAACTGCAACAAAACAAGAGGTGTTGGGAAGCTTGGGTTGGGCCCTAACCCAAGAGCTTCAGCCCCCTGAAAGAACTCAGTGCTGGCTCAGAAAATATTTCATCTCCATTATCAAAATAATAGTCACATTACATAAAACTGTTCACAAAAGTAAGCTCGAAATGAGCTGAGCAAGAACTGCAACAAAAGTGTGAAATTTTGACTAACATCCAACTAACCTACTGAGGCCCTAAGTCCCCCTATTTATACAATTGGAGCCCCAACATCTCTCCTAAAGTCAAGGAGGCTTGGCTCCCAAGACTAGAGATAGACAACAGTTCTTCACTTGCTCAGCTGCCCTTTTGATGCATTGATGTGGTGGCTTGCGCTCCGAGCCTTCTGAAGGAGGATTCGAAGTAGTGGGTCATAAATGAGGGGGAGACCCTCCTACAAATCCTCTCCCTTATTTTCCTCGAATATTGGCTGCCAAATGCTCATTAAACCTTTGACTTTGTCTCAAAATTGACTAAAAATCTGCATAAATCACACATTAGACATCATGGCATAATGACTAACCCAATTCACTCTATTAGCATAAATATAATAAAAAACATGCAATAAACTAATGAGAATGGTGGATTAGGTTGAGTTAGGAGGCAAAATGAGCCCATATAATTACCCATTTATGGGGCTCATCACCGTATATCCCGCCATTCACTGGAAAGGATTCCTAGGCCCAACAAGGCACACAATCTGGCTTTACGCAACCCATAGTCTGGTTCAGGGGTTACTAGGCCAATGGCTTCGTACATCCTCAGTCTGGTTCAAGGACCACTACATCATGTGTTTGTCAATTCAAAGATCCACCCCACTTAGCTTCGAATCCAATCCGGTCATCCCACATAAACTGAATGAGAGAACCCATCTCATCAAAGCTATCAGGAAATGACAAGGCTAGGCTGGAAATATTGTCACACCTGGAAAAACCTGTGCCATGGTAGAAAAGAAACACATACAATCCCATGCATGCCAAATCTAGCAAGTAAAATGCACATGCAAGTCGATACCTGCAATGAAGCTTGATGTAGCTGCTTGATCCTGCCTTTCCCTGCTTGATCTTTGCTTCCTCTTACCTTCTTTACCTTTCTTGCTCTAATGCCAAAGTGCTCCAAGAAAACTCTAAGTGTCCAAGAGTATGAGAGAGAGAGAGAAAATGATGAAAGAACTCCAAATCTAAATTGATAAAAGGTTACCAATTGATCCCCAAAATCCTTTTTATGAATGAGGCCTCTATTTTCTTCATTTTCCATTATTTTCCTCCTCACATGCAACCTGTGACCTTTCACCACCTTTTTCTCCTAATTTCCATTATTTTCATAAATAATTGTGCCAAAAATTCCATTTTTCTTTTCCAAATCCTTAGCCATTGCCTTTGCAAATTTCCTTAGCCATAAACAACCAAATGAACACCCCCTAGGATGTCTTGCCCAGCATTCAGCTCAGAATAAGTGTCCCATTCATCCATGGTAATTTTTTTTAACTTTTATTACATCAAATTTTCACTAGGGCTGTTACAGAACCCTCCCCCTTGGGGGACACCGTCCTTAGTGTTCAATCACACATATATCTCAGCAACCTGCTAAAAGAAGAAATACTACCCATGGAGATTTATAACATAGCTCGATGCAATATTTACAATGGAAAATCTGCTCAAAAGAAAAACATCATGACAACATGATAACATACCACATAGTGGAACTTTATAACACAACTCATTACAGTATTTACAATGATCGTCCTACTAAGTGCCAACTCATATAGAATCATAACATCATCATAACATAATCATAATGACATGACACCCATACCGCATAGTGGAGCTTTATAACACAACTCGTTACGGTATTTACATCCATACACATGGGTACATATAGCAACATCACCATAAATACAGATACCAAAACATATGCCAAATCATATACCAAAACATATATCAAACATATAATAAACACCATGTTTAAGCATATATCAAAACATCATATAGCATATATCAAACCATCATAAAGCATATATTGAACCACAATAAGCAAATACCAAACCACCATAAGAAAATACCAAATTACCATATCAAGTTTCTTTTCCTCAACTAACAAACAAGGAAGGATATATGGCCTGCATTTGATTCGCCATCTCCCACGTAGCTTCATTGGGCCCAAAGTGCTTCCATTGCACTTTAACTTTCTTGATTGCATGGTTCCGGAGAATGAGAACCTTTTTATGCAATATACACTGAGGCACTGACTGGAATTCTCCATCTAGTTCCACCTGCAATACAGACCAATCAATTACATGATCAACATCCTTAACATACTTCTTAAGCAAAGATACATGGAAAAAATTGTGGACATTCACTACGGAGGCAGTGCAAGTTGATAGGCTATTGGCCTAATCCTCTCAATGATACTGAAGGGTCCACAAAACCATGGTGCTAGCTTGACACATGATCCAATCCACAAGGATCTCTTCTTCGGTTTGATGCACAAGTACACATGTTCCCCAACTTGCAACTCCTTGAACAACCTGTTCCTGTCTGCATAACTCTTCTTCCGATCATGTGCTACCTATAGATTCTTCTTGATAACTTGCATCTCTTGTGTAGTGTCTACCAAGATATATGGTCCAATCAATGCTTTTCTAACCAAATCACTCTAACTAATGGGAGTGTTACAACTCCGCATATACAATGCCTCAAAATGACTCATCCTCAATGACTCCTGATAACCTTTGTTGTATGAAAACTTGACCAAAGGGAGATACTCTTCCCATTTCCACTGTTGATGCATCACATACATCCTCAACATATCCTCTAATATCCCATTGACCCTCTCTGTCTGTCCATCTGTCTGCGGATGATAAGTTGTGCTGAAGGCTAACTCTATGCCTAAACATGCAAATAACTCCTTCCAAAACTTGGAACTGAACTTCGCATCCTTGTCTGACACAATCTTCTTTGGAACACCATGTAGTCTAACCACATCTCGGATGAATAGCTGTGCCTCATCACTAGCTAAGTATGTAGAATTCACTATAATGAACTATGCAACCTTTTTTAACCTGTCCACAATGACCATGATGGAATCATGCTATTTCACTGTCTTTGGCAACCCTTTGATGAAGTCCATGGAAATGGCCTCCCATTTTGATTCTAGAATCGCAATCATCTATAGCAGTCCACCTAGATGTTTATGCTCTGCTTTCACTCACTGATAGTCGAAACACCTCGCCACAAACTCTAGTACATCCATCTTCAATTTCGGCCAATAGTAATACCTATTCATTGTTGTCATTGTCTTTTGATAACTCGAGTGACCTGAATATGGTTTCACATAAAATTCCCTTAATATCACCTTCTTGAGCTCACTGCTATCTAGTACATATATATTATCTCAAAACCTTATAACCAGTCCATCTACTGTAAGACAATAGTCCATAACCAATGCACCTACACCTGTACCACCACTTGTACCTGTACCATCACCCTGCTGCAACCTGTGCACAATCTCCATATACCTGACATCCTATTGTCCTACCTGGAAGATCCTATCTTGTAAGTTCGTCCCATAGGATCTCACAGCTTCCAAGGGATGTACCTATACCCATATACTAAGAGTATCTTCTACCTTGTTCTCTTTACCTTTGATGTACCTGATCTCAAAGTCAAACTCGCTGATCGTGGCCAACCATATAGCATGCCAGACGTTAAGATTCAGCTGGTCAAACAAATACCTCAACCCAATGTGATCACTCATAAGCACAAACCACCTGCCAAGAAGATAGTGCCTCCACATCTTTAGTGCATGTATAATCGCTGCTAACTCAAGATCATGTGTCAGGTGCTCATACTTGTTTATTTTCCGGGACTCATAACATACCACCTGTCCATCCTGCATAAGGACTCCACCAAGCCCTCTCTTGCAAGCATATGTACATACCACAAACTCTTTGTCTGTATCTGCAATTTGTAGTACCGGTGCATGTGTCAACAACTGCTTAAGTTGTTCGAAGCTAGCCTCACACTCCTCTGTCCATTTGAAGTTCTTACCTTTCCTTTGCAATGTTGTAATGGGATAAGCAATCTGTGAGAAGTTCCTAATGAACCTCCTATAATATCCTCCCAGACCCATGAAAGACCTCACCTCGTCCATATTCTTAAGAGCTACCCACTCCATGATGGCCCTTATCTTCTCTGGATCTATGACAATGCCCTCCTTGGAGGCCACATGCCCCAAGTAGTGTACCTCAGTCTGAAAGAAACTGCACTCATTGAGCTTAACATAAAACTGATGCTCTCTCAACAACCTCAATACTACTACTAAGTTCTCGGCATGCTCTTCCTCATTTTTAGAATATACTAGTATATCACCAATGAACACAATAACAAAATTATCCAAATAAGGACGCAACACACTATTCATTAAATACATTAATGTAGTTGGAGCATTAGTTAAGCCAAATGGAACAACAACATACTCATAATGCACATACCTGGTTCTGAACGCAATCTTGTAAATGTCCTCCTCTTTGATGCATACATCATGGTATTTGGATCTCAAATCAATCTTCGAGAAAATTACTGCTCCCTTTAGCTGATCGAACAAGTCATCAATCCGTGGCACAGGGTACCTAATCTTGATAGTCACTTTGTTCAATTGCCTGTAGTTAATGCATAATATGAGGGTACCATCTTTATTCCTCACAAACAAGACTGGTGTGCCCCAAGGTGATATCTGTTTCAAATTGGATAATTATATTTTTTTCATCCATCTCGATGCATTTGGAGTGGAAAAAGTGGAGGAATCAACTCACGGAACTGTTTTACTAGCGGGACCCAGTTTTGCAAAATGGGGTCTGAAACCTCCCGAGAGCGTTTTGAGGCATCAAATGTTTTTTTTTGGGGATAAAACTTTTTTTATTTAGTGCAACATATCTAATGTTACTCTAGACACATATAGCTTTCCAACGACGCAATAATCGTGTCAATCGGAGTCCGTATGAAAACATTATGCCACTTAGAAGTTAACCTTCCTGTTTTCACACCTATAGTTCGAGAGGATGCCGCATCAGCCCCCATTATTCATGGAAAGTGGGCTAGCCACGTGTTTGTGATGTAAAAGACTCTAGAAGAGTATATTTTTAAACTCTAGTTAAGAGTTGATGTAGTCAAACGTAACCACTAGTAGGATATCGGGTTGTGTTATAACCGGGCCACTAGGAAGAGGAGACATTCCATTCTTTCGAGAGAATTTTGTTCCATAGTTGATAAAAGGTAGCCAGGAGAGATAGGAGGTAGAGAACACAGAGAGGATTTGTGCACTGTAGCAGTCCATGAGCCATAGACATTACTTCTTTGTATCTGCAGCCATATTTCCAGACAGAGAAAGAGAGCGAAGCAACCTCACCTTCTAGCTAGGCTTTCTCCTGAAAGGGTTTCCCAAAGAGCATATATTGTGTATTATGTGTGTGTGAGATTATTTTGTCGTTCTCTACTTTTCTGCTTGGTTTACTTTTACATGCATGCACTAATTATAGTTAACTTTACAAATCTATAAATTAAATAAAACTGTAATAGTGTAGAATCTCATATTTTTTACTATAATATTATCAGATCTGTTGTGACGAACTGTCCAATGGAATATTCAAGAAAGTTTATAGATCATTTGGTATTATAGTGAGTTTCCTTCAGTATTTTGTGGAGATTGTAGGGATCTAGATCAGCGATGCTAAAAAACATAAAACCCTAATGATTGGTGACGAATCTGTAAACGAACCAGGTGATCCTGCAGAGGTGAGGTTTTCACGGCTTGAAGAAAAAGTCACGGATATAAACCATAATGTCAACCTCCTCATGGTGGCCCTAAGAAATAAGCTAGGGATATTTGGAGAAGAAGGGGGTTCGAATTCAGAGTTCAAATTAGAAGGGGGATTGGGAGATCGGGAAGGCATAGATAACCAGCCGAAGAAAGAACCTGGAAAAGATCAACCCAGTTTGAGTATTTTGAACCAATACTTGTTTAAAGTGGAGAAAAAAGTCGATATAAAGCCATACCATAATGAGATCGATTTTCTAAAGCTGAACCATTGGTTGCAACAACTGGAAGTTTATTTCAGTGTCCATCAAATCGAGGAAGGGAAAAATATCTCATTCGCGCGGCTGAAATTGGAGGGCCATGCACTGACTTGGTGGGAGAGCCACACATAAACCCTAAGGTTGGATGGAGAACCTCTAGTGACTAAGTGGGAGGATTTCAAAACCCTCATTAAGTCACAATTTTATCCCATTGGGTACGTGGAAGACTAGTGGATCCGATGGCATTACTTTAGGCAAAAGTCAGGCCAAAACGTGCAGGAGTACACCACAGAATTCAGAAAGATGGTTATAATGTTGGGTACCTCTCCAAAGAACCCAGATGTATTCCTCAAGTATTTGGGGGGTCTACACCGCCATTTGCGTGAGTAAATGATGTTGTTCAAGACCAAAATGGTGGACGAGGCTTGTGTACAGGCACAGTACCTAGAGAACATAGGCCTGAAAAGAGAGTAATCAAGTGGATCAAAGAAAAAGAAAAAACAAGATGCTTCTAAGGAGGGGAAGAAGAAGACAAAATGGGGAAAATATAAAAAGACGACAACCACATCACACGACTGTAAAGATCCTAGAAACCATTGCAACCACTGCAACATTGATGGCCATACAGAGGAGAAGTACTAGAAATTGCATCCAGATCTAAACCCAAAGAACAAGAAGAAAGATAATAAGAAGAAGAATCTAATGGCCATTGATTCGATCAACCAAGTTGAAATTAGCTCAAACATGGATGAGAAGATCATCTGTACGTCAGTGCAAAAGGAGGTGAATCTGAGTAGCCTTTAGCAACGAGAAGAGAAATAAATGACAAAACTCCTCCATGTAAATATACAGGTCAAGCAAATGAAGAATGATGCTCTGTTTGACTCAGGATCGCAGGAAAATATCATTGCAATAGATATGGTCAAGAAGTTAGGGTTGGAAGTTCATGATCATCCAAACCCATATCCACTAGGATGGGTACATATGGATGCAGAGCTGAAGGTAACAAAACAATGTAAAATTAGATTTGCTATCAATGCTGATTTTATTGATGAAGTAGATCTGGATGTGGTTCCCCTTGATGTATGTGGAGTCATGTTTGGAAGTCCATACATGTCCATGCATGATGCAATATTCATGAGGAGAGCTAACTAGTAATGGCTTATCAAGCATGGAAAATCATTCATCATCAACGCACACAAAGGCAAGTCGAAAATTTCACTGGTAAGTGCCAACCAAGCTAAGAAACTGATCAGTTCCAGCAAGAAGTGTGCTTTATTGTTTTTAAGGGAAAATCAGTTTGTAGAGGAGTCAATAAGAGGGAAGACATCCTTAAAGGGGTGTACTAAGAAACAAAAACAACAATTGGGGGAGCTTTTACAGGCATACAAGGATGTGTTTCGAGAGCCTAAAGGGCTACCCCCTAAGAGAGAAGTGGAGCACGAGATCTAGCTATTGCTAGACTCCCCATTGCCAAATATTCAGCTATATAGGAAGTCTGTTATAGAAGCAAGTGAGGTGAAGAAACAGTTGCAGCAATTGCTAGAACAAGGTGTCATTCGACCGAGTACATCCCCATGTGGGTCACCCATCTTTATTGTGCTAAAGAAGGATGGAACTTGGCGGATGTGTATAGATTACAGGGCGTTGAATAAAATCCCACTCAAGAACAGATACCCCCTGCCTAGGATAGACGATTTGCTAGATTAATTACAACAAGAAAAGTATTTTACCAAGATGGACTTGAAATCTGGATATCACCAGGTTTGAGTCAAAGAAGAAGATACATGGAAGACCATCTTCAAAATGAGGCAAGGTTTGTATGAGGGGTTAGTTATGCCATTTAGCCTATGTAATGCACCAACTACATTTATGAGATTAATGAATGATTTACTGCGCCATTTTATAGATTCATTTGTTATTGTCTATTTGGATGATATACTGGTATATAGTGCTACCTGGGAGGAGCATATTTCACATCTGACACAGGTGTTGGAAACATTGAAGAAGCACCAACTGCTAGCAAATCTCAAGAAGTGCGAGTTTGCGCAACAGTTCTCTGTGTATTTGGGATATGTGATTGGTGGAGGAGAATTGAAAATAGATCCTTCCAAGATGGAGGCCATCATGAAATGGTCGGTGCCTACTAATGTTACTGAGGTTAGGAGTTTCATTGGAGAAACATAGTACCTGAGGAAATCCATAGCCTCGTTTTCAGTGGTAGCAACACCGCTCCACGCCATAATAGCAAGTGACAAGAGTTTCCAATGGGGAAAAGGGCAACAGAAGGCTTTCGATGAGTTAAAGAAGAAGATCAGTGAAACACCAGTTCTAGCATTACCAAACTTGCAATGACCCTTTGAAGTGGAGACAAATGCGAGTGGGTATGCTATGGGAGTTGTCTTGATGCAAGGGGGAAGGCCCGTTTGCTACTATTCTGAAGTATTCCATGGGGCAGTTCTTAACTACCCTACCTACGACAAGGGGCTCTATGCCATGGTGCAAGCTGTGAAGAAGTGGAAGCACTATCTGATGGGAAAAGGGATAATAATCCACACGTATCACCAGCTGTTACAGTACTTGCAGGCCCAGAATAAGCTACAACAGTCCAGGCACTACAAGTGGATGGGGTTTTTACAACAGTTTCATTTGGTGATCAACTATAAGAAGGGTAGCACAAACAAGGTGGCCAATATGCTTTCAAGGCCACCCACATCAAAGATTACATCTTTGGGGACTCTTATCCACATGGAGCCATTCACCCATGATGCATATAGAGAGGCATATTCAGAAGATGAGGACTTCAAGGAGGTGTATCAGTAGTTGCAGAGTCAGAGTCATGTGCACGATGGTGACAACATCGTTGACTAACATCTCCAAGATGGGTTACTCTACAGGTTGGATAAGCTATGTGTTCCTAAAGGTGAGCGTTTTCAGTTGATTAGAGAGGCTCACGCCTCCAAGGTTGTAAGACACTTTGGTGTAGGGAAGACCATGGCTAAATTGCAGCGGTCTGTGTATTGGCCCAAGATGCAAGAACAAGTAGCTAGGTTTGCAAGAGGATGCATGTTTTGTTGTACTATCAAGCCTAGCAATAGGTGATGAGCCCCAATTTTTGGTAACAAATTGGGCTCATTTGGCCTACTTACCTTGCTCAACCCTTCATCTTTTATCACTTATGCATTCATTTCTTGGTATATTCGTGTTATTTGTAGGAAGAAGGGCAGGCATTATATCTATGTGGTTAATACATGATGATTTCAGGTTTTTTGGCATTAAAGGGAGCAAAGACCACACAGAAGGAGACAAGGAGACAGCAAAGGTGGCATTGCAGGTTTATAGGGAGGTTGTCTACAGCCTTAATGACCTCCCTCGTGATCTCCACCCTAACTCCGAGCTCCAACAGCTTTCCCCACCGAGCTTAAAGGCAGCCAACGGATTCTACAGGAACAACAGTCTACAGCAGTTTACTTTTAGTTGGACAGCCGAGCTCCATTAATTGAGGAAGCCAGCTTGATCCTCATCATGTATAAATATTAAGGCCGTGGCCTTTGATAGGAGCTTTTTGAACTTTTGAACTACTGTTGCAATTTCTAAGCACGAGCTACAGCTCGGTTTTTGCTCTTTGTAAGCCAGTTTTGGCATGATGTTAGACTCATGATTATTCAATAAAGACAGGCAGCTTTGGATTCAATTCTGAGTTTTTAAGGGAGCTATAGCTCTCAGGTTAGGGCCCAACCTGAGAGCAATAGACCTCCTCTTCCTTGTATTGTTACTTGTCTTTCTTTTCAGCACTTTATTCCTCTGTTTTGACATGCATTTAGAAATTACAGTCTGCTGATTTGATTTCTTTTATGTGATTGAGTAGGATTAGTTTACGGTTCAAGTGCTTTTAGTTGCTTAGATTAGAGTAGGAGGATCAGCATTCATTAGAGCTCCAAGAAAAAGGCTGACAGTGCACTCACTGCCATCTCTGTTTAGAGCTTGGGGGTGTAGACCGTACCAGCCACCAAAAAACGCAGTCATACACTTTCATTCAAGCTGCAACACAGTCATTTCAATCGTAGATCCATCCATGCATTTTGATCTTGAGCAGTATTCCTTCATTCCAACTCCATGCACGATTTTTCTCTGAAGTTTACATTGCTGTTCGTTGATTTAATAACACAGTTAGGATAGGTTGATGAATTCTCGGTTTTGTGCAGATTTGTTTCCTTTACACTGTGTTGCATCACTCTGCTATCTTCTTCTTCTTCCCAAACGCGCCTAAAGCCACCTACCCAACCTCTGTTCAGCTCGTTTGCCTTCCAACACTTCTACTATTCACGTAGCTCCATCTTTTTGGACTTTTCATTGCTTCCACCCTTCTATCCACCAACCAACTGTACCCACTCTTTCCTCATCTCATATCTCTGTCCCTGAGCCATCATAAGCTCCCTTTCCATCCTACTTATCCACCCATACAAATCCTCCACTCCTCCATCACCCAAAACTCCAACCATAGCACATCCTGTAGAAGTTAGCAGACTTCCTGTAGAAATCCCGAGCTTCCTGTAGGATCCCCTGCAGACATCCTGTAGAAACCTGTAACCTCGGTTGCCGAGCACCTGAACGTTGTGGACTTCTGTGGAATGATGTTTTGGATCCTCTGGAACCTCTCCTAGCCCTCCTGACCTTTCCCAAGCTTTCTTTCCCTTCGAACTACCCCTGCGCAGTCAAACCCTAATAAGAAACAAAATCATAATAACTCCAACCACTTAAGCAAAAATACAAAAACAATGTTCTTTTCAGTAGAAGTAGCTTAAATTCATGCATCTCATATCACTTGAAGTAATGGCATCATTTCTAGAAGTTTGCACTCCCACCATTGCATCATAGAGGTTAGACTAGTCAGATTAGGGTTTACTAGGGTTTCCCTGTTTTGTTGGCTTTCAGTTCATTATTGCAAAGTAGGTTAATTTCCTTTGAGATAGCCTTCGTCCATCATTTAGAAAGCTTCTTCTGAGAGCATATAGAATTTGGCTTGAGCCCTAGCGGACTTGTGCCAGCTGACCAAGTGACAGCTGCGACAAGAGCTAGTACTTGTGCATACAACACCGTCGCTTCCAAGTTTGTTACGAACTACCGGGTTGATAAAATTAGAGATAGGAAGCTCCAGGAGTTGTAGCATTATTGCTACAATACTGGAGCCCACCATCATTTTGGCGCCGTTGCCGGGGAAGCGTCAGAGTATTAGTAATTGTTGCTTTTCTTCTATTTTCTTACTCTTGCCTTCTGCTCAGTAGTTTATTTCATTTCCATTCTGCAAAAGTAGCATAGACATTTCTTGCTTTCATAGATTAGCATTTCCTGCTTTCATAGATTAGCATTGCAATTCTGCAAGTTCATTTCTGCAAGCGTAGATTAGTGTTTCAATTCTGCAAGCGTAGACTAGCATTTCCATTCCTGCAATTTCATTTGAGCAAAGTAGATTAGTTCTTTCATGCTTTCAATTTAATTCTGCATCTTTATTTCAGTAAGATAGTTAGTTGTAGATCAATCTGTTTCAGTTTTGCAGGTACCAAAGAAAAAAAAACAAAAGCAATCAAAAAAGTCTTTCCATTTCATGCCTCGTAGGAATCGAGATAAAACAGGCAAATTCTTACCCAACACCCCCACCACATCACTGAGTCACCCTTCTCTCTTCTTCGGTGACAGTGATCCAGAAGAACCTATAGGTGAACCTCCTGAGATATACGAAGATCCTATAGCAGAAGAAGAATTAGAGACCATCCCATCTGAAGCTATGGCTGACAATAGAAGAGAAGATGAGAGAATAGAAGGTGCCTTCCCCATCCGAGAGACCAATGGAGAGATGAAAATGAAGAACATTAGCCCCTCCGCTTTACCTCACTTCCATGGACTGACTACTGAAGATCCTGATACCTTCCTGTTTGAGTTTGCTGTCCTTTGTAGAACCTATGACTATACTGAAGATGAGCAGAAGCTGAAACTCTTCCCTTCCACTCTTAAGGATGCAGCATTACGCTGGTTCATGGGCTTACCTGGGAATAGTATCACTACTTGGGCTCAGATGCAGCAAGCTTTCAATACCAAGTACCGGGACTACTGTAGGTCCAAGGAAACCAAGGGAGAAATCTTTCGGATGACCATGGGAAATGATGAGTCCTTAGAGGATTATGAGGAGAGGTTCCAACTTAGCTATAAGCGGGCCAGGTGCACACTTGACCCTGAATCCCTCAAGTTGGTCCTGCTCCGAGGAGTCCCTGAAGACCTCTTAGATACCCTTCACATGTTAGCTGGGGGGGAAATTTACCAACTGCCTTATGAGGACATCAAGACTGTGTTTAGAAACCACTCCAGGGCAGCTCGGAAACGAGGTAGAGGAAACCTCCTCTCAACTGGTGTCCCTTTCTCCAAACATGAGTTTGCAAATCAATTGGAAGATCTTAAGAGTGAGGTGAGACAGACCATTGCCATGCAGCTGGACACATTCAGGATCCAACAGAAGAAGGAAGAAGCTGAGAGAGCCTTGGCTATCTTCTACCCTAGATGCACCAGGAGACACCCTAAGAACGAATGCCCATTGCATTCGGTTGAAGTGTGTTTCGTTTGTGAGGAGGACCATCCCACAAACCAATGTCCAACCTTACCTGGATTTAAAGCCATGTACCAAGGGACAGAAGCTCCCACTGAACCTCTCTATTACCTCGACCAAAGGAGGCCACAAGTACCTAGACCTTACCAGCAGGGGATGCAAGGGGCACCTCAAGCTGATTACAGCCCCAACCAATCGACTCCTATGCCTTCCTGGGGTCCCCCTGCTCATCCTTCTTGGTCCATGCCTCCTCCCTGGTCTTACCCACCTCAGTACCCTACTCAACCCACTACTCATTCCTATCATTCACATGCCCAGCCACAGCCTCAGTGGAATGCACCTCAGTCGGGGTGGAGGCCCCAATACAACACTCCTCCTGCCATTTTGCCTCCACCACCAGTTCAACTTCAACCATTACCTCCTGCTCCTCCAAGGCAACCTCAAATACCTGCTCAACCGAACCCGAACCCCAACAATAGACAGGCCCAGCAGGTATACACTGGGGAAATATCATGCCCTACTTATGCTGTGGAGATCCAGGAGATCAATCTTCGATCTGGCAAGACTCTTCCAGATCGCCAACCTCCTCCCCCAGAGGATGAGGAAGATAAACAGGAAAGTGAACCAAAGGCTATTCCACCCTTTCCTGAGAGACTAATAGCCACCACACAACCCAACCCAGAGGAGGATGAGCTTTTGGGTGAGCTCAAGCAGTTGTGTGTGAAAATACCACTTCTCCAAGCCATCAAGGATGTCCCAATATACAACAAACTGGTTAAGGAAAAGTGTTTCAAACACCCAGGCAGGCGAAAGAGAGATGCTTCAACCATCAATGTCTTAGGACAACTGTCTGACCTTATGTTAGGACAAGTCATCTGCCCAAAGTATCTAGATCCTGGGAGTCCTGTAGTAGATGTCCACATCAATGGCATCATCATACCTCACACTTTGATTGATTTGGGGGCTACCATTAATGTGATGACCAGGGATACCATGCTCAAACTTAATCTTCAGGGTTGCTTGCGGAATACCTCGACAGTTCTGCAACTAGCAGATCGCTCCACTGTGACTCCCGAAGGGATTGTGGAGGATGTCTTGGTCTCTGTCGACTCTTGGGAATACCCTGCAGATTTCTTGGTTCTGCAACCCAAGGCGAAGCTTACTGGATATCCTCTTATTTTGGGAAGGCCTTGGTTAGCCACTGCAGATGCTTACATAAGTTGTCGTGCAGGAAACATGACCATCAAAAATGGTCCTATGTCCAAGCAGCTAGTCCTATACCCTCCTGCCCAACCTTCCTTAGAGCATGACTTACCACTTTGGTTGGAAGAAGGAGAAGAGGATGAAGTATACTCAGCACCTTTGTGCACCCTAGATACCACTAGAAGAGACCCCCCAACCGAGGATGACTTGATTGAGACCTTGATCCAGAATCCACCTTCCAGTGCACTATCCTTAGAAAAATTGGTGGAGGATGCCCAAGCCAGCACCTTAGTGGATCTTTGTACGACCAACCCTGTCACTCCCAGAGTCAAAAATGTGGAGTTCGGCCCTGAGAGAACGTTAAAGATCAGCTCCTCCCTATCTCCTTCTCAGGAAAAGGAGCTGTGTAGCCTGTTGGCCAGTCACCTAGATGCTTTTGCTTGGAGCTATAAGGAGATGAAAGGAGTCCATCCCTCGGTCTGTACCCATCACATATACATCAAAGAGGGTTGTAAACCGGTTAGGCAACCTCAGAGGAGAATGAATCCAGCCCTTAAGGACATTGTCAAGGAAGAATTGCAAAAACTGTTGGATGCCGGATTCATTTACCCCATCTCAGATAGTGAATGGGTGTCCCCTCTGGTGTTGGTTCCCAAGAAGAATGGGAAATGGAGAATCTGTGTGGACTACCGAGAACTGAACAAAGCTACCAAGAAAGACCATTTCCCTCTACCTTTCATAGATCAAGTGTTGGATGGACTGGCAGGAAAGAAGTTCTTCTCTTTCCTGGATGGGTTTAGCGGGTACAACCAGATCCAAATCAGCCCGGAAGACCAAGATAAGACCACCTTCACTTGTCCTTGGGGTACCTTTGCCTACCGAGTTCTTCCCTTTGGGTTATGCAATGCTCCTGCTACCTTCCAGAGAGTTGTCTTGAGCATCTTCTCGGAGCTGGTCCATGATGCAGTGGAAATCTATATGGATGACTTGACTCCTTATGGGGCAAATTTCTAGGAAGCATTGTCCAATCTGGGAAAAGTCCTAACCAAATGCATTGAGATGAACCTGTCCCTTAGTCCTGAAAAATGTGAATTCCTGATGACTAAAGGGACCGTGTTAGGCCATACCATTTCTTGCCAAGGGTTACAGGTGGATCCTAACAAAATTGCTCTCATCAAGAAGGTTCCACCTCCTCAAAAGGTAAGGGATGTTCGGAGTTTCTTAGGATTAGCAGGGTATTACAGGAGATTCATTAAGGATTTCAGCAAGCTAGCCTCGCCATTGTTTGGCCTGTTGGCAAAAGATGTGGAGTTTAAGTGGACTGATGATTGTCAGAGGGCTTTGAATGAATTAAAGGACAAGTTGGTGTCAGCCCCAATCGTGAGAGGTCCAAACTGGGCCCTACCTTTCCACATCCACACTGATGCCTCGAACAAAGCCATAGGTGCAGCTTTAGGACAAGTCGAACAAAAACTTCCATATGCCATTTACTTTGTTAGTAAAAACTTGTCCAAAGCTGAGCTGAATTACACTGTAACTGAGAAACAGTTTTTGGCTGTGGTCCATGCACTGAACAAGTTCCGACATTATATCACTGGCTATCAAACATTTGTACATACTGACCATGCTGCCATTAGATATTTAATGAATAAACCAGATGTGAATGCTCGTATTATTAGATGGTTACTTTTGTTGCAGCAGTTTGATTTGACCATTGTTGACAAACCAGGTAAAGAAAATGTTGTTGCTGACTTTTTATCTAGATTGGATTTGTCTGCAGATGAGGATGGAACAGTGGATGACCAGATGCCTGATGAACATCTGTTTGCTATCTCAGCACTCTCTCCATGGTTTGCTGATATAGCAAACTACCTTGTTTCAGCACAGTTCCCTCCGCACCTATCTTCAAGAGAGAAGAGCAGAATCATCAGAAAAAGTGCCTCGTTTACTTGGATCGGGGGCAATCTGTTCAAACTTAGCCCCGATCAGATCTTAAGGCATTGTGTAAGGGAGGAGGAAGTCTTTGATATCCTCCTCACCTGTCATGATGGGCCTTGTGGAGGACATTTTTCAGCAAAGAGAACTGCCTTCAAGGTCCTGCAGGCAGGCTACTATTGGCCCACACTTCATCAAGATGTCAGAAGATATATCAGCCAATGTGACCAATGCCAAAGAATGGGGAAACCGACTCAAAGGGATGAGATGCCTCTCCAACCTCAAGTGACTCTTGAGCCATTTGAGAAGTGGGGCATGGACTTTGTGGGTCCAATCAACCCTCCTTCGAGGCAAAGGTCTTACATCATTGTGTGTACTGACTACCTGACAAAGTGGGCAGAGACTAAAGCAATCAAAGCAGCAACAGAAGAAAAGGTGGCCGAGTTCTTAAGAGAAAACATCTTCTACAAGTTTGGCTACCCAAGAGAGCTAGTCACCGATCAAGGGAGCCAGTTCACATCCAACCTGGTTGAAGACTTACTAGCTCACCACAAGATCAAGCATAGGACTTCCACCCTCTATCACCCTCAAGCAAATGGGCAGGTGGAAGTCACCAATAGAGCATTAGAAGGGATCTTGACTAAGGTGGTGAGCAGCAACAGAAAGGACTGGGCAGATTGCCTGGTTGAGGCCACATGGGCTTACAACACCACCTGGAAGACCACCACCGGCTTCACACCTTATGAGCTGGTCTATGGGAAGAAAGCTTTGTTGTCCATTGAATTTGAATACAACACCTTGAGGATGGCAGCTCAGCTGGACCTAGATCTCAGCCATGCACAACAAGAAAGGTTATTGCAGCTGAATGGACTGGATGAGCACCGAATGCAGGCCCTCCTTCACTCAGAAGTGGTTCAACTTCAGAGAAAGGTGTGGCATGACCAACATATCCATGACAAGCAATTTCAGCCGGGAGATTGGGCCTTGTTGTATGACTCCAGATACAAAGATTTCAAGGGGAAGCTGAGAACCAGATGGCTAGGACCATATAAAGTGGAAACATGTCATGACAATGGATCTGTTCTTATTCGGACCATTGATGAGGAAGCCATCCCCATGCTTGTCAATGGGCATCGACTGAAGATCTACAGGAAGCCTCTCTCAAGACAAGAGTTCATCAAAACTATGGAGAAATCAGTATTGGTCATAGAGAAGGGTTCTGCCTCTCCTTTGGGCATACCCTGAAAGATCTAAAAAAAAAAAAAAAAAAAAAATAAAGATCCTTGGGTGAAAACCTTTCTAAGGCGCCCAAGGCAGGTGGTAGGGGTGAAAACCTCATTGAGGCACCCCTATTGTCTTTCAAAAAAAAAAAAAAAAAGAGAGATTTGAAAAAAGATCCTTGAGTGAAAACCTCTCTGAGGCGCTTAAGGCAGATGGCAAGGGTGAAAACCTCAATGAGGCGCCCCTGTTATCTTTCAAAAAAAAAGAAAAAAGAAAAAAGAAAAAAAAAAACAAGGTCAGCAAATTCATAATGTAAAATTGCATGCAGGTTGCAGGTGTTCTATAGAGGAGAGGAAGCCTCTCAACTCAAAGCTCAGGATCCTTATCATACTGTCAGGAGACCTCACCAGCACCTCCTCCAAGAATACTCATTTTCTCCAAGGTATGTGCAATTTTATTACGGCTTGAGTCTTCTACAGGAAGACGCAGATTTTCTACAGGAGGATGCAGATTTTCTACAGGAAGGTGCAGACTCTCTACAGGAAACGCAACCTTTCTACAGGAAGCTCTGTATTTCTACAGGAAACTTCCTGTAGAAGTTCAGAACGGCCCAGAATCCATTTTGTGAGGAGATCTAGCGACTGAGGATCGGTTTGGACGCATGCAAGCTATTGTTATCTCCCTTGCACATTGTTGTCACCTCGTCCTGCCCTCCTTGTCGACATGCAACGAAGTTACCTGCACCAGCAAAGCAGATCGATGAGTTAGCAAGAAAAAGCAATTTTCAAATGAAAAATCACTGAGATCTCATACCATATCCATCCCAGTCATCCAAAAGCCCTGGGAGCGTGATCGGGAGGCCAGATCCTTCGTCGTGCAGCATGCACCCAAGGAGGAAGAACTATTACAAGACATCCCACGGGAGTCCTGTAACAGTTAAGCCCGCTAGAGTGTATACTATTCACAGCGCTGGCCATATGCAATGAAAATGCGGACGCATGCAGCCAAGCATCAAATCCATCGTCGGCAGCCTGTAACGTGAACCTCCGGGCCTGTGCAAATTCACCAGCAATAGATAGATCCATTCATCATCGTCCAAACCCTGAAAAATCGTGTTGCAGCCGCGCAGGTAAGTGTCTCGACCCTTTCTTCCGTCAGATGGCATGAATTTTACATTGAATTGTTTGCAAGGTGTGAAGTGAATGGGTTGAGCGGCTGTATGGCCAGTTGACTGGCCACGTCGACCGGTTAATGGTCCAGTCAGATGTTTGGGTGGCGGCCGTGACAAAAGGAATGGGAAGCACACACGTGAGAACAATCCCCGTCGGGAAAAACGGATTTAGCAGAAGAAACGGCGGCGGATCTGCTGGAGGGATGATGCGGTAGTAAGTGAACTCGCAGACAAATGATGGAACGACGTCATCCAACGGTCCGGCGGGGACAGCTCACCCCCGCGCCACGGATTCCGCCGATTCAAATCAAATCGGCTAGATTGCCCGCATGCATTTATCATCCACCATTTGAAACTCGAGCGAACATTCAGATCCCTCTGCAGTTCGAAACTCCGAGCCTTTGGCTACCAGAAACGCCTGTGAAGCAACACCTAGAGCGCAGACCAACTGCCGTCTTCCCCAGGAATCACGCGCTGCTCCTACAGGAAAGCTGCTCCTACAGGAAAGCTGTTTCTACAGGAAGGCGGGTTCCTCACGTAAAAAGGTGGCAGATAAAAAGGTAACCCTGAACTCTCCATGCAATTGGTTTTTAAAGGTGGCAGAATCGTCGTCTATAGTTTGGTCGTAGAAAGTTGTTGCAAGTGTTGTCTGCTGTGCATAGACTGTCGTTCTACAGGATGACGGTGTAATTAAACTGTGTTAAGGTCCTCAGGGATAAGTTTTGTGGATTATTTGCACAACAGAAGCGTAATTCTACGCTCTGTTTCAGTAGGCTACATTTCTTCCGCATTCGCCACCTCTAGCAACAGTTTTTATCATGCCGGGTGGGTTTATTAGACGGGAACCCACTGATTCATCAAAGTTAAGAGAAAACCAGGAGGTGGTGGAGCTCTTCACACGAGCACAATGGATATCCTTTTGTGACAAGTTGCAGGGTTATGACGACGAAGTGGCAGAAGAATTTTTACAAGCTTTGAGGCCGAAATCCAAAACATTGGCCACCGTGAACTTCAGGGGCCTAAGCCTCAAGCTCACCCCGCAATATATCAGTCGTATTACTAAACTTCCAATGGGTTTGCCATGGGATAAGGAAGAAAGGAAGTTGAGCCAGCAGGCAAAGAAAGAATTCTTTCCACCTGAGGAGGAATTCACGGAGGACAAAAATGGGGTGCGTAGAACCAGTTTGCTGCCACCATGGAATGAAGTTGGCCTATAGATCATGAAGTATATAACCTGTGAAGGCCGTTTTAGCATCGTGTACAGGTATCACTTTAGGTTGCTCACTGAATTGAGACACCAGATTGATCTTCCTGTAGAAAAAAAACTGAGCATTCCTTATTTCTTGCTACAGTCTCTAATTGAGAGTGCCACAAAGTTAAAAGAAGGCATACCAGATCAGGTAGCCCACCATGGATTGATCAAACTTCTCGTGGAGGATGCGCTTCATTCATATAAGGTTCCCCTCTCATGGGAAGCATTCAGAAATTTGACAAGAGATGGAGACATAAGGATGTTGACTGAGGAAACTGGTTCCTCCAGCAGTGAGGAAAAAGAAGCAGTGGCCGTGGGAAAGAAAGAAACAGGCCAGAAGACCCCGACCACAGTGCAGAAGAAAGAACAAAGGAGGAAGCACGAGAAAAAGGATGCTGAGGAAAAAGGTGACACACCCATCTTGTCAGCAAGAGAGAAAAGGTTGCAGAGCAGAACGGACAAAGCTGAGAAGGTCCACATCAGCACAAGTACCTCATCAGCACCCGCAACCAAACCAAAAAGCAAAACCCATGCAGCAAAGCAAGCCAAGGTGGCGACACCTGTGTCTACAGGAAAGCAGAAACAGGCTTCTACAGGAAGCCCGAAAATTATTGAAAAAGGGGCTTCTACAGGAAGCCCGAAAATTACCAAAACAGGGTCTTCTACAGGAAGCCCGAAATTGGCTAAAACAGGGTCTTCTACAGGAAGCCCTGAAAAGGTGAAACCCAAGGAGAAGAAGGCTGATATTCGTGAAAGGGAGGCAGCAGCTGTGCTGGCCGCCCTCAGCACGCCACCTAAGCCAAAAGAAAAGAGGAAGAGGGAGACCCCTCTATACTCTGAAGTTCGAAGAAGTTCGAGAATAAAGACGGGCAAGCCACAGCCCCCATCCAGCAGCCAAGTCACTACAGGGGATGCCCCTACTTCACCCAGTGAGAGGTCCCCCTCGAAGATATCGGTCACCTATGAGAGGGGGAGCCCAAAAACAACTACTTGGAAAAGAAGGATAGACCAATCGGCTTCAAAAGCCCGGCTCAAGGTCAAGGAAACAGAGAAGAGTGAAGGAGCGGCACCCTCATCGCCACCAAGGGCAGAACAGGCAGAGCCACCAAAAGTAGGAAAGGAAGAGCGTATTCCGGCGCCTAGTTCTCGGCCAAGGACAAGGAGCTGGGGCAAAATTGCTCAAGGATGAGCAAATATTTTAGCTGGGGGGTGATGATGAGCCCCAATTTTTGGTAACAAATTGGGCTCATTTGGCCTACTTACCTTGCTCAACCCTTCATCTTTTATCACTTATGCATTCATTTCTTGGTATATTCGTGTTATTTGTAGGAAGAAGGGCAGGCATTATATCTATGTGGCTAATACATGATGATTTCAGGTTTTTTGGCATTAAAGGGAGCAAAGACCACACAGAAGGAGACAAGGAGACAGCAAAGGTGGCATTGCAGGTTTATAGGGAGGTTGTCTACAGCCTTAATGACCTCCCTCGTGATCTCCACCCTAACTCCGAGCTCCAACAGCTTTCCCCACCGAGCTTAAAGGCAGCCAACGGATTTTACAGGAATAGCAGTGTACAGCAGTTTACTTTTAGTTGGACAGCCGAGCTCCATTAATTGAGGAAGCCAGCTTGATCCTCATCATGTATAAATATTAAGGCCGTGGCCTTTGATAGGAGCTTTTTGAACTTTTGAACTACGGTTGCAATTTCTAAGCACGAGCTACAGCTCGGTTTTTGCTCTTTGTAAGCCAGTTTTGGCATGATGTTAGACTCATGATTATTCAATAAAGACAGGCAGCTTTGGATTCAATTCTGAGTTTTTAAGGGAGCTATAGCTCTCAGGTTAGGGCCCAACCTGAGAGCAATAGACCTCCTCTTCCTTGTATTGTTACTCGTCTTTCTTTTCAGCACTTTATTCCTCTGTTTTGACATGCATTTAGAAATTACAGTCTGCTGATTTGATTTCTTTTATGTGATTGAGTAGGATTAGTTTACGGTTCAAGTGCTTTTAGTTGCTTAGATTAGAGTAGGAGGATCAGCATTCATTAGAGCTCCAAGAAAAAGGCTGACAGTGCACTCACTGCCATCTCTGTTTAGAGCTTGGGGGTGTAGACCGTACCAACCACCAAAAAACGTAGTCATACACTTTCATTCAAGCTGCAACATAGTCATTTCAATCGTAGATCCATCCATGCATTCTGATCTTGAGCAGTAGTCCTTCATTCCAACTCCATGCACGATTTTTCTCTGAAGTTTACATTGCTGTTCGTTGATTTAATAACACAGTTAGGATAGGTTGATGAATTCTCGGTTTTGTGCAGATTTGTTTCCTTTACACTGTGTTGCATCACTCTGCTATCTTCTTCTTCTTCCCAAACACGCCTAAAGCCACCTACCCAACCTCTGTTCAGCTCGTTTGCCTTCCAACACTTCTACTGTTCACGTAGCTCCATCTTTTTGGACTTTTCATTGCTTCCACCCTTCTATCCACCAACCAACTGTACCCACTCTTTCCTCATCTCATATCTCTGTCCCTGAGCCATCATAAGCTCCCTTTCCATCCTACTTATCCACCCATACAACTCCTCCACTCCTCCATCACCCAAAACTCCAACCATAGCACATCCTGTAGAAGTTAGCAGACTTCCTGTAGAAATCCCGAGCTTCCTGTAGGATCCCCTGCAGACATCCTGTAGAAACCTGTAACCTCGGTTGCCGAGCACCTGAACATTGTGGACTTCTGTGGAATGATGTTTTGGATCCTCTGGAACCTCTCCTAGCCCTCCTGACCTTTCCCAAGCTTTCTTTCCCTTCGAACTACCCCTGCGCAGTCAAACCCTAATAAGAAACAAAATCATAATAACTCCAACCACTTAAGAAAAAATACAAAAACAATGTTCTTTTCAGTAGAAGTAGCTTAAATTCATGCATCTCATATCACTTGAAGTAATGGCATCATTTCTAGAAGTTTGCACTCGCACCATTGCATCATAGAGGTTAGACTAGTCAGATTAGGGTTTACTAGGGTTTCCCTGTTTTGTTGGCTTTCAGTTCATTATTGCAAAGTAGGTTAATTTCCTTTGAGATAGCCTTCGTCCATCATTTAGAAAGCTTCTTCTGAGAGCATATAGAAGTTGGCTTGAGCCCTAGCGGACTTGTGCCAGCTGACCAAGTGACAGCTGCGACAAGAGCTAGTACTTGTGCATACAGCACCGTCGCTTCCAAGTTTGTTACGAACTACCGGGTTGATAAAATTAGAGATAGGAAGCTCCAGGAGTTGTAGCATTATTGCTACAATACTGGAGCCCACCAATAGGAAATAGGGTTTGTATCATCCCTTAACTATACCTACTCGTCCTTGGGAAAGAATTTCCATAGACTTTGTGGGACGTTTACTGACAACCAAGAAGGGACATGAATACCTGTTCGTGGTAGTTTACAAGTTCAGCAAGATCTGTGTGCTGATGCAATGTAAAAAGACCATCAGTGGACAAGAAGAAACAAACTTGTTCTTTAGATAGGTTTGGGTACACTTTGGAATACCAAGAAGCATCATTTTAGACAGGGATACAAGATTTCTCAGTGCATTCTGTACTACATTATGGGAGAAGATGGACACGAAGTTGAAAATATCTATAACATTCCATCCATAGACAGATGGGTAGATAGAAATAGTCAACAGGACTTTGGTGCAGATTCTGAGGGGTTACAACTAGAAGCATCTGAAGACCTGGGATGAAAATATGGTATATATACAACATTCTTATAACAGAGTGGTCCACGCTTCTATAGGAAAGTCCCCATTTGAAACTTGTTTTGGATATTTTCCACCTTCACCTTTGGATATTTCATATGGGCAGCAAGGAGGAGTGAAGGAAGACATTACAGGAGATGCTTTGAGGGCTAAAAAATTTATAGAGAAGATCAAGCAGATCCATCTATAGGTATAGGAAACATTGGAGAAGTTGCAGGTGAAGTATAAGACTAGGCATGATCATCACAGAACAAAGAAATCATTCAAGGTGGGAGACAGAGTATGGCTACAGTTGAACAAGGAGAGGTTGCAAGGGCCTGGTAAGAAAATCAAGGCTCTAAGGTATGATCCCTTTGAGATAATGGAAAAGGTGGGTGATAATACCCATCGACTCGGTTTACCACCATATATGTGCATTTACTTGTAAATGTAGATAGTTTGAAATTCTACGAGCCTTCCATGGTAGATCAAGAAGAGGAACAGGTCCTACCCTCTGTGGAGGATTTGACACCAGACACTCATGCAGAGTTGACAGAAGATACAATTTTACAAGAGAGGTCCAGAACTACAAGATAAGGGCAACAATACCTTTGGCAGATTGGGTTGAAGGGACAACTTCTAGCCAAAGCTAAATGGTACACCAGAGAGAAGGTGGAGGAACAATTTCCTCACCTCATTTACTAAAATCTTCAGGGGACCAAAATCCTCCAAAAATGGGGAGGTACGATCCGAATTGGATCATTATATTGCTTGTCATCCATCTCGATGCATTTGGAGTGGAAAGAGTGGAGGAATCAACTCACGGGACCATTTTTACTGGCAGGGCCCAGTTGGAAAAACAAGGTCTGAAACCTTCCGAGAGCATTTTGAGGAATCAAATGACTTTTTTTGGGGGTAAAAATTTTCTTCTCCAGTGCAACATCTTTTCATGTTATTCTACACATAGAGAGATTTCCAACGGTGCAAGAATCATGTCAATCAGAGTCCGTATGCAAAGGTTATGCCACTTAGAAGTTGACCTTCATGTTTTCACACCTGTAGTTTGGGAGGATGCCATGTCAGCCCCCATTATTCATGGAAAAGGGGCTAGCCATGTGTTTGTGATGTAAAAGACTCTAGAAGAGTCTATTTTGTAACTCTAATTAAGAGTTGATGTATTCAAACTTAACCACTAGTAGGCTATCAAGTTGTGTTATAACCGGGCCACTAGGAGGAGGAGGCATTCCATTCTTTCGAGAGATTTTTGTTCCATAGTTTAGCAAAGATAGCCAGGAGAGATAGGAGGTAGAGAACACAAAGAGGATCTGTGCACTATAGCAGCCCACAAACCATAGACATTACTTCTTTGTATTTGCAGCCATATTTCTAGACAGAGAAAGAGAGCGAAGCAACCTCACCTTCTAGTTGTGTTTTCTCCCGAAAGGGTTTCCCAGAGAGCATATCTTGTGTATTATGTGTGTGTGAGCTTATTTTTTCGTTCGCTACTTTTTTTCTTTAATTACTTTTACATGCATGCACTAATTACAGTTAATTTTACAAATCTAGAAATTAAATAAAACAGTAATAGTGTAGAATCTCAGATTTTTTAATATAATATTATCAAATCTGTAGTGATGAACTGTCCAGTGGAATATCCACAGAATTTTATGAATCAATATCTTAGGCCTTCCACCCTGACGCTCTAGAAAATATCTCCTAAGGCATTCCTCACCACATGTCCAACACACCAACCAACTAGTGCCCTCACCTCTATGTTGTTGCTGCTATGACCCATGTCCCTGTCTAGTTGCATTAAATCTCTTTTGCGGTGCCATATTTTCTTTCCCATCTACATGTTGAGGCCTTGTCCTCTTAGTTTGCCATTTACCTTTACATTTGTCTTTTCCCTTCCATCCATGCTGAGATTCATTCTTGTGCATTGATTTCTCATAGCAATGCTTCAGTTTCCCAATAACTTCCTCAAGTGATCGAGGCTCATCATACTCAATTTGATCTCTAAATGCTTATGGCAAACCAATCACAAATCTCTGAACTTTAGCCTTCTCATCGGTAAGATACGATACATATCTCAATAGTTCCAGAAACTTGGTTGTGTATTCTTCATTTGTCATTGATCCCATCTTTAACTCATAGAATTATTTAGCCTTAGTGTCGTAGTACCTTTTTGACAAGTACTTCTTCTTAAAAAGCCTCTTGAATTCTTGCCAATTCAAGTCATCTGTCCTGATGTCTCTAACCCACTTAACATCTTCCCACCATATTTCTACTTTACCTTTCAAGCTGAAGATAGCTATTCTAGCCTTCATGTTATCGGTGTACTCATGCAACTCAAAGAATTTGTTCATCCCAAGTATCCAAGCCTCTGCATCTTTCGGCTTCTTCACATCTCCATCAAAAGTAGGTGGTTTTTCTTTTTTGAATTCATCTGGTAATTATCCCCTATCATTCCTCCTGTAAGGATGATAGCGACGACGATCATGATATCTATTAGAACTAGAACTAGAATAATACATGTATTCATCGCACCTCCTTTCGGGAGTGTCCAACAACCTACCATCTCTCACTGTATCAGATCTATACAGCCTGTGTCTATCAAGGGATCTACTGCCATATGCTCCATTAGTCCCATCCTCATGTGCATGGTTGATCCGAATCGGCCCTTGTCGATGCAATTCTGACAAACTTTGAAGAAGTATAGCATTGACCTCTGTTTGCTTCTCTTGTGCATGTATGATCCGATCATTATCTTCCTTACAACTCCTTATCTCTTCCTTCAAGATTCTCAATGTATCGACCAAATCAGAAGTATGCCCCACACCATGCTACTCATCTAATGCATAGGGAGATTCTACATAATCTACCACCTTGCTAGCCATTTGATCTTTCTCTTCCTACAATGCATAATATGTTAGATAAACCAAATCAAAATAAACCAACATACCTTAGTATAGCTTGGGGAGGATACCTTGTCTACAAGATCACCAAATCAATGTGATACATGTATAACATAAACATAGTAGCATATAGACATACGCAAATGAATGTATCAACATATAAACATCACTCTAATTAGGATCCAGTCATCCATGTAAGGCCATATCAAAAATGCATGCTATGACCTCATGCATGACAATAACCATTACTCCACTAAACACATTGCTACATGCAACCGACAATATGCATAAGCAATGCCCAACCAACTACAAATACACATAAACGCATGTAGTTGAACATAATCGACTAGTTCTTGCAATCAACCTACAAGACTGATACATGTAATCAAAATATCCAAAATGTAACCTAACATACAAGGGTGTAAGTAGGTGACATAAATGTTGGGTGTGGAACTTGGTTATCTTCTTTATTTAGAGGTATCACCGCATTGGACCCCAGTTCATAATGTGGCGGCAACGCCACCCATAATATTTGTGCTGTAAGGGGGGTCAAGGGGGGGCGGGTGCGACCTTTGGGAGCCCCCCCCCAACGGGGGATCAGGGGCAGCACCCCCAAAGCTAAAAATAGATGTAAAATCGCCTTGTAAATTGTTGTAATTTCACAGTCAATCTGGGCCATTCATTAGGTGGAGATTTGACGGTAGAAGTTATGTTTAATTTAAGGTTTTTCTCCCTAAAAGACAACCCCTCGCTATATATGAGGGAATTGTATTGCGTCTATGTAGATTTGTGTTATGAGTGAGAAAGAGAGAGGAGATTGTGTGAGAGTGAAGATGGAATTACAACGGATCTGCTGTAGGTTGTATCTCTTCAGTTTGCTGGATAATATAAAAGGAAGGACTGGATGTTTCCCCATGGATGTAGCCCAAATTGGGTGAACCACATATATCTGTGTCTCTCTTGCTTTATGTGTTTTCTGTGTTTATATTTCTACAGTATATTTTATGTGTTCCATTGCTCTATTATATATAATTTTCTAACAACTGGTATTAGAGCCTAAGGTCTATTTGGGTGATAAAATTGCAGGAGAGAAGGGTTCCTGGTTCAAGTGGGAGAAATGGCGAAAGATGGTGCGTTTAGGGTCAAAAAATTTCATGGGAAAAACTACCAACTGTGGAAGATGCAAATGGAAGATTATTTGTACCAGAAATATCTGTACCAACCATTGAGCAGAAAGACAAAGAATTCGACGAGTATGACAGACACAGAATGGGATATTCTCGATAGAAAGGCACTTGGAACAATATGGTTGTGCCTAGTAGCATCGGTAGCCTTTAATATTTCAAAGGAAACGAAAACAGAGGGTTTCCAGTCAGTTAAGTTTTGTAGGGGTAAATTTTGATGATGAAGTTAAGGCTCTGTTATTTTTGTGCGTATTGCCAGAAAGTTGGAATGGTTTAGTTATGGCCATTAATAACTCTATCTCTGATGCTAGTACTTTAAAGTTTGATGATGTTGTCGGTGCAATCCTTAGCGAGGAAATGCGACGGAAAAGCTCCGGTGAGACATCAGGCAACGCCTTGACTGCAGAGACTAGGGGAAGAAAAATGGAAAGAGGAAAGAGCCCAAGATATCGCAGTAAGTCAAGGAAAGGCAGATCCAAGTCTAGATCGGGGATAATGTGATGGAAATGCGGGAAGAAAGGACACTTGAAGAAAAACTGCAAGTCTCAGAAGGGAAAAGAAGGAGACGTGCAACAAGAAAACATTATAGATGTGACGGGTGATGCGTTGCAAGATGATTTGATTCTTTCATTAGAAAACATTATTGGTGCCTGGGTGGTAGATTCAGGGGCCTTATTCCATGCCACACCTGATAGGAAACATTTTTATGATTATGTTCAAGGAGATTTTGGACAGGTTCGATTGGGTGTTTATAAACCCTTTAAAATCATTGGAATAGGTACAATTTTCATAAAATATCATAATGAAAAACAATGGCTATTGAAGGAGGTAAGGCATGTTCAGATCTGAAGAAAAAACTAATTTCAACAGGGCAGTTGGGAGGTAAAGGCTGTGTAACTGCTTTTACAGATAAAACTTGGAAGGTCACTAAAGGATCCATGGTAATAGCAAAAGAAGAAAATGTTGGTACATTGTATTTATGAAATGGTATTTCTAATTTTGTTAATGCTTTAACCTCTACAAGAGAAGATACAGCATTATGGCATCATAGGCTTGGGCATATGAGTGAGAAGGGGATGCAGATTCTTCACTCAAGCAATTTTTTGCCAGGTTTGAAGCATGTTGATTTAAAATTATGTGAGAATTGTGTTTATGGAAAACAGAAGAGAGTCAGATTCCTCAGAGTTGGGAAAGAAAAGAAGATCTAAAATTAGAGCTTGTGCATACAAATGTATGGAGACCTGCTCAGGTATCATCTCTCGGTGGTTCTCATTATTATGTTATTTTTATTGATGATGCAACTAGAAAAACCTGGATTTATTGTATTTGAAATAAATCTGATGTATTTTATACTTTCAAGAAATGGAAAGCTTGGTTGAAAACGAAACAGGAAAAAGGTTGAAGTGTCTTAGATCAGACAATAGAGGTGAATATTGCAGCAAGGAGTTTGATAGGTATTGTTCAGAGAATGGAATTCACAGAGAGAAGACAGTTCCAGGAACACCACAAAAAAATGGTGTGTCAAAAGGGATGAATATGACAATCATGGAGCGTGCAAGGTGCATGAGATTGCATCTATGATTGCCTTTACAATTTTGGGCAAATGCTGTAGATACTGTTGTTAATCTAATAAATAGAGGGCATTCAAGTTCCTTAGATGGTGGTATTCCAAAGGAGGCATGGATAGGTAAAAAGGTAAAATACTCATTTTTAAAGACTTTTGGTTGTGAGGCCTTTGTCCACATTAATAAAGAAAATAGAACAAAGTTTGAAGCAAAATCAAATAAATGTACCTTTATTGGATATGGTGTTAATGATTTTGGTTATCACTTTTATGATTATGAAAAACACAAAATCATTAGGAGCAGAGATGTCATATTCAATGAAAAGGTTTTGTATAAGGATCAGCTGCAGGAAAAGAAACAAGAAAAAGAAAACAGAGAATACACAGTGCTTGATGAGATCATAGAAAAAGTGATGGTGCATGAAAATCATAATGATCAACAACCACAACAACAACAAGCACCTCAAACACCTGAAAGTGGTGTTAGAAGATCTATCGGGATAAGTAGATCCCTTGAACGATACTCTCCTTCATTATATTATGTACTATTGACTAATTCTGGTGAACCAGAATGTTATGAAGAAGCAGTGTAGGTAGAAACCAGGAAGAAGTGGGAAGAAGCCACGAAAGAAGAGATGGAATCCTTATCACATAACTAGACTTGGGACATAGTCAGATTGCCTGCAGGTAAAACAACATTGCAGAATAAATGGCTTTACAGGTTGAAGGAAGAAGATGGAGGTAGAAAAAGGTATAAAGCTAGACTTGTGGTGAAGGCGTTTGCACAAAAAAAGGCTATAGACTTTGATGAGATATTTTCTCTTTTTGTTAAAATGACTTCAATCAAAACTATTTTAAGTCTAGTAGCAGCTGAAGATTTGCATCTTGAGCAGTTAGATGTAAAGACAACCTTTCTCCATGGTGATTTGGAGGAAGATATATATATGTAGCAACCAAAAGGATATGATGTAAAAGGAAGGAGAAACTAGTGTGCAAGTTGAAGAATAGCTTGTATGGCTTAAAACAGGCTTCAAGGTAGTGGTATCTAAAATTTGACAGGTTTATATCTGAACAAGGTTATACTAGATGTCACTCTGATCATTGTGTTTATCTCAAAAGGAAAAATGATGGCAGCTATATTATTTGCTTATTGTATGTAGATGACATGCTTGTTGCAGGTTCTAACATGTAGGAAATAAATGTACTCAAAAGAAAATTGGCAAACTCAATTGCAATAAAGGATTTGGGTGCTGCAAAACAAATCCTTGGTATCAGAATAACTAGAGATAGGAAGAATCGAAAATTAACATTATCTCAAAGTGAGTACATAGAAAAGGTGTTGAAAAGATTTGATATGCAAAATGCAAAACCAATTAGTATACCTTTGGCTAGCCATTTCAAACTAAGTAAGGAGGTGTGTCCCAAGACTTAGGAAGAAATGGATTATATGTATAAAGTTCCGTATGCATCAGTAGTTGGAAGATTAATGTATGCAATGGTCTGCACAAGGCCTGACATTGCACATGCAGTGGGAGTTGTAATCAGGTACATGAACAATTCAGGAAAAGAACATTGGATGGCGATGAAGTGAATTCTCAAGTACTTGAGAGGTACCACAAATCAAGCATTATGATTTGGTGGTTCAAACATTTCTCTACAGGGATATGTTGATGCAGATATGGTGAGTGATAGAGATAACAGGAGGAGCACCACAGGGTATGTGTTTATTGTAGGTGGAACAACTATCAGTTGGGTCTCAAAACTGCAAAGTGTTGTTGCACTCTCAACAACGAAAGTAGAGTATGTTGTTGCTACAAAGGCTAGTAAAGAAATGATTTGGTTACAATGGTTTTTGGATGAATTGGGTAAGAAGCAGGAGCTGGGTAGGTTATACAATAAGAACCAGAGTGCCATACATCTTGCAAAGAACTTTGCATTTCATTCCAAGACTAAACATATATAACTTGAGTACCATTTCATACGGTCAGCATTGGAAGATGGACAGTTGAAGCTAGAAAAGGTACACACTAGCCAAAATCCTGCAGATATGTTAACAAAAGTTGTAACAAGGGAGAAATTGAGATTTTGCTTGGTTTCAATCGGTCTTCAAGTATGATGATGAAGATGAGAAATGACCAGGTCTAAAGTGGAGTCATTGTCTAGCAAATGAAGCAGTGGTGGAGTTGCTATAATCAATCTCCAAGTGGGAGATTGTTGGGTGTGGAGCCTGATTATCTTCTTTATTCAGAGGTATCACTGCATTGGACCCCAATTCGTAATGTGGCAGAAACGCCACCCGTAATGTTTGTGTTGAAAGGGGGGTCAAGGGGGGGCGGCTGCGACCTTTGGGAGCCCCCTCCCAGCGAGGGATCGGGGGCAGCACCCCCGAAGCTAAAAATAGATGTAAAATTGCCTTGTAAATTGATGTAATTTCGCAGTCAATTTGGGTCGTTCATTAGGTGGAGATCTGACGGTAGAAGTTATGTTTAATTTAGGGTTTTTGCAACCCCTCACTATATATGAGGGAATTGTATTGCGTCTATGTAGATTTGTGTTATGAGTGAGAATGAGAGAGGAGATTGTGTGAGAGCGAAGATGGAATTACAACGGATCTGCTGTAGGTTGTATCTCTTCAGTTTGCTGGATAATATAAAAGGAAGGACTGGCTGTTTCTCCGTGGATGTAGCCCCATTTGGGTGGACAACGTATATCTATGTCTCTCTTGTTTTATGTGTTTTCTGTGTTTATATTTCTGCAATATATTTTATGTGTTCCATTGCTCTGTTATATATAATTTTCTAACAATAAAATCAACATGTAAGCGATAAATAACCATATCCAGTCAGTCACATATTCATGTCAAATACTCTTCACAAGATCAACATCAAATTCTCCATGATAACCATACTACAACCCTAATCCAACATCAAGCAAATGCAACAATTATATAAGTGTAAGAGACACACATGTAACTGACATGCATGCATGACTAACGCATTCAACCCATCCAATCTAAGAGTTGAACCATGCTTTGATACCACTTTATAACACCCTCCTCCCAGATCCACCCAGGTAACCATGCCAACCGGGGTAAACATGAGATGAGAGGCTACTATGATCATATTCGACCTCCTAGGTAACCTTAAGGAAGTGGAATCAATAGAACATCACACATAGTCATCCAACATCATCAACAAAACCATCAAAAGAAAATTCTGTAGAAATTTTGAATAATTTAACACATATTCAACAGAGATTATCCTGATCATGTACTATTGCGGAATACATACACAATACATAAGCTCCTCTACGTTGATCATCAATATAGCAGCATCAATAACAGTAAAACATCAAGATCATTCACACATTAACACAGTATGTAACCCAGGGAAAGCATCTCGCTAAAAACCCCACACTATCTGTATATTAATGATTGAGACCATGTAACATTACAAAGTACAATGCTTATCACAAGCAACCCAGTACCAGCTCCACCTGTTACACACAATACAGCTAAGATCTGATCTCCAAATCTATTCCACTACTTGCCTGCCTCTCCAGCTCAATACCTGCTCAAGAACTGATGAGAATGGTTTACCAAACTTGTATTTCACCTGCAAAGAATCACTCACACTCTGTTGGACGTGAGCACAAGCTACAATTCTTGATATTGGCTAATTCATCGGCATACTCAATCCCTCTGATTGTGCAAATCATCATGCACAACTATAGTCACAACTGATAGCAATCTGATCCTCTAACACCTGTCCCTGCTGAACTGAACATGCACTGACATGCAACTGAGTTAAATGATGTATTTTATAGTTGCATTATGAGTTAATAACTTGAGAATTAATTAATAACTAATTCACCCAACTCATCTCTAGTCTATTTGCCAGTTAGACTAAATACAACCAGTTTAACAAAGCTAAACTGAACACAACTCCATCAACTGCACCTCCAGTCCACTAAACTCAACTCACTTGAGTTCTAACTGAAGTCCTGCATGCAAATATTAGTCATCCCATAGGTAACCACGTATTTCCCTCTGGGATCTGCATGTACCACATCTGTAGCTCATCCTGAAGTGCTCCAAGAGAATAAGATCAAGTTTATAGTCCAAATATTATTATGAGACAATAATATTTGACTTTTCTATTTTTGACAGCCAGTCTAAAAATAGACTTTGATCACTCATACTGTGATCACTCACATTGTGGTCACCCACACTGTGATCACTCATACTGTGGTCACCCACACTGTGATCATCCCTGCTGGGATCAAAAATAGAACTTGCGCCATAATTTGCCTGCGGGCCCACTTAGTGAAGGCGACTCTTTTCACTAAGCTCCATCATCTTGTTGCAATCTCAACACTCCCTCTCGACAAGATATGGATTATCAACAACCCCTATCCTGCCTTGGTGGTACTCAAATTTTCTCCTGGTGAGAGCCTTCGTCAGAATATCAGCATCCTGATCCTCCGTTGGAATGTATGAAAGCAACATGATCCTCCGCTGCACACAATCTCTGATATGATGGTACCTGATGTCAATATGCTTAGATCTATCATGAAATACAGGATTAGCCAAGAGTTTAATGCAACTCTGGTTATCACAGTAAATCACAGTAGGATCCAAATGAGAACCGAACAAACCAACCAGGATCTTCCTCATCCATATAGCCTTGCATGCAGCCAAACTTGCTGCCATATACTCGGCCTCTGCTGAACTGAGTGCCACGGATCTTTGCTTCCTACTGTACCAAGAAACTGCTGTCGATCCAATACTGAAGACCCCTCCTGATGTGCTCTTTCTGTCCGTTGGGCTCCCTGCCCAATCTGCATCCGTGAAGCCACATAGCTTCACCTCATCCTCTTGTCTGTACCACAAACCATATCCCGATGTGCCTCTCAAGTAGCGCAATACATGCTTGCCCGCCTTCCAGAAGAGCTTGGTAGGCTTAACCATAGCTTGTGAAAGCTGGTTAACTGCATAGCATATATCAGGTCGTGTATTGACCAAATACATCAGCGACCCCACCAACTGTCGATAAACAGTGGCATCCACTTCTTCTCCCGAAGTGGCATCCTCCTTCCTCCAACCTCCAGGAAGAGGAGTATCAACAGGCTTGCAGCCATGCATGTTGAACTTCTCCAGTATCTCCCGAGCATACTTGCCCTGAGAAACAAACAGTCCACCACTGCACTGCCATATTTCCAATCCTAGGAAATAGTGAAGGAGGCCCAAATCCTTCATCTCAAACTCTGTAGCAAGAACCTTCTTGCATGACAGTATCAACAGCCCATCACCCGTTAGAATCAAATCATCAACATACAGTACAATGATAAGCAACTTACCCTCCACCACAATCTGGTATAGGTTAGGATCCGCCTCGCTCTTGGAGAATCCAAGTCCTGTGAAATAGCTGTCTATCCGTGTGTACCAAGCACGTGGTGCTTGCTTCAACCCATACAGCATTCTGTTGAGCCTGCACACATGCGACTCGTTGCTGAAGACCTCAAAGCCTTCAGGTTGCTCAATGTACACCTCCTCCTCAATGACTCCGTTGAGGAACACAGTCTTCACATCCATCTGATGAATGTGCCATCCCATCTGCGCTGAGAGAGCAAGAATCGTCCGTATGGAAGAATACCTTGCGACAGGTGCAAAGGTCTCCTCATAATCGATCCCCTCCATCTGTGAAAAGCCTCAGGCAAAAAATCTTGCCTTGTACTTCTCCACACTCCCGTCAGCTGCCTGCTTAACTTTGTAGATCCATCTCGAACCCACCACTGATTTCCCTTCCGGTCTAGGAACAATCTCCCATGCACTGTTTCTGACAATAGAATCATACTCTTCCACCATGGCGTCTACCCATGCGGGATCCTCCATAGCTTCCTCGAAAGAGGATGGCTCAGTCACAACACACTTGCTCATGAGAGCGATGTATCCCGTGTACCGATCAGGTGACTGTCTCTGCCTGCGTTGGACCGTAGGTGGTCCTACAACTTTCTCTGCATCTTGAGCCAGTCGCTCAGCTTCTGTCAAGCGCTTTTGCCCTCTGATGGTTGGCGCTGCATGAGTGGTCTCTTCCACTCCATGAACCTCATCTTGTGGCTGATCCACGTCCTGAAGCTCATCCTTAGGAACTAATAGCTCCTCATCTGCATGCAAGTGTAGCTCCCTCTCAAGCGAACACTTCATGGCTTTCTCCTCCTGAAATTTTATATCCCGTCGCGCAACAGTTTTACCACTGTCTGGAAAATACACACGATAGCTGTGGGGCGTATCAGTGTACCCCACAAATATCCCAACCTCTGCGGTCGGTTCCAACTTCTTCCTGGCATCCTTCGTCACATGCATGTAAACGTTAGCACCAAAAATCCTCAGATGAGAAAGATCAGGCTTCTTACCAGAATAAGTCTCCTCGGGTGTACTCATGCCAAGTATCTTATGAGGACAACGGTTCTGCACATAAACTGTTGTATTGCATGCTTCCGCCCACAAGTGAAGGGGTAGGACCTGATCATGCAACATTTCCCGTGCAGTACCCACAATCGTTCTATTCTTCTGCTCAGCTACCCCGTTCTGCTGTGGGTTATGGGGAGCTATGAGCTCTCTTCGAATCCCTTCTACCTTGCAGAAATCCTTGAACTCGTCCGAGATGTATTCACCACCATTATCGCTCCTAAGAGCCTTCACCTTCTTCCCCGACTCCTTCTCGACCAGTGCTTTGAATTCAAAGAACTTTGAATATGTCTCGCTCTTCTTCTGCATGAAGAAGATCCAGCACTTACGAGAGAAATCATCAACAAAAATCACATAATACCTGTGTTTTGCTGTCGAAGTAACTGAGAAAGGTCCACACACGTCTGTGTGAATTCTCTCAAGGATCGTCGTGGCATGGCTATCCTTCTCGTGAAAGGTGGCTTTCACAAACTTCCCCAAAGTACACCCCTTGCACTGATCTGACTACGCAAGTGTGCCTTTAGGAAGCCCTGTAGTGATCTGCTGCAATATCTTCAAGGCTCCATGGTGAAGGTGACCCAATCTCCTGTGCCACAACTCGCCATCATCCCGCCTCACCAATCCTTCTGCCTTGCCCACCATTGCTGCGCATCCATCTACATGCAGTTGATAAAGGTTCCTCACTCGAACCCCTATTTTCCGGGTCTCACCAGTTGTCTTGCTGCGCAGGAGAGCCTTTCCCTCGCTGAAGACAACATCATACCCCTTGTCTTCTAACATCGCCACTGAGATAAGATTCTTCTTCAATCCTGGAACATGCATGACTTCGTTCAATACGAAGGGTTTACCAGACTCCCTCTCAAAGGAAATGGTACCGATACCGGTCGCACTGTATCTACCATCATCGCCCATCTCGATGTGCACTCCAAGATCTTTGTCCTCCAGATCAGAGAACAAATCTCTATCTCCCGTCATGTGAAAAGACGCACCACCGTCCAAGAACCACACTGATCCCATCACACTTGAAACCAAGCATGTGATCAATGAAAAATCAAGCTCAAACTGTGAGGCTAGAGCCTCTCTTGCTGAAGATCCAGCAGCCTGCTTGTTCTTCTTCTTCTGCGGACAATTAGTGGCATAGTGTCTGTGCTGGTGACAGTGAAAACACTTCACCTTGGACATATCCTGCTTCTTTCCTTTCGCACCAGACTGAGAAGCTTTCTTGCTCTTCCCTTTCTTTGCTTTGGTAGCCAAAGCACAATTCTCTTCATTAGCTCCCTTTGACGAAGATCCGTCCCTGGTACTCCGCCTGATCTCCTCCTGCACAAGATCTGACCATAGTCTTTCCCATCCTAGCAATTTCTCCCGACTATTGACAGAGTCCTGATAGGAATGCCAACTCTTTGGAAGACCAAGGAGAGCCCAGCTCACCAAGTCCTCATCATCGACAGTAACCCGCACACTTCCCAGCTCATCTCGACACTGAGTGAACTTCGTGAAATACTTGGGTATACTGTCACCCTTCTCGCATTTGATGTTTCTGAGTTTATCTTTGAGCGCCAGCTTCCTCTGATCGCTGATTTCCACATCAAATATGGAGTAGCCTTTCCATGGAGGTTGGACACAATGTGATCCTTCACGCCCTCCAGCAGAATCCTTCGACATGTTGCGGTCTTCTTTTGCCAAACTTCCGCCTCAGCAGCATCAGTAGGCTTTGGGATATCCGTATCTATGAACTCCTTCAGCCCGTTATCATCCAATATTGCCTCCATCCTGTCCTTCCATGCAATATAGTTTGAGCTGCCCTCAAGAGCATACTCCAAACGCAATCCGTTGAAAGACATTGCTGCATTGTCACCAAGAAAACACTGCTGCAAATTCGAATTCCACCAGCAACCAACTCAACCGCCTCAGATCTAAGATTCGTGAGAACACAATATTTCTCGTACAGAGATTGACTGTATGGGCATTCACCGAATATCTCACCTTCCAAAGGAAGGATGAATCTAGAGGCTACCTGGACCGATTACAGACTCTGCCTGAAGAAATAGAATGTAAACACTTCCTGAATAGTAGATCTGATGATCAATCCTCGCTTGATATCATGTAAAAATCTCTTCTACAAATCAAGCAGCTCTGATACCATGTAGAAATTATGAATAATTTAACACATATTCAACAGATATTATCCTGATCATGTACTATTGCGGAATACATACACAATACATAAGATCCTCTACGTTGATCATCAATATAGCAGCATCAATAAGAATAAAACATCAAGAGCATTCACACATTAACACAGTATGTAACCCGGGGAAAGCATCTCGCTAAAAACCCCACACTATCTGTATATTAATGATTGAGACCATGTAACATTACAAAGTACAATGCTTATCACAAGCAATCCAGTACCAGCTCCACCTGTTACACACAATACAGCTAAGATCTGATCTCCAAATCTATTCCACTGCTTGCCTGCCTCTCCAGCTCAATACCTGCTCAAGAACTGATGAGAATGGTTTACCAAACTCGTATTTAACCTGCAAAGAATCACTCACACTCTGTTGGACGTGAGCACAAGCTACAATTCTTGATATTGGCCAATTCATTGGCATACTCAATCCCTCTGATTGTGAAAATCATCATGCACAACTATAGTCACAACTGATAGCAATCTGATCCTCTAACACCTGTCCCTGCTGAACTGAACATGCACTGACATGCAACTGAGTTAACTGATGTATTCTATAGTTGCATTATGAGTTAATAACTTGAGAATTAATTAATAACTAATTCACCAACTCATCTCTAGTCTATTTGCCAGTTAGACTAAATACAACCAGTTTAACAAAGCTAAACTGAACACAACTCCATCAACTGCACCTCCAGTCCACTAAACTCAACTCACTTGAGTTCTAACTGAAGTCCTGCATGCAAATATTAGTCATCCCATAGGTAACCACATATTTCCCTCTGGGATCTGCATATACCACATCCGTAGCTCATCCTGAAGTGCTCCAAGAGAATAAGATCAAGTTTATAGTCCAAATATTATTATGAGACAATAATATTTGACTTTTCTATTTTTGACAGCCAGTCTAAAAATAGACTTTGATCACTCATACTATGATCACTCACACTGTGGTCACCCACACTGTGATCACTCATACTGTGGTCACCCACACTGTGATCATCCCTGTTGGGATCAAAAATAGAACTTGCACCATAATTTGCCTGCGGGCCCACTTAGTGAAGGCGACTCTTTTCACTAAGCTCCATCATCTTGTTGCAATCTCAACAAATTCAGCCACTTAGACAACCTATCCCTGGGGCCCACTGCTGTTTTGGACCTCTTAGGCCATAATCTCTCTCGTGCTATGGGAAAGAGAGCGACCAAAGACTCAAAGTCTCTCTCATAGGCCTGCCTGCTAGTGACTGTGGACTAAAGTTGCCAGTTCTGTGCCAGGGACCCTAATATTTAAGCCATTTTTTAGGCCCAGAGTCCAAGCCACTGCCCAGAATGGAATGAAATCTCAAAATCAAGTAAAGTACAGGGAAACAATGCCACAAAAGTAAATAGTTGATCAAGACCTTAACCAGACCCCTACTAGCCATGACAGGAATTTCGTCAAACATATCATCAACATGTAACCTACAGGTGTAAACAACAGAATTGAGTGTAGGGATCTCATACTTATCTGAGAATTGCTATAAGCCATTGTTCCCTCATGTCATTTTCTGCATATTCATTTATTAGGTCATAGACACATTATCCATTCATATACAAGTTAAAACATGTTGAGATCCATATATAGTTGTTGTCATAAAATGTACATATAACCAAAATAAAAAGGACAAAAATACAATACACATATCAACCATCAAAATCCATATATACACCAGTAAATTTACACATGAAAACCAATGGAATGAATTTCTCATTAATCAATGAAATGAACCAACTGGTGATGGGACTACCACCTTCCACCCAACCATAGATTGGCTGAGCCAATCACCCTCGTCCCATATTCCAAGCATGAATGTGGGACTCATTGAACACATAAAAAACACCAATAAATTTGGATGCCACCAGAGTTTTCCACCTACATCGTGAGGAATTTGAGTGCCTCTTGGTCTCTCAGGCTTTACCGTGCATCCACAGTCTGATCCAAGGATCAGTAGGCCCTACACTGAGACATACTCTCCAGGCTTTACCGTGCATTCCATCCCAGAATCACTAGGCCCAATGGAGATAAAATTCACCTCTTGGCTTTACCGTATATCCCACCATTCATTGGTAAGGATTCTTAGGCCCATTGAGGCACACAATTTGGATTTACCAGAACCCACAATCTGGTTCAGGAGTTACTAGGCCAGTGGCTTCGTGCATCCTCAGTTCGGTTCAGGGACCACTACACCATGTGTTTTTCAATTCAGAGATCCACCCCACTCAGCTTCGAATCCAATCTGGCCATTCCACATAAACCGAATGAGAGAACCCATATCATCAAAGTTATCAGGAAATGACAAGGTTGGGCTGAAGATACTGTCACACCTGGAAAAATCTGTGCCATAGTAGAAAAGAAACACATGCAATCCCATGCATGCCAAATCTAGCAAGGAAAATACACATGCAAGTCAATACCTACAATGAAGCCTATTGTAGCTGCGTGATCCTATCTTTCCCTACTTGATCTTTTCTTCCTCTTGCTTTCTTTTCCTTTCTTGCTCCAATGCCAAAGTGCTCCAAGAAAACTCTAAGTGTCCAAGAGTATGAGAGAGAGAGAGAGACAATGATGAAAGAACTCCAAAGCTAAAATGACAAAAGGTTACCAATTGATCCTCAAAAGCCTTTTTATGAACGAGGCCTCTATTTTCTTCATTTTCCTCGTCATATGCAAACTGTGACCTTTCACCTCCTTTTTCTCCTAATTTCCATTATTTTCATAAATAATTGTGCCAAAAATGTCATTTTTCCTTTCCAAAGTCTTATCCATTTCCTTTGCCAATTTCCTTAGCCATAAACAACCAAATGAACACCCACTAGGATGTCTTGCCCAACATTCAGTTTGGAATAAGTGTCCCATTCATCCATGGTTATTGTTTTTAACTTTTATTACATGAAATTTTCACCACGGCTCTTACATTGATATATTTACAAAACCACTTCCACGTGATGCATTTGAATATCTCAGACATAAATTAGGAGTGGTCCCTGCTTCATCACTCTGTTAATCGTTCAAGTTCAGGGGGAGCAATGTATATGTTGTCTTCATGATGATTTTCATGGTTGCTTTTGATATCCATCCTTTTATTACTAACAATGCATCTGGTATAGTCACAGTGAATGAGATCATATATTACAGGCTCAGGGGGAGCCATAGTTGTGAAGTTTCAGTACTTTAATTTCTATACGCGGATCCTATGAATAACAATCGTGTATATACGTGAGTTGCTCCTTAAACAACCGTGTATGTTTTACTATGATGAAGAAACAAGCTTCAATTTTGCTTGTTGGTTCTAGAATTGATTGAGTACAGTTTGTTGATATTGCATGTAGTTCAGGAGGAGCATTTGCATTGTTGGAATTCTATTTACTGACAAATGTATTGATGCTTATGCTATTGGAGTTATTGTTGTTGCTACCTCACTCTTTGAGGTCTCTTTGGTCTTGGTTATAAATGTCATATATGTCTCTTGTTATAAAGGTCATGTAAAGACCTATGATGTAATAATTGTCATATTCAGTCATGTTTGAACTATTGGGGTCAAATCAATTATGTAATAATGAGGTCAAATATGTAACCCCACTGTGATTGGGTGATTGATGTAAGTTTGTGTCCTTGATGATAGGAAAATTCATTTTCAGTTGAGTCATAGAGTCATGTACTTCATTTGAGAAGTTTCAACATGTTCTCAGGGGGATCATGGTCAGTATATATCTTTCCTCCTCCTCTACAAAGAAAATGGAGTCTTCATTCGACATTGGTCAGCCCTTTGCCCTTGATGTCAAAGGGGGAGAGAAGTTTGGTGTTTGGAGAATGCTTGGTATATCTACAGAGAGGTTTACAAGTACCTAAAGGTGGTGGTGACCAAACACCAAAGTGGTTGCCATCAAGTCCAAAGGGGGAGATTGTTGCCATTATGACAAATGTGTTGTCCTTGATGGCAACCTACTTAATAAACATGTCAACATGATGGTAGTAGGATGAATATTCAGGCCAGTACAAATGTGATAGAAAGATTGGACAAAGGAATATCAGTTTAGAAATAGAGGAATGATAAAGATGAAGATTGAAGAAGTATACGCGGGTTCTATGAAACAAAGTCGCGTACATACGTGGGTATGAAGAAGAAAAGACGTGTACAATTTCCGCACCATGGTATTCTAAATACCAAGGGTCTTTACCATGGTATTGACACATAGTATTGAGCCCAACAACAAATATTTGATCCCATCAAAAAATACCATCGACATTAGTGTGGTTTTGACCTATGGTATTGGCTAAGGGCTAAGGTATATAAGGAGATGAAGATCAAAGTACCTTGGTGTGCAAGTGATGAATATTTCATGAATAGTTAGATTTGAAGCAAGTGTGCATGTAATGGGTTATTAATGAATTGTTTGATCTGAAACTAAGTATGCACCCATGAATTTGATGAAGGATCAGATCCAATAGATATTAAATGAATATATTGAGAATGGATTGATTTAATCTGTAATATTTATGTCTGGCACATGTTTTATTATGTATGCCAAGAGATGGGTTTGTTCTAAAGATTTGATGTGCAACAAAGTTATAAGTCAATAATTGCAGATTTTTATGTGGGTTTGATAACCTGAAAGACACGTACATACGTGGGTTTAATAAAGTTAAGTCACGTATCTATTTAGATTTTTACGTGGGTTTGATTCCTGAAAAGCGCGTATACACGCAGAAGTGTTTTGTGGAAAGCGCGTATATAAGCTAGGGTTTAGATGAATAAGATGTCTGATAAGTCTAATCAGTCTTGTTGTGTTTCTGCTGTCTGTCAATGAATTCTTACTTGATGATTTGAGTTTAACAGTAATGATTTAAGTTGAATTGTTTGATTGAAGAATGATGATGCTACTAGCTATATGTGATTGAAGATCTGTGATGGTTCTATGATTATTTTAGAATGATTCAGTGGTTCAAGGTTTAACTCAGTAATTGCTTCAGAATAACATTGATTCAATGTTTTTGAGAACTATATCCGGGTATGCCTCATGGAAAGTGCGTATATACGCGGATATGCTAAAGAACATTAGCGTATATATTTTGATATATGATTGATCAAGGTTTACAGTGATATATTTTGGTTTATGTGATGAACAATATGTGGATTGGTATTCTGGTGAATGGGTTTACAATGATCTAACTGCTTTGGTTGTTTGAGATTGATTTGGGTCTTAGTTGGTATAGTGATTAAGTGATTTGATATGATGAATGGTTTCAGTTTTATTATTTGATGGTAGTGGGTCTAGTTTGAAAATTTGATGAAATGTGGCCTACAGATTTGATGTTTTGTATCAGGTGGATCCAGTGTGAAAATTTATGAAACATAGTCCATGGTAGTGCAGGGGGTTGGAGCTCCCTTCTAGTGGTACTAAAGAACGAGAGAAGGTTGTAGCCTTCTGCAGGCGGGTGCCTGTGTGCTGGTATAGCCTGTGCTAGTGCAAAACTGTAATAATTATTTCATCATAATAAAAAGAAGACAAAGAAGACAAAGAAGACAACAATGGTTTTTTTCCCACATTGGGTTTCCACCTAAAAATCATGGTGTTCATGTGTTATTTATGTGTGATACTTTATTTTGTTCTTACTGCATATGGTTATTGTATATCTAATGTTGATGAAGTACTGACATACTAGTTCAAGATAAAATTGACTGAAAAACTAAGTTGAATGGATATACGCTAGTTGTCTGCATTAAATTCGTGTACATATGCATGTTTACTTCAGAATAGTCACGTACATAAATCAAAATAAGAAAATTAAATCAAGTTTTGTTAAAATATTGATTCACCCCCCCCCCCCCCTCTCAGTATTTTTTCTAACACTAAGCTTAGAAGCACGACGTTGTTAAGGGTCGCTCTAGCCCTGAAGACCTGTCAATGAAATTACAAAAGAAACCAACCAAATAAGGAACCAGTTCGAAAGCTTGCTATTAACCAACATCCAACACGATGTTACGGTCCTACTTCTACCATTGTTCCACCAGTGCCCACTGAAGGGCCTAAACTGATAGGAAAAAACATCCACAAGCAAAACCCCAGTCTCATGTTTAAGCGATTCGACCAACAGACTGCGCGTTGAGGAAAGAAAGAACATTTGAGCCATGAGTTTCCCCTTGAACAAAACCCACATACAACCTTGCGCTGAAACAAAATGCAGTATGCCCTGATTACAAAGACAGAATTGAAATGCCCATAGTCGGGACATACCAGTGACTGAATCTGAGACCAGAAGGAGACTGAACTAATGTTTTCTCCAAAATGAACAACTCGTAATAGATCCACAATGAACGGAGCACACAGACCAAATTACCCAGCGCAACAAAGGAGGAACTTACCTTCTCGCCTGACTTAATGGCTTTGCCACCTTCTAGGTTGGCAATTAACCTTCGCATACGCACTACCACATCTCCAAGTGCTCCATGCATGCAAAGGGTGACCATAGCTTTCTTTGAGATTTGCATTAATCTATGGGTCAAGGCATGCCCATTGGGTTCAGCTCACACCCCGATCAAGGATGATTTATTAAATTTTAAATAATAGATTTATTTATTTTATTTTAAAATTTTATTTTTTATGTAAAAATTAAAATAAATTTTTAATTATTACAATTTTGATGAGTTGAAATATTATTCTTATTTCTATATATTACATGCTTACAATTATATTTAAACTCATAATACAATAAACAAATAATTGAAATTATAATTTAATTAAGTATAAACAACATGAAAAAAACAAAGATTTTCTACTTTTACTTTTCTAATTATTATTAAATGTTTTTTTTCCCGTAATAATATTATTTTAGACAAGTATAAGATGCAGCGTTGTTGCTTAATACCTACCTCTTATGCCAATATATATATATATATATATATATATATATATATATATATATATATATATATATATATATATATATATATAACATTATTTAATATAATTTTAAATTAATATAATATAAAAAATTAATATAATTTTTTGTTTCATAGAAATGTTATAAAATAAAATATTTTGATTTTAAAATAAGTTAATAAACCAACTAAATATTGATAATTTATATAAATTTTATAAATTACTGTGAATTCTTAAGTAAATCTTTACTGGATATTTAAGTTAAGTGTTAATTCATTTTTTTTGTATTTAACATTAAGTGATTAACATGGAAAGACCAGGAAACATCTATTATGGTTATCTGGTGATTACCTAAATTATTGGTAACATTACTTTAATAGAATATAATTATTTTGATTTAGTTAAAAGAAATGGTTATCAAGAAAAAGTTAACCCTCTACCTGAAAGAAGGAAATATAGAGAGCGGAAGCAGGGGGAAAAAGATCTCTCCTAGAGTTGGGTGCAACAAACCAGTGGGAAGATTACCCTGTACAATCAAGAGAGAGTACTGAGACGAAGGCTAGACAGTAGTCCTGAGGCCCTTAGTACTGACTGTAACTGGATAAATTCCAGCATGGAAAGGAGAAAGTGCTCAGGGGGAGTCTGGACGTGATGGCCAGACTCATGGCTGGGAGGAGAGACTTTCTAGAAAGTATTATTTTTATCATTATTGTTTGTAGGATAACAGGTAAGTAATATGAAGAACCCCAGGTTTTAGAGTTGGTCTGTTTATATTGTTCTAGAAATACCAGGTAATAAATATGTAGTATGCAAGTGTATCAAGAATGTCAGACTGTAACTGTTATAACTTAAATGACCAGTAGTTATATGAATCAAACCATATATTACTATTGATAATGATGGATTTCAAAATTTATATCTAGTTTACAGGTCAGGTAAATAAATCAAAAAATAGAGGAATCACCTCTGTGCCAAAATCCTGAGTTATATATTGAATATAAGGAAACTATTTGTGGGTTTGAAATAGGAGAAGAATGCTAGGTAGTATAACTGAGTTTAACCTAATAAAGTGGATAGGAGATAAACAAATATACAAATATCCTTCTTAACAGATTTTGGATAAAGCATTTCGAACAACTGATTACATGTCAAATTATTTTCCTTACGATGAAATAACTAGAACATATCAATGTATATATATTTAACTTGACTGTAATTTTCTCAGAATAAAACTTCTCCCATGAAACCCTTAAAAAAAAGTAATGAAACGTCATTACACAGTAAAAACTTCCAGGCATTTTCACCGAAGCCTCACACCTAATTCAACATATCTATTTGCAATCAAATGAACACAATAAACACTGTGCAGGTGGAAATAAGGTCACAGGACCTGAAATTTGATATCAAAAGAATATAAATCGAAATGCACGAGACGCATAACCCTCGCGTAAAAGATTAAATCATATGAATTACCAATTCCAAGTAAATGAACGAGCATCAAACGCTAACTATCATATATAACATCAACCGTAGAATCATCAATCAGAGAAATCTTGACAAGTATCAAACAAACCATTGCTTATAGCAGTAAGTCGAGGAACATTAGTTCAAATTCAACTTAACAGTGCATGAAAGGTCACCCAAGCAGCGCTGTATAGTCTGGAATGCCATTAAAAATAAAGTTGTCGGGACCCTCCTTAGGAAGAGGAATTCGAGTCTCAAAACCAATAACACCTCAATACCTTTAATAATTGTTAAACAAAGATATGAGCATAGTATTCGACAATCAAACTTGTCACAGAAATAACTCAAAATTAACAACCGACTTGCATAATTTAAACTAGAAACCCTAAGGAGTAAAACCCTCCAGAAAACTCTGTAACGATAGGATGAGATAGCCAATAAGTTCGTGACGCCAACCTGTGAAATGACTGGGAGTTTGTAAGCCCTTACGAACTTAAAGGTTGCAGACCAAAAATCTTTAGATTGCCATGCAATGGCTTACCTGCAAGAGATGACCATAATTTTGTTAGTAACAACTAGTTCAGGTGAAAAGAACCCTCTCGGCATAGGAAAAAATAGACAGTGATGTATTAGGATTTCTTACCTGATATCGCGATGTTTCCTTCCTACAGAGAGAAACTTGCAAGAAGCAAGGATGGTTTACTGTCAAACTAAAAATTGAGCGATTAAATGAAAAACCAATGGAAAATCTTAAATCGTAACAGGTAAAATGGCTATGGCAAGCATTATACCTTTTCTTTTGTGCGTCAAGGAGCTGGCTGTTGTGAGCTATCCCTGTCTCCTCCAAACCTATACCTATAAACCAGTGTCATAGCTTAGACTAGTTTTACAACGGACAACTCTGCGGCAATTCTACTTTTCTTAAGGCCAAACCATTAAATCACTCAGAACTTTAGAAGTTGACCTTACCTGTATTCGATGGTGCCCCATTCAACCCCTTGCGATCCAGGGCATACCTTCTATCTGAAAGAACTCTGGAGGAAATCTTAGCCATCACAGAGTAGCGAAGCAGGAGCAACAATGAGCCATCCGGGGTCTGACGGCGCGAAGTCGAGTAGGGGATCTATTTTCTAGACTTTTCTCACCATTGGATCGATGGCATGAGATCAACGATCTTGAACCAAGACGCTTGGTAGGATAAGACATCGGAGCCATGCCTTGAGCAAGCTGTCCGCCACTTATTAGTACATACAGAAACCAATCACGCATAACTAGGGTATGAATTGAGTGTTGTATTAATAACAGAGTACTTCATGGTAATCTACCCACATGAATATTAAAGTTTAAAGTACAGCTATGTTCGATAAGTGAAAACCTTTATATTTATATTGCATTAAATTCAATGGTTTATATGAATATATGGTTTGTAGTTACAAACCTTAGGTTGGTAACAGTAATGCAATAATTTTTTTATTTTTATATATAAGAAATCGTCGTTTGGATGTTACAAATGGTATCAGAGCTCAGGTTCGAACACTGAGACTCTTTGGGGAATAGTCATGTACAGAAAAATAATCTTTGCTTCTGTTTTTGTGTGTAAATAAATCCATTTATGTGTGTAAAAGTTAATAAGTGAAGAATTACACCAATAGAAGGGAAAGAGAAAAATGCAAGGGAGCCCTCAACCAACCAATTCATCTGGTGCTACATATGTAAATGTTAATCCTGATATATAGATACAACTGGGCGAAGAATCACGACAGACTAATGCGGCATTATTAGAAACTGTTCAGCAGTTGCATGCTGAAATGATGAATTTAAGATCAGATAATGAAAGACTCCGTGAAGAACAAGAAAAGATATTACGAAGTCTATCTAATAGACAGAATCAGTGGCATCCAGATCCCAGTGTTGAAGACCAAGAAAAGACACCAACGATGCAACATGGAGAGGAGAACGCTGAATCCATTGCAAAACAGAGAGAAGACGAAGAAGGGCGCTCAGACAATGTATTCGACCAATGAAGAACAAAAAGAAAGAAAATTGAACTGCAAGGTGAGTTAAAAAAGATCAAGCCATCACTTTTTGAAGGGGAGTCGGAAGAAGCAGCAGAAGCCTGGCTCATTGACATGGGAAAATATTACTAGATTTATGAATACACAGATAAACTAAAAGCAAGATTAGCAGTTTATCAGTTAAGAGGAAAGGCCACCTTGTGGTGGGAAGAAATCAAAACAGTAAGAAAAATTAATGAAGAGGAAGTCACTTGGCAAGAATTCCAAAAGCATTTCAAAGATAAGTATTTAACAAAGCGTTATTATGATGAAAAAGCAAAGGAATTCCATGAATTAAGGTTGGGAACCTTAACCATGGATGAGTACGTAACATGATTTACCTCCCTGTTACATTATGTTCCTTACATGCAAGAGGAAAAGGCCAAAATTTAGCGCTTCATCAACAGTTTACCCACTTTTATGAAAGAGAAATTAGAGTTTGAGTACCCCAAGACAATGGATGACGCTGTGCAGAAAGCCCGCATCTGTTATCAATAAATGAAACAAAGGAATGAAGGATCCAAGGGAAATTTAAACAAGAAAAGCAGAAGTCTACCTCCAAGTAAGCATTCTAGATTTGTAGGTAATAGAAGCGTACAACAAAAACCCCTCAACTGATTTCTAGCCAGGAATCAACCCAAGATGGCTTACTCAGAAAACAGACATTCGAAAGGAGCTGCTAAATTTGTAAATGAACCACAAACCAAACCACCACTACAATGTTGGGGATGCGGAGAAGCACACTATTATAAAAATTGCCCGTAGAAAGAAAGAACAAAACAATTATCAAACATGCAAGAAGCATCTACGGTGGGAGACGTAGCAAGGAGCATGCCGAGAATTAATGCTGCCCTGGATGATCGAATGTGAAGGTATGATTGCTAAGCAACCTGTTTCTGTTTTATTTGACCCAGGCACTAGCTTAAGCTATGTTAGTCCTAAGGTGATAGATAAATGTCATTTGCCAAGCAGTAAATTTTCAAAACCATGGTTAGTCCAACTAGCCATGGGAACAAAAAGAAGAGTAACTGCAAGGACGGAACGTTGTCCCATAACGATTTTAGGACAACCAATTTACGTAGATCTTAATATACTACCTTTGGGCTCCTATGACATATTGATCGGGATGGACTGGTTAGAAAAGTGTTGGTCCTTGGTGGACTGCAAAAAGAAAACTGTCAGTTTTATTGCTAAATCAAGAAAAAGGGAGGAACTCCAAGGCATTAAAACTGATACCAAGTTATGTCCCATCACAACTAGTCAATTAGGAAAATGTATTAAAAAGGGTTGTCAAATATATGTTGTTCAAGTGGGTCTCACAAACATTAAAGATAAGATGACCTCTCTGGAAAATATTCCTGTCATTCAGGAATTCGTTGATGTATTTCCATAATCTATTCGGGTCTACCACCAAAGCGTGACATTGACTTCACTATTGAATTAGTTCCAGGTGCAACCCCTATATCCAGAGCCCCTTATCGCATGAGCATTCCTGAATTAACAGAACTCAAAATGCAATTGCAGGAGCTTTTAGATAAAAAGTATATTCGGCCGAGTGTGTCTCCTTGGGGAGCCCCTGTCTTATTCGTACGAAAAAAGGATGGAACCCTGAGGTTATGCATCGATTATCGACAATTAAACAAGCTTACTATCAAGAACAAGTATCCATTACCACGTATTGACGACCTCTTTGATCAGGTACAGGGAGCCAAGGTATTTTCAAAAATTGATTTAAGATCCGACTATCATCAAATAAGGATAAAGGAGGAGGATATTTATAAGACAACATTTCTCACGCGCTATGGTCATTACGAGTTCGTGGTATTGTCGTTTGGCCTTACTAATGCCCCAGCCACATTCATGAGTTTAATGCATGGTATTTTCCAGCCTTACCTCGATAAATTTGTGCTGATTTTTATTGATGATATCTTAGTATATTCCAGAAATCAAGAGGAGCACAAAGAACATCTGAAAATAGTATTGCAAACATTAAGGGAAAATCAATTATATGCCAAATTCAGCAAATGTGATTTTTTCAAAGATCAAATCCAGTACTTGGGTCACGTTATATCAGTAGATGGCATTGCAGTGGATTCAGAAAAGATCAAAACAATTATGGATTGGACAGTCCCAAAGAATGTCGTTGATATCCGATCATTATTGGGATTAGCTGGGTATTACCATAGATTCATTGAGGGTTTCTCAAGAATCGCCTTCCCAATGACCTCCTTGCAGAAAGAGGGGCGTGCTTTCCACTAGACAACACAATGTCAGCAGAGTTTTGAAAAACTAAAACATCTATTTACCACTGCATCGGTGTTAAAAGTGGCTGATTCGGAAAAGTATTTTGTGGTTTGCATGGATGCAAGCAAGGAAGGCGTTGGTGGAGTGCTGACACAAGAGGGAAAAGTGATTGCTTACGAATCTCGAAAGTTGAAGGAATACGAACAACGATATTCAGCCTATGACCTTGAGTTGACAACAGTAGTGCATGCACTTAAAATGTGGCGACATTACCTTCTCGAAAAGAAATTTTTGCTGCTAACTGACCATAGCAGCCTTACCAATTTTTTTAATCAGTCAAGCTTGAATGCTTGACAGGCCAGATGGACAGCCTTCCTAAGTGAATTCGATTTTGATATGAAACATGTAAAAGGGAAGGAAAATTGTGTGGCTGACGCACTAAGTAGGAAGTTACATTGCATCTATGAGGTTTAGATGAGCCAGGTAAGTTCGAATATCCTCGAAATCATAAAGGAAGCAGCTAATAGAGACCCAGAGTATTCCTTCCTTTGGCAACAAACAAAAGAAGCTTCACTGAAAAATGAAAAATCAGAATTTGAAATAAATTCTGATAATCTCCTTACCTTTAAGAACCAAATTTATATACCTAACCAAAGCTCGGTTAAACTTTTTGTGTTGGATGAGTTTCACAGGAAGCCTTGTGCTGGCCATCCTGGCTATCAAAAAATGCTTTCAGCCATCAAGATAGGGTACTTTTGGCCGGGATTGAGGAAGGATATTACAGAATATTTATCCAAATGTTTGGAGTGTCAACTGGTTAAGGCAGAGCACCAGCATCCCACCGGGCTGTTGCAAGCATTGTCCATTCTAGAATGGAAATGGGAGAATATATCCTTAGATTTTATTACGGGCTTACCTCGCACAAGAAAGCAACATGACTCAATTATGGTGGTGGTCGACAAGTTGAGTAAAACAACTCACTTCATACCGGTGAAGTCCACATACAAAACCGTAGAGATTGCAGACATATTTATGAAGGAAATTTTTCGTCTACATGGGATACCCAAAGTAGTAATCTCGGATAGGGACATGAAATTCACTTCCACCTTTTGGAAAACTCTCTTTTCAGGTCTAGGTACTCAGGTCCAGTTTAGTACCGCTTACCATCCCCAAACGGATGGACAGACCGAACGGGTAAACTAGGTGTTGGAAGACATGCTACGCATGTTTGTGATGCAACAACCACACAAGTGGGAGGATTACCTCCATTTAGTGGAGTTTGCATATAATAATGGACACCATGAGTCGCTAGGCATGAGTCCCTTCGAAGTGTTGTATGGGAGAAAGTGCAGAGTACCCATAGACTGGAATAATCCAGTTAATAAGTTCGCACTAGGTCCTGACATGCTAGCAGAAATGGAGGAGGCCGTGAGGAAAATTCGACAAAATTTAAGAGCAACCCAAGATAGGCAGAAAATGTATGCAGATCAAAAGAGGACTTACCGGGAGTTTCAACCAGGAGATCACGTTTATTTGAGAGTGAAGCCCCAAAAAAGTTCATTACAATGGCAGTGTTGTGCCAAATTAGCACCCCACTACTGTGGCCCCTTCCAGGTTTTGGAATGAATTGGACGGTGGCCTATAAGCTTGCGCTACCAAGCCACATTCGGGTCCACAATGTATTTCATGTATCATTACTAAAAAAAGTGTGTATAACCCTCAGCACATTATTGACTGGGAGAGCATTCAGGTAAACAGTTAAATAGATTACAAATGTAGTTACATCATTTATTTTGAAATAGAATGTAACTATTTACTCTGTGGTGCAGGTCGAACCAGAAGGAGAGTTCCTGGAAGAACCCCTTCGTATTCTCGATCAGAGAGAAACTAATTTGCGGAAGCGATCCATTACCCAGGTTAAAGTGCAATGGAAGCACTTTGGCCCGAAAGAGGCCACCTGGGAGGAGGAGGATTTTATGTGAAAATCTTATCCGGTGCTATTTTTTGAAGGAAGAGAGAACACCAGGGACAGTGTTCCTCATATGGGGGGGGAGATGTAACACCCCAAAAATAGCATTTAAAAATTCACTGTGAATTCTTAAGTAAATCTTTACTGGTTTGTTTATATTGTTCTAGAAATACTAGGTAATAAATATGTAGTATGCAAGTGTATCAAGAATGTCACACTGTAGCTGTTATAACTTAAATGACCAGTAGTCATATGAATGAAACCATAGAGTACTATTGAGAATGATGGATTTCAGAATTTATATCTAGTTTACAGGTCAGGAAATAAATCGAAAAACAGAGGAATCACCTCTGTGCCGAAATCCTGAGTTATATATTGAATATAAGGAAACTATTTGCGGGTTTGAAATAGGAGAAGAATGCTGGGTAGCATAACTGAGTTTAACCTAATAAAGTGTATAGGAGATAAACAGATACACAAATATCCTTCTTAACGGATTTCGGATAAAGCATTTCGAACAGCTGATTACATGTCAAATTTTTTTCCTTACGATGAAATAACTAGAACATATCAATGTATATATATTTAACTTGACTGTAATTTTCTCGGAATAAAACTTCTCCCATGAAACCCTTAAAAAAAATTTAATGAAATGTTCGTTACACAGTAAAAACTTCCAGGCATTTTCACTGAAGCCTCACACCCGGTTCAACATATCTATTTGCAATCAAATGAACACAATAAACACTGTGCAGGTGGAAATACTGAAGCCTCACACCCGGTTCAACATATCTATTTGCAATCAAATGAACACAATAAACACTGTGCAGGTGGAAATAAGGTCACGGGACCTGAAATTTGATTTACCAATTCCAAGTAAATGAACGAGCATCAAACGCTAGCTATCATATATAACAACAACTGTAGAATCATCAATTAAAGAAATATTGACAAGTACCCAACAAACCATTGCTTATAGCAGTTAGTCGAGGAACTATTAGTTCAAATTAAACTTAACAATGCATGAAAGGTTGCCCAAGCAGCGCTGTATAGTCTGGAATGCCATTAAAAGGAAAGTTGTCGGGACCCTCCTTAGGAAGAGGAATTCGAGTCTCAGAACCAGTAACACCTCAATACCTTTAATAATTGTTAAACAAAGATATGAGCAGAGTATTCGACAATCAAACTTGTCGCAGAAATAACTCAAAATTAACAACCAACTTGCATAATTTAAACTAGAAACCCTAAGGAGTAAAACCCTCTAGAAAACTCTGTAATGATAGGATGAGATAGCCAATAAGTTCGTGATGCCAACCTGTGAAATGACCGGGAGTTTGTAAGCCCTTACGAACTTAAAGGTTGCAGACCAAAAAGCTTTAGATTGCCATGCAATGGCTTACCTACAAGAGATGACCATAATTTTGTTAGTAACAACTAGTTCATGTGAAAAGAACCCTCCCGGCATAGGAACAAATACACAGTGATGTATTAGGATTTCTTACCTGATATCACGACGTTTTCTTCCTACAGAGAGAGAAACTTGCAGGAAGTAAGGATGGTTTACTGTCAAACTAAAAATTGAACGATTAAATGAAAAATCGATGGCAAATCTTAAATCGTAACAAGTAAAATGGCTATGGCAAGCATTATACCCTTTCTTTTGTGCGTTAAGGAGCTGGTTGTTGTGAGCTATCCCTGTCTCCTCCAAACCTATACCTATAAACAAGTGTCATAGCTTAGACTAGTTTTACAACGGACAGCGCTGTGGCAATTCTACTTTTCTTTAAGGCCGAACCATGTTGTAGAAAGATTCTGCATGAGCTCATGTGGGTTCCATTCTAGTGTAAAAAGTGGTGAAGGGAGGCGCTCAGTGTCTTTGCCATATGCATGGGTTGGGAACTCTGTAACACAGTGCCCTGGTCAGTGCGCCTGGCCTTTCCACCAGCCTCTCTACGGCCCTCAGACTATACCTCTGGTAGCCCCTAATGGCGATGTGGGCGTGGATGGTATGATCATAAATATTGCCACTGTGCTTGTGGGGACTGTTACAAATCCCTTCAATACTGGTGTTTTTCAAGGCGATGCTGCTCTGTCTCTGGAGGGTGTGTCTGCTTGCAGGGGAATGTACGGAAGAGGGGCATATCCCGGGTACGCAGGCCAGCTCTTGGTAGACGAAACTACAGGAGCCAGCTTCAATGCTCGAGGGCTCAATGGCCGCATGTTCCTTCTTCCAGCCATGTGGGATCCTCTTACCAAGTCGTGCAAGACCTTGGTTTAATTTAAACAGGTTTGTTCTACTTAGTCTAGAACAACAGTTCTCCTGGAGCTTTCTGTATGGTACAATCTGTGCTGGGGGCTGTTACAAATAGCTGGAGCTAACCAGCCATATATTGGGTATTTAATGCTCTCAGAGCAGCACGCCACTTAGCCCGATAACATAGGAGCGGGCAAATATTATTTAATGCCGAATTTGCCCGCTCCCGTGTTATCGCGTTAAGTCGCGTGCTGCTCTGAGGGCATTAAATACCCAATATATGGCTGGTTAGCTCTTTCCGTTACAAATCCTTATACCTTTTGTAAGTTGGACCTTGTAGTTAATACAATTGCCTACTATTGAATATGATACAAGGGATTGGGACAGCTAGATCTCTATTCACTGTTCTGCTACCAGAATGAAGTCACAACTGAAATATGCATATTTATAATACCAGGGTTATGATCCGGTACAGATTCATTTTAAATACTGATCTAATATGAGCTAATTTCATATGAGTTAAGATGGATTTAATTTGATTTCACATGAGCTGTTTTTTCAAGCATAATTTTTTTATGAACTGAACATTATTAAAATGTTTTGTATAGTTGTTTCATTTTTATTTTTTATTTTTTAGATTTTTTAAAATTTATTTTGGTGAAGCAAAATTTTAAAATTTCAACCTTAATAAAGAAAGACAGAATTATACATCATATTGGGTTGTAAAAAATTCCATAGAGCTCAACAAAATATTCATTGTTCTGTTACCCAAATTGAAGTCACAACTGAAATATGCATTTTGTTTTTGTATGGTTCCTCCCATATGCGTGAGATGGTCTGTCTGTGAACACTTTTCACAACATAAGAGATAAAGCAGAGTTAAAAGTACATGGTCTGTCTGTGAACACTTTTCACACCATAAGAGATAAAGCAGAGACTCAAAAGTACAGGAAATTTAACGACTTTACCCAAATATATCATCCCTGTAACGGTTCAGGTGTCTACTTTATACACAATAGTGCCCGTTGCAAACTAAGCACACAAACTTGAATTTATTGAGAGTTTGTTTCTCTTAATGCTTAATAAAATAGTTTTGAATCCGTGATCCATTCAAAGGCCCAACACATGGTTCTGTCTTTACATCAGAACAAACCAGAATGGTCGGCAACAAAACAAATCACATAAGTGGTGGACTAATTTACAAACGATGTTTTCAGCTGCTTCAAAACCAATCAAGAAGTCAGTACCCAAGAGAGGAGTTAGTGAGATCAGGAAGTTTTTTGATTTTGCATTTGTTATGACCCTGTAACTTTGTCATTTCTTTCCATGATTTTTTGAATAAATTTGAAACATGGTTACAGCAAGTGAAATTGATTTTTCACTCTTGTCATAATTTCTTCTCATAATTTTCTAAATAAATTTAAAACTTGTACAGCGCAAAATGATTTTTCACTACTACTATACCAAAATGATTTTTTCAACAAATTTGAAACCTCAATAAACTACTGCCATAGCAGAACTTCAATGCATGCTCCAAACACCAACTACCAATCAATCAATAGGTGTAATTGGAGCAGTACCCATCAACTTTTGGTGCAGGACATACATGGTACTCATAATTTGCCCTGAATTGGTTTATTAACGTGGTCCATGAAAACTCTTTGCCACTAATTCCTTTTATACGTTTTTTTTCGAGGGGGTTTAATTTTAAATGCATTAATTATTATTATTATTATTTATTTATTTTGCTTGTGTTGTTTTTTCTCTGTTTATATGTTGTTTTGTTTTGTATTTTTTTTTTTTAATATTTATTTATTGAGATGTAATTGGTTTTTTTAATATTAAATATGAAAAAAAGAGAGGTTTAACTATTTTAGTTATTAATTTTAGTATTTTATTAGATTTAAATTATAATTAAATTGATAAGTATTTGTTTTGGAATATGTTTTTTATAATTTTAATTAAATTATTTATTTTAGAATATGTTTTTTATAATTTAAATTCAATTATTAATAATTATTAAATGGATGGTAGGTATTTAACTTCCATGGAATATTCTAAAATATTTTTAGTAATATACATATATTAAAAGTTCAAATTTCTTAGTTAAAATTTATCTCCAAAACAATTATGTTTTCCTTATTTTTTTAATTAAATTGATTAATTTAAAAAAAAAAAATCATATGAACACTTGTCATATGAAGTGACTTATAATATTGATAAATCATGTTATTGGTTCATTTTTTGTAACCAAATTTATCTAGAGATTAAGAATCTCCATCATAAAGTGAGAGTACTCATAATTTCTAATTTATCATACATTTTACACATATAATTTATATAATAATAACCTTTTCATAATTAATAATAATAATTACTATACATCAATTTATCATACATTTTAACACTATATCAAATTGATTGACCTATACTTTTTGTTAACTTGAAATATGTGTTAAGTGAAAATGTGACGAGTATTCTTTTAAAATGATTTAACACCATATCAAATTAATTGACATATACTTTACAATAACTTAAAATCATGTGTCAAGTGAAAATGTGAGAGTAATTTTTTAAAATGATTTTCAATTTATGTTTTTACAGTGATTGACATATACTTTACATTAATTGAAAATAACTTGAAATCATGTGTCAAGTGAAAAATGTGAGTAATTTTTTAAAATGATTTTCAATTTATGTTTTTATATTGATGGACATATACTTTACATTAATTGAAAAATCACGTGTTAAGTGAAAATGTATCAGTAATTTTATAAAATGGTTTTTAATTTATGTTTTTTATTAAAAAAAATGAACTGTTAAATGAAAATGTGATGAGTATTTTTTTGACTGATTTTTAATTTATGTTTTTGTATTAAAAAATGTTATTTTTTTTAAGGTACAATATAATTGGAATTTTTGGATTTTTATTGGAATTTTCTCATATAATTTCAAGTGAGATGGTAATTAATATATTTTATAGATGTATATTTAAAAAAAAAATTAAAGTATAAACTATATAATTTAAAATTTTAATTTTAACACATCTCTATCAAATCTTCAACTATTTATCCTATCTTCAATTATTTATCTTAAATAATTATAATAAAATAAAACAAATTCTATATTTTATTAATAACCCATATACAAATATTTTACCATATATCACTATAACATTAACAAAGTAAACCATAAATCTTATTAAATAGCAATCTACATTTCCATCCATATATATGATTAATATTTTAAATGTGATATACATTGTTCTACGATCTGAAATGCCAATTTAATAATATGCATTCCTATTGTATTTAATATTTTCTGTTATATACGCATCCATATATATGATTAATATTTTAAATGTGATATACATTGTTCTACGATCTGAAATGCCAATTTAATAATCTGCATTCCTATTGTATTTAATATTTTCTGTTATACAGGCATCCATATATATGGGTAAAAGCATGTTAATGTGTCTCATTATATGGCAAAAGCAAAAAAGTATTCAAATGAAAAAAGATTAAAAAAATGAATATAAAAATATCAATTAAATGAGTTGAGTTTCATACTTGTTAATTATAAAAAATAAATGCTAAATTTGTAACAAAGCTAACTGAAAATAAATTTTGGTAAAAGCTATAGTGAACCTATTTAATGGGTTTAGAAAATATAAATAATGTTATAAAAAGCAAATACTAAATTTGTAAATAAGTCAACTCATAGTAAATATTGGTAAAAACTATGGTTAATCACTCACAAAATATAAATAACTTTTTTAAATATGTAGGTTTAAATATGTAAAGTTAAATGAAATGCTAAAACTCTTTAAAAATATATATAAAAATAGAATTAGAATTTCTAAACAAATAATTTTATATATTATATTTTGAATAATATAAAATCTGTTATTATAAAAAATTTAAAATATATTTTAAAAAATTTCAAAAAATAATTTTAACATTTTGTTATATGTTATTTTCAAATTTCTATTTAAAAAAATTGATTTTATAAACTTGAAAGGATAGTTTCTTGGGTCGCGGTTTTATATATACAAAACGATTATCATTTTTACTAGTATTTTAATAATAATTAAAAAATATGCTTATTTTTTATTTTTAAATTTGTTTAGCAATATTTAGAATGTTTACAACACATCTCTTAAAGAAATTGGAATTAAAAAGCATAAATCAATAGAGAAATGGGGGGTCACAGTTTTGTCACTACTTAAAAATTTATGTAAAATATTAATGAATATCTTTTAAAGAAAATGAATAAATTAGATAAAAAATATATATTAAATTTTAGAAAAAATATGACATGAAATTGAATTTAAATTGACATGTTTTGTCTTCTTTTACCACCACCTAATTCTTGATGATTTTGTAAATTTAAGAGTAAACATTCCAACTCCATTTCTTTTTATAAAACTTCTTTGCCACAAAAAGGGAAAAAGTGATACACATTAACATGCTTTTACCCATATGATTAATATTTTAAATGTGATATACATTGTTCTACGATCTGAAATGCCAATTTAATAATCTGCATTCTATTGTATTTAATATTTTCCAATTTAATAATCTGCATTCTATTGTATTTAATATTTTCTGTTATACAGGAAATTTATATTGCTTTTGGTTTGGTCAAAAATATTTGGTTTTTATTAGTTTTGAATTTTTTAAATTCTATGAAGTTATTAAAATTTTGAAAAAATAAAATATTAAATTGAATATTTGGAAAATTTAAAAATAAATTTTAATTTTTTTAAATGTAGATTATATTTTTTTAATTGGCTAATGAATATTGAATGACTAATTTTGTGTGATTTTAAATTGAATTATTAGATATAAAAAATGTACTTAAAAATAAAAAATCTTAAAAAATTGTTTGTATAATTATATGGTATTACAAATCTCTAAAATAATATGTAGCCATTATTACACTATGTAATGTACTAAAACTAGTTTGTATCTCTAAGTGATCCGTTTTCAATGGAGTCGTCAACAAAGGTGCGGAGGAATTCCCTGGATGATCAAAAGTGGCTAGAATCTAGGATTTTTTTTTCAAAATTTTTTGTAGTAGCAGTGTTTGAATCATGTTTTTGATGGTGGAAATGGATTCAACACCATAAAAAACCTCTAGGGCACCCAAAATATTGAAGTTTGACAGCGATAATTTGGATTTAGAAAAATTCTTGCGAGATTTTATCAAAATATGGTCGGGATTTCCATGATTTTCAGGGAAAAAAAGTAGTCTCGTTAGACTACGGTGTTTTCAATATTTTCCTGCACAAATAGCAATGGTCTTTAAGTGTTAAACAATGGTTCTTTCTCCAGTGCCTCGTGATAAAAAAAAAGCAAAATCGCTGTGAGAATATGTCAGATTTTGAGACTATTTCTTCAGAGAATGGGCTCTGTCCACCAATATTTCACACCCTCTTAAATTTAATTGTTATGGCGCGTATATTGTGTCCTTGAGATGTAATGAGATGTAATTACGTCAACAATTTTATGTCATCGAATATTTAATGTGTATATATTGTGTTGTCAACGAATTGATCAACCTGTTTGAAAAGTGAGTAGTCTTTAAGTGAGACTTTTGGGAAAGTCTTCCAGTTTGTTTTCCGATCTAATTTGTCTAGAACTCGACAGGGATTCATTGAAATCACAAGTTTGACAGGGGAACTCTTCACAATCGAAGTGCCCAAAGGGGTTTTTGAGGGTGTTGAATCTATATATGCAATAAAACAAAACCAGTTTAAACAACACAAATCAAGATTTGGCCACTTTCGCCGAATTCCAAGCAGAAATCTCCCTGAAACTCAAAAATTCGCACTTAAAAACACTCCTTTGAAAACTCTGATATTATTATTATTATTTTATCAATTAAATCTATATCCATTCCAATAAAGGCACATATCTATATATTGTATTTTAATGATTTAGGTTTTTTAATTTTTTCCATATTTTCCAATTGTTTTGGTTTTATACTTTTAATGAATTAAAATTAAAATTTGGTAAAAATTATTATATGTTTTAATAAATTTAAATCAAAATTTTAATAAAAATGGTTTTAAATTATAAATTTGAATTAATAAAGGGTTTGTTACATGATTACTCATGGAGAGTATTTGATGTAACACAAATATTATTTGTGACTTCGACATATAAACTTCGTGGTCATTGAATATAAACTGTGTGGTCACATGTGGTTTAACAATCTGATCTCACATTATATCAACTTTGCAGTGAAAATAAATCGAGGGTGATTACAATCTGTGGCTCGTATATAATTCGAGGGGAAATGCAAAATTTTTGGGGCATATAATTTGTGCATGCACGAATAAGGGTTATCTCTGTTGCCTCGTGCAATTTGATCGACATATTTCTTTGATGGTTCATATTATTTGATCTATGCGGTCTCTCTATCTCTGCTTTGCGGTGGCTCGCATATATACTCTACAATGTTGATTTATATTGCTCTAAGGTGGATCGATATTATACTTGCTCTTGCGGTAGATTCGCTCTGCTCTCGAGTGACTTGAAAAATAATTTGCTCTAAGGTGGTTTGATTATATTTGCTCTGCAGCGATTTGATTCATCTCTGCGGTGTAAACACATATCTATTCCTCTTGTGGTGAGGATTTGGTACAATACCTCTTCGGTGCAGCCTTCTTGGTGTGGATACATCTCGGTCGTGGATACATCATTGTTGGTTCTACGACGTTCGTTCAATACAACTCTAATAGGTGCATATGTTTCCTTTTACTCTCATTTTGTTAAGTTTTGATTATTTACACTATGAGTACTTCCCATCACATTTCTAACCGCTCCTCTAGCAAAGAGAGACAAAGTAAAATTACCCTAGAAAGTCTTTATGAGTACATTGAATTTTTAGAAAGACGAAGAAAAGAAAGCGAAAACCAATTTGAACTTGAATTAACTACAATGCTTGACAACAACAAAAAATCGCTAGAAAATAAAATAATCACACTTGAGACTCAGCTCCAAGGAATGAAAGGTAGGATTCAAGAAATATAACATAGTAAACAATCAATGATTGAAGAAAATGACACTTTGAAAAGCGAGATTAAAAATTTAAAAGAACAAATACATAATAACTTAGCCCTAAATAACACAGAGAATGAATTAGATATTAAACCCATAAAAGAAGAAATTAACAAATTAATTGAACTCTACCATGAGCGCCACAAAAGAGTCTTACACCTTATAATTGCTGGTATAGAAGAACAAAACAATAAAGACACATTAGAAATAGTAAAAATAATTAAAAACAAAATCTCAAATTCAAACAACTTATCTCACTGAAGCTATAAGGGTAGGAAAGATACTTGAGCATAAACACAAACTAATATGTGTTAAGGTAAGTTGTAATGACCATAAATTAGATATATTCACGAAATCCACAAGCCTAAAAGGAACAAGAATTTTTATAAATGAAGATTTAATTCCAGAAGACCAAGCTAAACTTATGAAAGAAGTCCAAAAGGTCAAGGAGGAAAGAAAAGAAGGGAATGGGCAATCACTAGGAATAAGAAAGATATTATTAGAGATAGAGTCCAAAACACAAGTGATAAATATGGACTAGCATCACCACGAATCCTCTTCTGAAATTGTTGGGGTTTTCCATGGTGTAAAGGTCCTATGTTAAGTTCGATCCCGAGTTATATTGATCTTTTTCTTTTAGTTGATATTGATCTTTTTCTTTTAGTTGAAACTTGGGAACATGACAAATCTAGGGTCCCTCACCTTGACGGGTTCATTGTTTCGTCAACTTGGAATAAGAAATCCTCCCGGAGGGGTCTTAGTGGTATAAACTGTTATATAAGAAACATTGTTTCTTCTCACATCTGACTTCATAAAATCGACCCCTTAAATCAGTACATTTAGATTGAGATCTCTGATTCTAGAACCAATAGGATATTTCTTGCAATTTGCTATTTCGCTCCCATCAACTCTACATCCTATAAGAAAAACAACTTGGATAAGAATTGTCCTTTCAATACCTTAGAAAAAGACATCCACAATCAAAGGAATGAAGGTAATATCCTCTTGCTTGGGGGCTTTAATGATAGAGCTTCTACTAACCAATCTATTATGTTAAGTAACAACTCGAACCTCGAACCCTTGAGGCTAGATGAAGATGGTAATTTAGCTAATAGATTCAAGAGAAACTCTGAAGACACAATTGAGAACTTATTCGACACCGAGCTTCTTAAGATTTGTAGTTCCCAGGCCTTGATTATTTGTAACAAGTTGCCTTCCTCCGTCCGAATGACCTGTTTCCATGGGATGGGTAGTAGTGTCATGGACTATGCTATTTATGACACCCATGTCCTCAACTGTATTACAAACTTTGAGCTACTTAAAGGTTACAAGCCTGAATGTGACCACAGGCCTTTGTCTCTAACCCTCAATCTTGTTATGCATTCCAGCCACATGTAGAAGACGGGTGAAAGCAAAAGACACACTCGTTTTGATAGAAGCAATGTCAACCTTTTCTTAAGGGATTTAGAAAGGGATTGAGGCTCACTGACTTATAATAACAACATTGATCAAATTTACTACAATTTTAATACTACCCTTTCCACTACCATTAGCAAGTTCTCTACTAAGACTACATATAAGCATAATAACATAACTTCCAATCCTTGGTATGACAAAGACTGTAAAATTTCCAAGAAAGTGATCATAGATGCTCCTAATGAAATTGTTAAGCTCTGAAATATAAGTATATACAAAGATCTCATCAAAAGGAAGAAGAGGTCATATATTAATAAGAGATAAGATCATCTTCTCCACCTTTCTAAAGTTGTGCCCATAAAGTTTTGGCGGAATGTGATTGTTCATAAAACTAAAGATAATCATTTTAGCCCTTAGAATATTGGGACAACTATCTTAAGAAGCTGTATGACTCTCTAGACACCATGGGCACCATCTTAAACACTCATATTAAGGAATATATATTTTCCTTAGAAGACGTTGAGTCTCGGATTAATAAACTCGATAATGGGAAAGCTAAATATATTGAAGGATACCAAACTGACATCTTTAAAATGGGAATATCTATCTTCACTCCTCATCTCCACAAGCTTCTCAATTTGGAAGTAAAACATGACTTCCCTAAGCCTTAGACGCAAAGCCTTTTTGTGCCTATCTTCAAAAATGGGGACAAAAGCATTCCCTCTAACTACATGACCAATATGATTAGCCACATCCTAGCCAAGCTATATGGGATCATATTGGAAAAGAAGATTAGCATTTGGCTTGAAAACCATGGTAAAAGAGCTAAAGGGCAAGCTAGTTTTAGGAGACATTACTCGACTATCGACCATATTGTCACTCTCAGGATCATTGAAAATGAATGTCGCAATAGTAAGGTCAATCTTTTCTATTGTTTTGTGGACTTTAGAAAAGCTTTCGACATTGTTCATTGAGATAAGCTCTAGGAGAGACTTGAAGAGATAATGGTTCCTCTTGAGTTGACGATTGTTGTGATTCACCTCTATGACACTGTCGTTGCCAAGCTTAAGACCAACCAAGGGTGGTCTAAAGATATTAAATGAAATTGAAGGGTTAAGCAAAGGCACCCCCTATCCCCTGCCCTTTTTGGCATTTACATCGATAAGATAGAGGAGTCTCTAGAAACTATAGGTTGCAAGGGCACCGAGTTTGTTGGTATAATCATTACTCTTATCCTTTATGCTAATGATATCGTTCTTCTTGCATAAATCCATGATGACCTAGACAAGCAACTTAAGACTCTTCACGTCTGATGCTCCAAGATAGGTATGACAGTTAATACCGACAAGACTAAAGTCATGATCATTAAATAGAAAAAGATCACCCATGGTAGTTTTGTCTATGGTACCCATTGCTTAGAGTAGGTTTTTTCTTATAAATATTTAGGTATTGACATTCCTCATCAACTCAACTCGAATTATGGCATTGAGAAAAGGATTATTGGATGTTAGGTCCCTATAATATTAATGTATTCCCTCATTGTGATTATCAGTGTAACCCCCTTATTGTTATTATTGTGCTCATGTAGTTCCCATATTGTTATTATTGTGCCTCATAGAAGTCCACTATTGTTATTTTTGTGCACTTACATTATTATTGTTATGTAGGCTCTGATTATATTGTGACCCCTTAGACTCCTATATATAGAAATAAGGTTTTGTCATTTGAATCATCGAATAATTTTTAATTTGTGTAATTTAAAGGAGGTTTCCCCCTTGAAGAGGCTAATTTTGAATTCATTGATCGATCTATTCTTTTGTTTTGTCACTTGGTTGCATAACATTTAGTATCAGAGCTTTGGATTCTAGGGTTTCACTGTTGCAAACATGTCATCTTGGCATTTTCACTATAAATTTTTCTCTAAGAGGCTTTAGAAGTTAAAAATTTTACCACGTGGAGCAAAAACTCTAAAGAACTTCGTGTAAAATTTTTAGATCTTGGTTGACTATATTTTCGGAGATGTTCTGAGGAAGCTACAGTTTTTGCAGGCTCCAGAATTCTGTCTCAAACATGTGACCTAGTGAAAAATTTCATAACGTTTGTTTCAGACATCAGATTTTAATTCTGTAAAAATTGGCTGAAATTACACATACTTTAGTTTGTCTTGTAGAAATTTCAGGTCCGAAGGTCAAAACAGTGACATGTTGCACTCCGTACAACATCGCTCTATTGAACCAGTCCATAATCAGGTCATCGTGGGAGATTTGACATAACTCTTTATTGAAGAATCCAATCTTGGTCTGACTTGTCGGGTTGGAAAGAAGACTCGGAGGGATAACACAAGACGAAATTTCAGATCTTGGAGATCCGAAATTACAAAGATACAACATATTCAATATTTAGCTCCTACAAAGCGAAATAAAGGTGTGTAGTTTTTAGAATATGCATAAGTTTTGTTTGAAAAATCAGTTTGAAGTGATTCAAAGGGCATACTAAAGCATATTAATATTTAATTGATGCCCTGAAGAAATAAAATAGAAACACCTAGTAAGAAACCTGAAAGCTCTATTATGGCACATGAAGAAGAGGAAGAAATGCAACATGATATATGAAAATTACGAGACCAAGTGCAACAAATTTCGCTCTCACAAAAAGTAACAGAGGCTAAGATGGATGGTTTGAAGAATGGAATGGAAGCTAAGATCGATGGTATAGAAGCAAAACTGAAAGGAAACATGGAATATTTGAAGAAAGAAATGGAAAGTTTGACAAAGTTGCTACAAGAAATTCTTCATAATGGCAAAAAGGTAGTAGAAAAAACTCATGATGAGAACAAAATAAATGTTAATCATGATTTCATAGACTCTAATGTTGGATTGAAGACCCACCATATTCCAAAGATCGATATGAGGAATTTTTATGGAAATGATCACGTAACATGGATAATACAGATGTAGCAATATTTTGATCTCCATAATGTGCGAAACACACAAAATGTACACATTGCAACTTTATATTTAGAACCCAATCAGTTTGTATGGTATCGATGACTTTTCTCTCGTAAACAAATTGTCACTTGGTCAATTTTTACGGAGGAAATGATAGCTCATTATGAGGATACAAAGAGCAACACCTTCTCTAGTCAATTAATAAATCTAAAACAAAAGGGTTTAATGGTGGAGCACATTGAGGGCTTCCAAAAATTGAATACAAGGGTAAATGATATTCCATAGGAGCATAATATTGATGTCTTCATAGGGAATTTAAAGGATAACATCCAACATGAGGTTTTCCTTTGAGAACCTGATTCATTGGAGAAGGAATTCAGGTTGGCAAGAAAAATTGAAAGCAAAATTATGGCAACAAGGAAGCCTAACACTCACAAGTATAAATATGGAAGTGTTGTTGCTCCTAGACTTCCATAACCTACAAGATTGACACAACAACAATTGGGAGAAAAAAGAGCAAAAGGGCTTTGTTACAGTTGTGATAGAAAATACCTTTATAGAAAATACACTAAAGGTCATAAGTGTGCTGAGAAGAAATTGATTTACATAGATTGTGAATAGGATGAAGAAAAGGAACAAGAAATGTTAAAAGAAGAGGATATACACCAGGGACCGACCCTAGAGAAGGAAGAAATGAATTCGACCATATCTTGTAATGGATTGGCAAGAATTACCACTCCTCAAACTCCCAAGATAGAAGGACATATCAAGAAGAAAAAGGTAATAATATTGATTGATATGGGTATTACCCATAATTTTATTCATTGTAAGATTAAGCCATGGAATTGAATTGCTTCCTATATCGAGTACCAAAGTGTCAACTGATGGTTGCAAATGGAGGAACCATAAATTTCTCTGGAAAGTGCCATAATATCAAGCTATCCATGGGAGAATATGTATTGAATAGTCCAATGCTTTCCATTCCAATGGGTGGTGCTGATGTTGTACTAGGAGTCCATTGGTTACAATCTTTGGGTACGATAGCTTTTAATTTTCTAGAACTTTTCTTGATTTTTTTTTGGGAAGGAAAATAAGTTGAATTAAGGGGTATCACAGGAAAACCAAGAAAGATAACCAACTCCAATGGCATGAAAAAACTTTTAAAGAAAGAACAACAGGGCGTAATTGCATAATTATGCTTACTGGACTCATCTATTTCTCTAGATATCCAAAAAGTTTTGGACAATCATTCCAACGTATTTGAGACTCTCAAAGGCCTCTCATCTATTCATGATTATGATCATGTTATTCATTTGATTCTAGGAAGTGTTCCTCCAAACATCAGGGCTTACAGATATCCCTATGCCCAAAAGAGTGAAATTGAACGTATCGTTGCAGAAATGCTAGAGGTTGGTATACTTCAACCTAGTCAAAGTTATTTTTCTGCTCCAGTAATATTGGTGCACAAGAAGGATGAATCATGGCGCATGTGTCCAGATTATAGGGAGCTCATCAAGCTCACTATTAAAGATAAATTCCCCATTCATGTCATTGATGAATTACATGGAGCAATTTACTTCACAACGGAGCTCAACAAGCTCGCTATTAAAGATAAATTCCCCATTCATGTCATTGATGAATTATTGGATGAATTACATGGAGAAATTTACTTCACCAAGTTGGATTTTCGTTCGGGATATCGTCCACCATCTATCACATAATATTTAAGAGAAAATTATAAGGTTCAAGTAGTGGAAGATCACATTGAGCATCAACAACATGTTCTCCAACTCTTAAACGATAACCTCACTTTAGCGCAAAATATAATGAAACAACAGGCAAATCAACATCACAATGAAAGAAGTTTTGATGTAGGCGACTGGGTATTTTTACGGCTGCAAGCATAAAAACAAATTTCCCTCAAGAAAGCTAAGAAGGATAATAAATTATCACCAAAATATTATGGTCATTACAAGGTGTTGCAAAATATTGGTAGTATGGCATACAAATTGGATCTTCCTGCATCTCCCGAGTGCACCCAGTTTTCCATGTTTCATGCTTAAAGAAGGTTATAGGTGACAAGCTCTTAGTTCAAACAATATTTGCAGAACTTGACGAGGAATGAAAAATCATATTGGAACCTTAAGCAGTCACGGAAACAAGAGCTCGACAGCTACGCAATCGATCAATTTCAGAGTATCTCATAAAGTGGAAGAAATTACCCACTGAAGATTCCACATGGGAGGATGATAATTTTATACAGAAGCACCCATAACTACTCAAGCATTGAGGACAACACTTTTTTGCAGGAGAGGAACAAGTTAGGTCCCTATAATACTAGTGTATTCCCTCATTGTTATTGTCAGTGTAGCCCCCTTATCGTTATTGTTGTGCCCATGTAGTCCCCATATTGTTATTATTGTGCCCCATAGAAGCCCACTATTGTTATTGTTGTGCCTTTACATTATTATTGTTATGTCAGCTCTAATTATATTGTGACCCCTTAGACTCATATGTATAGAAATGAGGTTTTTTCATTTGAATTGGCGAAGAATTGTTCATTTGTGTAATGTAAAGGAGGTTTCCCCCTCGAAGAGGCTAATTTTGAAGTCGTTGGTCTATCTCTTATTCTCTTTTGTGAGTTGGTTGCATAACATTGGAGTTTAGATAGCTTATTATGAGCTTGAAAACAATTATAAGTTGGTCGTTCTTTACATTTGGAATAAAAAAAGGTTCCTCTTTGAGACTCTCGTCATCCCTGTTGTCTTATACAAATGTGAAGTTTGGGGTTGCAGTATATCCAGAGAGTCATGGAGAAATATTGAGATGATTCAAAAGCAATTCATAACCTAACCACAAGATAAAGGGAAATACTCCCTATTCTATCCTTCTGATCAAAGCTGGCACGTACCCCATTGAAAGTATGACTATGTTTAGATATTTGATGTATAAGAAGAAGCTTTACAACATGGAATCCAAGAGGCTCCCAAAAATTGCTTCTAACTTTAGTCAAAACCCCCACCTTCACCTCAAGCGTGGGTGGCATAAGGATGCCCAGTCTTGGCTCAACCATTGGAGAATAAAGGAGGAGATCATCATGAGAAGCAAGGATAGTGTCAAAGATACTATTATTGCCAAATTTATGGATAAGTTGTGGGATGGCAATGAGTTGGAAGGTAAAAGGAAGCTAAGATACTATAAGCAGGTGATCAAACCCACCCTTGATAACCACAATTATCTCTCTATGTTGACCAACACTAAGAAAAAAAAACATCGCTAGGATAATAACTAATTCTCATGAGATTTGAAGTGAAATCGGGTGGTGGTCTACTCACAAGACTCCTTGGGATGATAAAAATTGTCAGATTTGCGATACTAAGAGGGTGGAATATGAAAAACACTTCCTTTTAGACTACCCAACTCTTACTCACATCCTCTCTCAATTCCCTAACATCTGCCACACTTCCAATCTTCTTGACTTGTTAAGTCAACCCAACTATACCAATTTTGGAGCACTTCTTTCCCTTCTTTTTAATCATAGAAACAAGATTTTGAAGAATCACAATTAGATTCTTTTTCTTTTCTTGAGCTCTGAGACTGCATTGGTCTTAGTGGATGTTAATCATCATCATCATAAATATGTGTAGAATAATATATATTTTTATTTTATAAATGCTTTATAATAATTGCAATTTCTTTTTTTACAAAAAAATAACTAAAATATTATAAAATATGTATTTTATAAAATATTATAATTTTATGATGTTAACTTTGTTATTACAATTTTCAATAACAATTATCATAGAACTGTGTTATTACAATTTACATTAACAATTATTATAGACTTGATTTGTATATAATTTATTTCTTACTTATTCACTTAAAAACTATATTTAGTTTATTAAATTAAGCATTTTTAAAATTCTCATTAGTTTATTTTTAATATAATATTAATTACTAATTTTATAAAAATATTAAAATTTAATTATGTATTTTTTGCTATTTATAGATTTTGTATTTTTTTTTTCTAATATAATTTTATGTTTTTCTTCATACAAATTAATTAGTGTATTTTTACATATATTTATTAATAGCTTAATTATATAAAAAAATCATGGTTGGTAAATATGAATGGTCAATCTAAATCTACACCAAGTATCAAATCACTTATTATTGTTATTTATAAAAAGAAGTAATATTTGAGTTAAGTATATATATATTTAAAAAATATGTAACAAAATTATTAATCATATAGATTTATCCCCATTTAATTATGGAAATTTCTAATATACAAAGAAGTTTTTGTTACAATACTATGGACTAATACCATAAGTTATCAATACCACATGTTCATATAATCATAATTCATTTCCTATAACATTTGTTTATATGAATTTTTTTTTTAATTAGTCAATTTAACTAAAATATAAAAATAACGGAACTCTTTTCTATAACTACTATTAAAAACATTTTAAAATCTCTCTATCATCTTTTTAATAATTAAATTTAAATTCTAAAATTCTTATTCCAAATTATTTAAAATATAAAAAATTTTACATATTTTTTTTTATTAATTACACTAACTTCTATAAAAATAACAAATACCAAATAACAAAACTACACAATACAAATTCTATGTTAATTCAAAATACATCTTTTAATTTTTTTCCGAGTTGAAATATAAAAATGGCAATTTCGACCCGTTATAAAGACGGGGTTCCAGTACAAATAACACAGATCATTAAAAGAAATAAAAAATTTATCATTATACTTAATACACTTTTATTTATGTTTTGTTTTTAAATAAAATTTGGTAATACAGTTTTTTAGATTTTTTTTTTTAATTCTTTTTAAAATATAAATGAATTTAATATTTTTAAAAACTATTCAAACATATTTATAAATTTCACAATTTAAATGTCCAGTTTTAATAAATTTACTAAATTTTAAATAAAATTAATAATAAAAAAATCATAACTTAATAAAATTAAATTACAATTAAAGATATTAAAAAATCAAATAATTGTTTAAAAGTAATAAAGATAACATAAAGTTTAAAGTTTACAAACAATGATTAAGTAAGAAAAATGTTGATTTTATGGATTCAAGGAGGGAAGAATTAATTTTTTTTGGGAAAAATAATCCCAAATTATTTTGGAAAGAGCTCCAACCGAGAAAGATATAAACTTGAAATAGTATTACAACTTCTAAATGGTTTGACTATGCAAGACAACTCTATGAGCAAGATCCCAAGGTTGACACTCCCCCCTTGGTAAACACTGATACTGAACTCTTCACGATGCAAGATGTAGAGATGGGTATCAAGAAATTTGGTGTTGGAAAAGCAAAATACTTAGCTGAACTAGAAGCAGATATCTAAAGTGGGGCTCAAAGATCCTTGCACCACACATTACAAAAATTTTCAACAACATCATATAACAGGGGCTCCCCATAGATTGGACAACTAGTCTGGCAATACCTCTTTTCAAAAGAGGTGACCTCAATAATCCCACCAATTATAGGACCATCATGATAAACCCTTTGTTTGCAAAGCTATTTGGAAGCATGCTAGAAAATAAAATTAGCAAGTGGGCAGATGAAAGAGATAAGCGTGCTAAAGGACAAGCAGGTTTTAGACCTAAAAATTCCATAGTTGATCATTGTATAACTTTAAGGAACATAATTGAAAAAGTTTGGGAGAAAAAGGAAGAAGCCTTTTGTTGCTTTATTGATTTCAGAAAAGCGTTTGACATGGTTCCTAAGGATAATCTTTGGCACAGAATGGAGGAACTTGGGGTTCCTAAACATTTGAGAGCAACTGTGTATAGGCTATATGAAGAGGTGAAAGTCAAAATTGGAACTTCAGCAAGCATTTCTGAAAGTTTTAGAAGCGATATCGGGGTCAGGCAAGGTTGCCCATTGTCTCGTACCCTTTTTGGTTTATATATCGACAAGCTTGAGGAGTGGCTAAATTCTCAAGGGGGTGATGGTATCTATTTGGGCAAGTTTGTTATAAGGCTTCTTTTGTATGCATATGAACTTATTCTCATTGCTAAATCAACTCTTGGTTTGGAAGAGCACTTACTATCCCTTGAGAATTTTTGTAGAAGTGTGGGGATGCAAGTCAATATCAAAAAAACGAAAGTAATCGTTTTCTCTAAAAAAGGAAAAGATAACCAGCATAAGTTCTACTTTGAAGGCAACATTCTGGAAGAAGTTGCGGATTACAAATACCTCAGAATTGACTTCAACAAAAATCTAAGCTGGGATGGTTGTAGAAAGAAAAGAACTTTGGGGCATTGGAAAGCATTTTATATTTTTCAAAATAGGTGTAGAGAGGCAGAGTTATGGGATTGGAAAACCACTCAAACTCTTTTTGGACTTCTAGTGATTCTAGTGATTCTCTATGGTTGTGAACTATGGGCCAGCAGTACATCCGACATGCAGTGGAGACAAATTGAGAAAATTTAGAAGCTTTTGATTACAAACAAATTCAAGATTAAAAGTGCAGTTCCTTATGCTATCTTGTTAAGTGAAATAGAGGCTCGTCCTGTTTAAACAATTGCTATGGTGTGAGCCATAAGGTATTTAAAAAAAAATTGAGCAAATGGAAGAGTGTAGATGACCTAAGGTTTTATTTGATGATAGATTGTGCAACATAAAAAAACTTGGATGCAACAAAATGACAAATGGTTTAGTAAGTGGGGTATTTGCTTGAACACGTGTCCCATAAACATCAAAGAGATAAAATCTTTTGTTATAGATAAGTTCCACAAGTGTACTTAGGATAAGGAACTAGGAAGAAAGAAAAAGTACTATATTGAAGTGTTTAATCCCACTCATAGTCATCAACCAAAAGCATACACAGAGGCCAATATCTCTTGGAGAGCCAAAATTCTTATTGCCCAGGTAAGGACTAATTCTCATCAACTGTGTTGTGAAACAGAGCACTGGAAAAGGCCAAAAGAAGTGTGGGAGGAAAGAGTATGCATTTTTTGTTCTTCTAGAAAAGTAGAAACAGAAAGCATTTCATTTTAGAATGTGAGGCCTTCAAAGACAATGGGGAAAGTTATGCAGATATGCTGGTAGCTAGCTCTTGGGATAATCTATTTAGTGAGGGGTTTGTCGAGAAGCTTGGAATATTTATTGTGAAGCTTCACAAACAAAGGGCCGAATACATCAAGCAGATGAGGAAGCAATCTGTCCCATAGGCTATCTTTAGCCTTGTGGATGTTAAAATAATTTCTTTCTTCTTTCTTTCGAAGGTGGCCAAAACATTTAATGCTATTTGAGACCCATAAATTCCACGACCTCTATTAGAAGTTTGTTATTTCAAAACAAAGCCATTGTGAGGTTTTGACATCTTTTTGACCCGTTTTTATAGTTTGAAGGAAGAATTGAGAGTGTATTGAATATTTTTAGTTATATTTGATGGAAAATGATGTTATGATGGGCGGTCAAATTTTATCCACTTAAGTTTGGAATTTCATATTTATTTTGTTTTTTCAAGTGGAAATTTTATTGACGGTTAATTGTTTTTGACGTCTTAGCTTTAAGTTTTATGTAGATGTGTGAACTCCAATTTTTTTAGTGTTATTATATGCAATTTTTTTATAACAATTGGAAAATAGGCTCGAAGATATTATTCAAAGAGAAAACGAAAAATAACTCCATAACACCAAATATTTTTTTATGAAATGGAAGTGAACAATGTTCAACTAGAGAATGCCACTACTTCAATCTTTCTCTGTATTTATTTTTAAAAGATGTTTATGAAATGTAAGTGAATGTTGTCCAATTAAAGAATGCCACTACTTCAATTTTTCCATGTATTTCTTTTTATGTTTATAAGAATCTCATTTCCAAGAATGGTGACAAGCAATAGGTGTTGCAACTAAACAAATTATCTAACTTGGCCTAGGTCTAAATCACTCATTAGAATTTATGACTCATTAGAATATTAACCACTCATTACAATTTATGACATGCAACATAAATACTTAGACGTCAAAATTAAGGTTTCAAATATTTTTAATCAATCACTTTTGATATATCAAAATGTTCCTTCACTTTCAAATACCTTAAAAAAGACATTGTCTAAATATTATAAATTTTGGATAAATTTTGGAGTTTCCTTTAAAAAGACATTGTTTAAATATTATAAGTTTTGGAGTTTTTGGTTAGAATTAGGCAAAATAAATTTTGATCAAATCCTATTTTTTTGTTATTTAAAATGTATTTTTCAATTTATATATATAAATTCAACACCTTGAAAAACCATTAAAATACTTGTGGAGAGTTCCTAATTCAAACTTGTGATTCCAACAAATCTTCTGACGCAAGGCTACCTGGAACAGGGTTACCTGCGTGTATTAGTCTTCAAACCTTTACGGTTAAGGCCCCTTTAAATAAACCCCGGCGGAATGAATTCATTACAATAGCCTAGTTTTATAAACCCTCATAAACCTTCCACTAACCCTTATGCCGCATATATAATCAGTTCCCACATTATCTTATGATAAGGTTGGACTTACACATAAAAAACACGTATCGATGCTTTATTTCATTATAAACCCTTTATAAGGGAAATACACATAAAACACATCTTTTATGCCTTCTTCCGCCTATTTCATGGCTCTTGCACAATTCTCGAGGCTCCTTTATCGCTAATCGCAGTCACCGTCTCTCGCGGGTTTCTTTAACACATGCCTCTATCGCATCCGATATGCGATAACGCAATAACGGATTTCAAATCCCATTAAACTGCATCTATATATTATCGGGTTCACCTTATCGCTTGCATCAATACTCCTCCACCGATAAACACCATTAAATGTTGTGATACGATCACTCCGATGATCACATCAGCATTCGTTGTCACACTTCTTTAAGGCACGGTATATTCACTCCCCAAATTAATATCGCAATTAAATCCCCGTCGTTGATCCTCTCCACAGATCCAACAATCCTTGCTCTATTGCTTGATCACAATCGGCAATTGCCCGAGGTCGGGGTTATTCGCACCCTTTTGTTTTCCTCCGATGCAATAGTCAAAACCCCGCTCATTCTCCACGATCAGATCTCAACTGTTGATCTATTAGATCCAACGGTCCGTGAGCGCCACTTCCTCAATCTTTCACTCCTCTATTATTTGGGTCTTATAACACTTTCCGTTGTGCTGCGTGCAATTCTTCTCTATGTATTCAATCTCCTCTTTAGGTATCTGGGTCTTATAACACTTTCCGTTGTGTTGGGTGCAATTCTTCTCTATGTATTCAATCTCCTCTTTAGGTCCACCGAATTCACCTGCACATATATATATGGTACAAAAGCTCTGATTCACATTGAATTCGTCATTCAATCATTCGAAACACACATTTATATTGATTTGAATTTATCTTTGCACATAACAAATAAACAAAGGATACATATTGAGACTCTGTCTCTCTCTATGCCCTGCTCTCCTAATACCAGTGGCTTCTTTTACATTCTGCCCGTAGGCTTACAATCATACTCTAATTCGGCTAATATCTACTCTTCTCTCTTGTTTCCTTTTCAGTACATCACTAGCAGTTTCTTTTACAGTTCGAGGAACTATTCCTCAGTTATGAAACAATTTCTTCAAACTAGTTCCTATCTAATCCTATTTTGTCTAATTCAAAAACTAACAATGGTTGATTCAACCTTAATTTAAAATGACACAAAATGAAACTAAATGAAACAGAAACTTGAAGTGTTTTCCTCTCTATTTGTCAAAATAAAATGAAAATAAAACAAGAAACATCTCCCAGCTGTCGCCTCTTCATTCGGATGCTCCTGCATCAGGCTCCTGGGGTAAATTAAATTCATGGCTCCTGTCCATAAGCTCTTCAATAGAGTATCCGACGCTTTGAATCTGACCAACATCTAACCAAGAACTATCTTCAATAGGATAACCCTTCCACTTGATTAGGTACTGCAAATATTCCTTCTGTCGAGTCCATCTAGCCACCTGGGTATCTAGGATCTGTTCGATCTCTAGAGGCTTTGCTGGGGGCATTTGTTTAATCCATGAATCACTCTCTTTCTGGGTGTCTCGTGTTCATCTTTCCGACTGTCTTCGTCATCCACCGCATGGTAGGGGTATAGATCTGCTACATTGAAAATGGGTGAAATCCCAATACCTGGGGGTAACTGTAGTTCGTAAGCATTCACAGAAAACTTCCGAAGAATCCTGCAATGCCCAATTCTTTTCCATTTCAACTTGTTGTATTTGCCCGTAGGAAAACTCTCCTTGCGTAGGTGTGCTAATACCATGTCTCCTATGTTGAATTGTACCTCCTGCCTTTTCAAATTTGCCTTCTTCTTGTATCTTTGGCTATTGTTCTGTAATTTTAATTTCACCTGTTCATGAAGATTGCTGATTGCCTTTGTGAAGTCTTCACCATCAGCACTCCTACGCTCCAACTGTCCCAAATCCCGTAACTCATGTACTCCACGTGGGTGCATTTCGTATAGAATTTGGAAAGGACTACTGCCCGTGCTTTGGTTGGGCAAATCGTTATAAGCAAATTCCGCTTGTGCAAGCACACGATCCCACTGTCGAGAATTTTCTCCAACCAAACTCCTCAATAAATTTCCCAAACTTCGGTTCACCACTTCGGTTTGAGCATCGGTCTGCAGATGATACGCTGAGCTGAAGTTTAGTTTGGCATCTAATTTTTTCAATAAGGTTTGCCAAAAATGTCCCGTAAAATTAACGTCTCGGTCCGAAACAATAGACTTCGGCAAGCCATGAAATTTGACTATCTCGGTAAAGAACAAATGTGATACATGTGTGGCGTCACTGGTTTTCCTGCATGGAATGAAATGTGCCATTTTGGTGAAAGGATCCACCACCACCATGATGGAGTTGAATCCCCATTTTGTCTTTGGCAGACCTAAGACAAAGTCTAAACTGATTAAGTCCCATGGTCTGTTCGAAATGGGTAAGGGTGTATACAACCCTGTGTTTTGGCTGTGTCCTTTTGCAAGCTGACACACTGTAATATCCATCAAAGTGGCTGCATGATTTGAACGTGCTAATGGGACATCCCCTTGAACTTTAGGAATGATCCATTTATTTTTCATTACATCATATATGCTCAAGCAATCTTCTTTGACAATTCCAGCATCACCTTTCCCCCCGAATAGAACACCATATGCTCCAACAGTAGTCAAGGAATTCAATGCATTCCACTCCAATGAATCTGTATGAAGAAGAGAAAGATCCCCCAACCAGTGAGGATCATTATTTCCATAATCTCCATAACCTCCATGAATCATAATGGCTCTGCTCTCTAAAGGGTGCAAAACTGCAGCATGAGTGCTCCTGCATCTAACTTCAACAGAAGCCTTTAAAGTGTTTGTGTTGAGCACATGAACGTCAACAAACATTGTACTCTGATCACTTCCACCTATAACCCATAAGTCTCGATCACCTATAAGTGTTGCAGTATGGTATGCCGCGGAGAAAATGGCACTTTCTGTTGAAGTTGGTTCCACTGTTCTAGGTCCAGGTCAAAAACCCAAAGATCATCAAAAAATAAATTGCCATTGCGACCCCCAAGGACAAATAATTTATTTCCAACAAGTGTGGTTGTATGTCCAGCTCGACCCTTGAGAGCAGGATGACCTTGCAACTTCTGCCATTTCAGATTGCAGGAAGTCTTCACTGACATTTTATTTCTGCGGCCTGATTTTAGTCCAATTTGGATTCTTTCAAATTTCAGATAGTAGCGAGGGAATAGGTGCAGCCTGCAGGGGATGGCTTCTTTGTATGGCTGCCAACAACACTTTGAGACCTTCTTTTCTTAATGTTTCATCATTCTCTTCATAAAATGATTGCTCTTTACATTCAGAATTTTTAAAGAAAACATGGCAGACTTCTTCTTGACTGTCCAAGACATTATGGGAATTATCTGGAGCTGTTTGGAGGCTGTTACATACATCAGCATCTTTAATTTCTAAAGATATATCCTCAAGAAAATTGATGAAGAAATCATCTTCTCTATCCCATTCAACAGTGATTTGATTGCTGTAAATATCATCAGCATGGTTTCATTTATTTTCTGTGATTGATTTCCTCTGGGTAGCTGAGTTACGATTCATATACAATTCTTCAACATGCAAATTCACATGCATTTCCTCTTTCGGTTCTTTGCTTTGGCTGCAAATATTGTCCTCATCTCCATCAAGAATACATATGAGATTACCATCATTAGCATAAAAGAGTATAAACAAATACCAGTTCTATATAATTTGTTGAAGGAACAATTACCTACCTTGGATGAGGAAATGGTACTATTGATTGTGTAAATGGTACTATTGATCTTATAGTGTGTGCATATTTCTCGACATTGTTGTCGAAAGGAACAATGGAATTTGCAGGAACACGCATATCCATGGCCGCAAGCTTACAATCTTATGTCTTATGCAGGAAATTTATGTCTTATCCGGGCAATTAATATGGCTAAATGTATTGTAATTTAAGGTATTCGATATGGTGTTGCCTTCGCGGGTGCGCTTGCAGGCAGGCCATATAATTAATAAAATGATTTTATTTTGGTGTTGGGGAGGAATAACCTTCCCAGTCATCCGATCCGGTTCTGGGTCGGGTGGCAGTGTCTCTTCTTATTATGGTGTGGAATATTTCTTTGATGGTTTGATTTCTTAAATTTCCTGGGAGTAATTATTTATTAGCCATAAAAATCTCAAGATACATTCAATAAATTTGTTTAACGATTTATTTTGTTAAAAGCAGTCCATTTAGTTCTTCTAACATAAGTTATGATTGCTTAAACAAATACTTAAATATTTCACTCTACAGCACAAAATTTCAAATCATGAATCTATGGAATTAATATTGGTGTGACATATAATGATTTTCTTTCGAAGATCAAAGTACCTTCTTAACACAATAATTCCACCAACATTGAGACAATTCTCTAAGTTTTATTCTGACATCATTAGTACCTTCTAATTCATGTTTCCATGGTTTATACTACAAAAATTTGTAATTGTTGATAATTTATGGTTTAATTATGGTTTAAGTATTGTGATTGTTGATAAATTATGATAAAAACATATCTTATTAAACTCACAACCATATAACAAAGTGAAAATCTAAATGAGTCACATAATTAAAGATATAGTTTTATTATGACTCATTAATTCATTGGAAAAGTATATAATCTTTTAATCTTGGATACTGATAATCTACCCATAATTGACGATGTATAATTCTCTAAAAGATTGCACTATTGAAATGGTATACTGGTATGTTTTTGTAACAAATCTTTAATGCTGGTGTAACTACTCACCACCGGTTCATTTTACAACACAGTTTACATAGCACTTGATGTATTTGGATAATTGAAGTGGAAATTTGTCACCAATTAAAGTGCTCTAAAATAGTGAAATATGTCCCAATTGACAATGGATAAACTCTGATATCTTATTACCTTTATATGATCATTGTTCACTAGCATCTGTTCATTATTTCATTGTTCAATCTGATCTAAAAACACAGAGATAACATTCCTTGAATATTGATCATACTATTCACTAATTATTTGGGTTGGATTGTTGTTCTCATTGTCCTTTAGCAATAGCACTCGCTTGGAATTTCTCTTGTCTATTATTGCAAGAACACAACTCTCTCAATATGATCTTCTAATAAATTTAATTTTACACTACCATTGCCATTCAAATTACATGTATCTGCTCATTTAATACTATATTCTCAATGGCAAATCGTACAGACTTGGATATCAGTTTAGATGTTGAGTATAATGTTACATGAGGTTTCGTGATTCAAGTTTAATTACATATAGTGGATAAAGATGTCGAAAGAGAAATGGAAAGGAGAAACTTGCTAATGATAGTTCATGTGATTATGGCCAACTTGGATCTTAGAGAAGAAGTATCAAAACAGGGGTAAGAAATCAATAAGAAGAAACAACCGATTTTAGAACATAATGGAAGAGTTGGTATAATCATGACTTGGTACTCTAAAGGTATCACTATAAGGTCTATCTAAGGATGATGCACATAAAGAAGAAAATATTGGCAATCAACTAATGAACTTGAAAAATCAGGGTAATAATGAAGGTTATTTTAAGGAACCTGTAAGGTATGATAAATAGAATGATTGGAGAAGATAAGTTGTGTGCATAACAACATCTATAACAATGGGAGAGCTACATTGTAAAGTTTTTCATAGGTGACTAACTATATGAATGAATTATGGATAACAAGACGTATGATAAGGAGATTTTATTATGTGATGTCTTAAAACAGGAAAAGATAAGTGGATTACACTTGGTAGCTATCTTAATGAATTTATTTATCAGGTCTTACCCAAGTTGGAAATAGTAACAACATTCCCAAGGTATATCAGTGCTATAGGAGAGGAGGAAAAACCACAATGATTGGAGGTGAGAAATTCAAGTCAATTTAATAAAATAGAATGAAGTGAAGAAACTTCCATTTTTGAAGCCAATAGACATGGAATAGTAGGAAATCAAGACAGGGAGAAAAAGAAAAATATATCTATGAATATCGGATAGGAGAAATGAAGGGATGTTCTATCAAGAAGAAAGTTCTTTTAAAGGTATTAATGAGTAGAGCTAGAAACACCATTGGTAATGGTCATAATGATGATCTACATATTTTAAAAATGTGAAGGTGTGAAGTTGCATGATGACCAAATGATAATAAACGAGGAAGATATAGGAAGGAATGTTGCTATAAATTTTAGACGGATACCTTGAGAAGGATTGGGTACATAGTGACAAAAGAAGTGAAAGTCAATTAATAGAGATTGTACTTGACTCATTATTTCATGAGTAGGACTTTCCATAACGTTAAAAGAGGTCATTTCCACATTTAAGTTTCTCATGGACAATGATGGTAGTAGTGTTTCCAACTGTTTCAAAATCTAAATTAAATATACTATTTAATGAGAAAGAATATCTTGTCCAACTTGATGAAGAGTGAATTTACGATAAAGCAATCAAGTGGTATTGAGATAGGAACTTGATGAGATAAGGAAATATTTTTAGATGAAAATGATAATTATTAAATGATGTAGGTATAAGTCAACATGGATCAACAAACCCTCATGCAAGTAAATTACGCATGATATAAAATTAAATCATGATGACCTAGTAATTATATGCAATTGCATATAGCAGTATTGGAATCAGTAAGCCAAAGGGTAAATGGATGTAAAATCAATGGATTTTAATTCTGAGATAGATGATTTAAATAATGATGGTATCACTAGTAGTATCTTAAATGAAATTCACCAGAATTTTCCTTAGGGAAGAGATTAAGACTCAAGATGATGAGGCTCATGTGAAATTTAACGATGTACTTAGATGATTATACCTATGGTGTAAATAGTCAACTTCCTAGTTGAAGAAATGGAAATGATTATTGAAAAACTAATTGGTATCTTGATGAAAACATAACACTGATGAGATAACATAGAGCCTAGATGGATGTTGAATAATCTTAGTTCATAGTTGAATGTTTGTAAAGTAAAAGAAATTGATTTTTTTTGATGAATCATGATAAGAATTCTTATCGAGTATTATTCTATATTTGATAAGTATTGAGATGTTTCTCATATTGACGATGTTTCGTGATATAATGGTAGGAGGATAATGATGTACATGTGGTTCTTATAGTGATGATGTATCCTTATGATGATAGTGATATGCATAGGTATTATGATGTTATATTCATTTAATACGTGATTATAGATAATTAATGTTGAATACTCATGATGGATATGATATGCATAATGTGGCATATGAATTATGATGCTATAATATGAGGTTATTGACATGTGGTTCAATTATGATATGAAGTCATGATATGTATTGATGCAAATATGTTGACGTTCTGACTTATGATGGAATTCATGTGATAGTTGCGTACCAATTTATGACATGCATGAGCATGCAGTTCGTTATCATTCATAATGTTGCGATTAAAATGATGAATGTTCTCATGATGACATGCAAAACTTAGCATGTGGATTATTACTATGATACTATGATGGTATAGCTAATGCATTGGTTGCATGTTAAGGTGTGAGGATTGACACGACTCCACAAATGGGCTGAGAGGGATATGCACGAGGGAGAATAAGTAACACCATATGGGCTGGGGACAAAACTCAATCAACACTACATATGCCAGTGGCTCCTTTGTCTTGTGTATAGCTCTAGAAGAATTATGAGACCATCTTGAGGAGGCCATGTGCCTGATGTTCTAGGCTAGGTGCCTAGTATTGGATTGGGATGCCGAAGTCTGGAAGGGATGTAAAGGACTTCGATGCCTTGGGCTGTGCGCCTTAGTAGTTGTGGAGGGAGTGGGCCAGCCTCGCGAGATGCCCGGGGTCATTGAGTACCGGACCGGATTCCTGCCTTGGGGCAGATGAGGTCTAAATCAGGCGCGAGCCTTGGGGCCAGCCTTGGACTAGGATACAGACCGGGTCAGGCTTATGCCTGGTGCCAAAAGTGGGAAAAATGACAGAGATTCCTTGAGATTTCCCGGGGTGTTGGGGACTTTCGATGCCTGCTGGTTATACTAGTTCAGCAGAGGGTGTTGGCAACATGAAGTAAATAAAATAATAAATAATAAATAATTCAACTTAACTTCGGGACGAAGTTCCTTAAAGTGGGAGAGTATGTAATATCCCTCCCCTTAATAATAAATAATAAATAATAAAAATAATAAATAATACAAAAATAATAATTAATAATATAAATAATAAATAATAATAAATAAATCACTTAATAATAAATAATAAAAATCATAAATCATAAATGTTAAATAATAAATGATATTAAAAACATATACCAGAAAATAAATAAAAATAATAAAAATAAAAATAGTAATAATCATACTAAAACTCTAAATAAGAATAAATAGAAATAAAACAAGAAAACTATCAAAAAGAAGAAAATAAAACAAGAAAGCTAAAAATCAAAAGAAAAGTAAAGAAATAAAACAAGAAAGCTAAAAATCAAAAGAAAGTTGCATGTAGACACATGGAGTGTGTGCATGTGGTTCCCCTTCCAATGTTGTTCTATTTAATAGATGGTGAGGAAGGTGAGAGGCATTCTTGCATTCCATCTTTCCGAGATTCTATCTTTCATTCTCTTGGGAGAATGGTGTTCCAAGACTTAGGAGTCACTGGCAGTAGTACGTTGATTGAGAGCTCGGGGGTGGCTAGTTGTAGCAAATCCTTGCACAATTGAGCCTACGGTTGGGTGGAGAGTCGTCCCCAAAACCTTGTTGCGGTAAGCCTACTTCTACCACAGGTAAGCACTATTCATAGTTGAATTTAGTTTATTAATTACATGTTTATTTTGCTAGGTAAGTGCCACTCTGATTAAAATTTAATGTTAATTAAAAAAGTTAATTAGATATTTATTATTTATATTATTAATTATTATTTTTGTATTATTTATTATTTATATTATTTATTATTATATTATTATATTATTATTTTTATTATTTATTATTTATTATTAAGGGGAGGGATATTACATAACCGCAGTAGGCCTACTTCTACCATAGGTAAGCACAGGTACGCATTATTCATAGTTTGAATTTAGTTAATTAATTACATGTTTATTTGGCTAGGTAAGGGCCACTCTGATTAAAGTTTAATGTTAATAAGTTAATTAGATATTTATTTTGGGTTGTTACATATGGTATCAGAGCCAGGTTCAACCCTTAGGGCCTATAAGTTAGTCATTCCACAAGATCTTGTTTAATCTTTTTGATATGATTATGATTTAATTGTCTTATGTCAATCTATAATAGAAAATTATAATATAATGAGACTAGTATTTATATTGTGATATCTTATCATAAGTTCTTTGCCATTGATTAATTTTTTTATTTTTTGGGGACGATTCTCCACCCAACCGTAGGCTCAATTGTGCAAGGATTTTGCTACAACTGGCCACCCCTGAGCCCTCAATCAACGTACTACTGCCAGTGCTCCTAAGTCTTAGTATACCATTCTCCCAAGAGAATGAAAGATAGAATCTTGGAATGATAGAATGCAAGAATGCCTCTCATCTTCCTCACCATCTATTAAATAGAACAACATTGGAAGGGGAACCACATGCACACACTCTATGTGTCTACATGCAACTTTCTTTTGATTTTTAGCTTTCTTGTTTTATTTCTTTACTTTTCTTTTGATTTTTAGCTTTCTTGTTTTATTTCCTTCTTTTTGATAGTTTTCTTGTTTTATTTCTATTTATTCTTATTTAGAGTTTTAGTATGGTTATTACTATTTTTATTTTTATTATTTTTATTTATTTTCTTTGTATATATTTTTAATATAATTTATTATTTAACCTTTATGATTTATTATTTTTATTATTTATTATTAAGTGATATATTTATTATTATTTATTATTTCTATTATTAATTATTATTTTTGTATTATTTATTATTTTTATTATTTATTATTTATTATTAAGGGGAGGGATATTACATACTCTCCCACTTTAAGGAACTTCGTCCTGAAGTTAAGTTGAATTATTTATTATTTATTTACTTCATGTTGCCAACACCTTCTGCTGAACTAGTATAACCAGCAGGCATCGAAAGTCCCCAACACCCCAGGAAATCTAAAGGAATCTCTGTCCTTTTTCCCACTTTCGGCACCAGGCTAAGCCTGACCCGGTCTGTATCATAGTCCAAGGCTGGCCCCAAGGCTCGCGCCTGACTCAGACCTCATCTGCCCCAAGGCAAGCATCCGGTCCTGTACTCAATGACCCTGGGCATCTCGCAAGGCTGGCCCACTCCCTCCACAACTACTAAGGTGCACAACCCCAGGCATCGAAGTCCTTTACATCCCTTCCAGACTTCGGCATCCCAATCCAATAACAGGCACCTAGCCTAGAACATCAGGCACTTGGCCTCCTCAAGATGGTCCCATAGCTCTTCTAGAGCTATCCATCTAGAGCTATACACAAGACAAAGGAACCACTGGCATATGTAGTGTTGATTGAGTTTGTCTCCAACCCATATGGTGTTACTTATTCTCCCTTGTGCGTATGGGCTTGCACGAGATCATCAAATAAACCAGCCCTCTCGGCCCATTTGTGGAGTCCTGTGAATCATCACACCTCAACATGCAACCAATGCATTAGCTATACCATCCTAATCCACATGCCAAGTCTTGCATGTCATCATGTAACATTCATCATTGTTAATCGCAACATTATGAATAATAACGAATTGCATGCTCATGCATGTCATAAATTCGTATGCAGCTATCACATGCTTCACCTCATGAAATACCATCATAAGTTATAACATCAACATATTTGCATCAAAGACATCATGACTTCACATAATAAATGAACCACATGTCAATAAACCTCATATAATAGCATCATAATTCCTATGCCATGTTATGCATATCATATCCATCATGAGTATTCAACATTAAATATCTATCATCACGTAGTAAATGAATATGTCAATATACCTTGACATAACATCACAATACCTATGCATATCACTATTATCATATGGATACATTATCACTATAAGAACCATATGTAAATCATTATCTTCCTACCAGGAAACATCGTCAATATGTTTTCATCAAGTTGTCAATTATTTTTCAATAATCATTTCGACTTTTTTCTACTAGGTAGTTGATCATTTACACCAACGGTATAATCATATAAGTATATCATTAAATTTCACATGAGCCTCATCATCTTGAGTCTTAATCTCTCGTAATATATTCTTCCTTCCCCAAGGAAATTTTGGTGAAATTCATTGTTTAAGATATTACTAGTGATACCACCATCATCTATCTCAAAATTAAAATCCCTTGATTGTACATCCATTTACCCTTTGGCTTACTGATTCCAATACCGCTATATGCAATCTCATATAAACATTTTTTCGTCATGATTTAATTTTATATCATGCTTAATTTACTTGCACGAGGATTTGTTGATCCATGTTGACTTATTTAACAATTAGCACTTCATCCATAGAAATATTTTCTTATCTCGTCGAGTTCGTAAAGTTCGTATCTCAATACCACTTGATTTCTTTATCATAAATTCAGTTTCCTCAAGCTGGCAAAAGACTCTTTCTTATTACATAGTATCATTACTTTAGATTTTGAAACAGTTGGAAATACTACTACCATCATTGTCCATGAGAAACTTAAATGTGAGGTGTTATGTGGAAACGACCTCTTTTAACGTTATGGGAAGTCCTACTCATGAAATAATGAGTCAAGTTCAATCTCTATTAATTGACTTTCACTTCTTTTGTCACTATGTACACAATCCTTCTCAAGGTATTCGTATAAAATTTCTATTCCTTCCTATATCTTCCTCGTTTATTATCATTTGGTCATCGTGCAACTTCACACCTTCACATTTTAAAATATGTAGATCATCATTATGACCATTACCAATCATGTTTCTAGCTCTACTCATACCTTTAAAAGAACTCTCTTCTTGATAGAACATCCCTTCATTTCCTCCTACCCGATATTCATAGATATATTTTTCTTTTTCTCCCTGTTTTGATTTCTTACTATTCCATGTCTATTGGCTTCAAAAATGGAAGTTTCTTCACTTCATTCTATTTTATTAAATTGACTTGAATTTCTCACCTCCAATCATTGTGGTTTTTCCTCCTCTCCTATAACACTGATATACCTTGGAAATGTTGTTACTATTTCCAACTTGGGTAATACCTGATAAATAAATTCATTAAGATAGCTACCAAGTGTAATCCGCTTATCTTTTCTTGTTTGAAGAGATCAACATAATAAAATCTCCTGATCATACGTCTTGTTATCCATAATTCATTCATATAGTTAGTCACCTATGAAAAACTTTACAATGTGGCTCTCCCATTGTTATGGATGTTGTTATGCACACAACTTATCTTCTCCAATCATTCTATTTATCATACCTTACAGGTTCCTGATTTTTCAAGTTCATTAGTTGATTGCCAATATTTTCTTCTTTATGTGCATCATCCTTAGATAGACCTTATAGTGATACCTTTAGAGTACCCAAGTCATGATTATACCAAACTCTTCCATTATGTTCTAAAATAGGTTGTTTCTTCTTATTGATTTCTTACCCCTGTTGTGATACTTCTTCTCTACCACCTTAAACATCTGATCCAAGTTGGCCATAATCACATGAACTATCATTAGCAAGTTTCTCCTTTCCATTTCTCTTTAGACATCTTTATCCACTATATGTAATTAAACTTGAATTACGAAACCTCATGTAACATTATACTCAACATCTAAACTGAAATCCAAGTCTGTACGATTTGCCATTGAGAATATAGTAGTAAATGAGCAGATACATGTAATCTGAATGGCAATGGCAGTGCAAGATTAAATTTATTCGAAGATCATATGGAGAGAGTCGTGTTCTTGCAATAATAGACCAGAGAAATGCCAAGCAACTGCTATCGCTAAAGGAAATGAGAACAACAATGCAACCGAATTAGTGAATAGTATGATCAACATTCAAGGAATGTTATCTCTATGTTTTTAGATCAAATTGAACAATAAAATAATGAACAGATTGCTAGTGAACAATGATCATCTAAAGGTACTAAGATATCAGAGTTTATCCATTGTAAATTGGAACAGATTTCAATATTTTAGAGCACTTTAATTGGCGACAAATTTCAACTTCAATTATCCAAATACTTCAAACACTGTGTTGTAAAATGAACTAGTGGTGAGTAGTTACACCAACATTACAGATTTGTTACAAAAAACATGCCAGTATACCATATCAATAGTGCAATCTTTTAGAGAATTATACATCGTCAATTATGGGTAGATTATCACCATCCAAGATTACAAGATTATATACTTTTCCAATGAATCAATGAGTCATAACAAAACTATATTCTTTTAATTAGGTGAGTCATTTAGAATTTCGCTTTGGTTATATGGTTGTAATGGAGAGAACCGTTGTAGTTGATTATAGCACTTTTTATGTTTAGAAAATGATAAGAGGATGCAAGCACAATCAACTCAAGAAAATGAGATAGTGGTTTTACCATGTAATGAGATTCTAATGCAAACAAAGAACCAAAGAATCTGCTGTCTATAATGATGCATGAGAAAACCAATGAGGAACTAATGAATGCACCAAACTTTAAGTTATACCGACGTTATTCTGCTGTCAAGAATCCGATTATTGTAGCTTATTGCCAAGAATATATCAGTCCTTAGATACCAAATTGGATAGCTAATTAAAGCAAAACTGAAATGTGATGTGAGTCACTAGATGATCCAATCAATCCATTAATTCACTTTTCAAATGATCACTGAATGCAAGATAAGGAGTACTAATGATCTAGATTCAAGCTTAGTGCCAAATGCAAAGGTAATATATCACGGTAATGTCAAGATCAGACCTATAACCTCTAAAAATATCAGATTTCTAACAGTGAAATCAAGTCACCCGCATATGAATGCAATGATAGCCAAACACTGTAATCAATCACTCAATATCAAGATTCATCACTGAAGAAGCATAAAATAAGAGCCAAAATACTTAGCTTATTGTTGTGATAATTATGCAGTGAATTTTTAACCAGATATGTATTAAACATTCGAAATTTATTCAACAAAGTTTTGAAGATTCTTGATTCATTTCAATCTACTGTTTTGTATATTTTTCCCCTACTACACAGCATGCAGTCAGACCATTGCCAAATTTGCAACAAGAAACCTTTTTAGATTTTCAACCTAAGTATTAAATATAGTTTTTAGTTCTTAAATAAATGTAGATTATAAAAGTATAATCCATTAACAATTAATCTAATTACAGAGTTGAAGTGTTAGCACTCCACTCCATGTTCAAGAGTTTATTAGGGAGCGCTAACTCCACGTTCAAGTGTTTATTAAGGAGTGCTAACTTTTGACTTATAATGGATGGATTTAGCAATCCTTAACCAACAGTTAGATTTGGCTTCTTATATTTAAATATTAATATTTATATAAAGATTTTGGAATGTTGAGTTTATTTCTTGAATTTAAATAAATAGGTTAAAAGTTTAAAGGTAAAAGTCTATTTATTTAAAAATTAGGGTTTCTCTTTTTTAAGACGATTATGAGTCAACATGTATTTATGAAGATCAATTAATAATAAAGACATAATCTAATTAATAGATAAAGTAAAGGATATAGTATAGATTTTCCAAAATAATTACTCAAAATAGTGTCATATTAGCATTGCTGCATAAGACATAAGATTGTAAGCTTGTGGCCATGGATATGCGTGTTCCTGCAAATTCCATTGTTCCTTTTGACAACAATGTCGAGAAATATGCACACACTATAATATAAATAGTACCATTTCCTCATCCAAGGAATAATCATAGCCCGATCACATAATATCCACCCACTCAAATAGCCAACTGCATACTTGGTGGCTCTCCAGCTCACAAATGCAAAAAGTTGTTGGCACTTGGACCACAGTGTTTAACAACTAGCAGCAATCATTACAGAAGGGCGAGCAATTGTTTTCGTTCATATCAGAAGGAATGCAAATAGATTAACGGACCTCCTTGCCAAAAACGGGTGGAAGATAATCTGGCTTTGTGTTAGCTCACACAGAGTTCTCTCTCAATTGTCACTAGGTTCTCTCAATGTCAAACCCTCATCTCTCAAAACAAGATGCTTAAAAAAAAAGAAATACCAATTCACTTGTAATCAAGATTTATGACAAGATTATTAGCTTACAACAATGATTCAATGAAGCATGTAAGGATTAATCAATAAAGCAAGTAAAGGAAATGACAATTAGATGAAAAAACTCAAATGCCTTAATAGAAAGTACTCTTAAAAATCTACACTTATAATATGTTATGACAAATGGAGCAAGTGAGAATGGTGAAGGGTTCCCCTGTGAAGGATTAAACATTAGAGAGTATTATGAAAAGAATTAGGAAAGCAGCGAAAAGGTTCTCTTCAATAGCATATTTCCATGTTCTCCATGACTTTAATAAATATGCGGACTTATGTGCCAATGAAGGGTGTAAGTTAAGATTGGGTGATTTAAAAATCAAGGATTGGATTTTTTTGTCGCCCAGTTTAGAGTCCTTGTAGAAAAAATTGTAGTTTTGCCAGATAAGAGGTCTCGGGAAAAAAATTTGAAAATATAGCTATTATGTACTAGCTCATGTATTTGCTACAATCCAGGTGCAGACTTGCATAAAAATACAAAATGCTTATTCTAATTCAAAAATAAAAATTAAAATTAAAAAATATGCAATGTTGAATGGAAAAACCTACAATTATTATAACAACTGAAGCATACAATCTGAAGTATGAACATTTTTCAGAAATTTTTCCTTGTGCTTTTCCTTTTCCTGAAAATTCTGAAAATACTCTTAACTTAGTCAACTATGTTTTCAAGTCTAATGTTTGTTTAATGTGGTTTCATTGTGTTTCTTTCATGTTGCCAACACCCTCTGCTGAACTAGTATAACCAGCAGGCATCGAAAGTCCCCAAGAAATCTCAAGGAATCTCTGTCCTTTTTCCCACTTTCGGCACCAGGCTAAGCTTGACCCGGTCTATATCCTAGTCCAAGGCTGGCCCCAAGGCTCACGCCTGACTTAGACCTCATCTGCTCCAAGTCAGGCACGTCTGAGTCAGGCGCGAGCCTTGGGGCCAGCCTTGGACTAGGATATAGACCGGGTCAGGCTTATGCCTGGTGCCGAAAGTGGGAAAAAAGACAGAGATTCCTTGAGATTTCCCGGGGTGTTGGGGACTTTCGATGCCTGCTGGTTATACTAGTTCAGCAGAGGGTGTTGGCAACATGAAGTAAATAAAATAATAAATAATAAATAATTCAACTTAATTTCGGGAAAAAATTTCTTAAAGTGGGAGAGTATGTAATATCCCTCCCCTTAATAATAAATAATAAATAATAAAAATAATAAATAATAATATAATAATAAATAATATAAATAATAAATAATACAAAAATAATAATTAATAATATAAATAATAAATAATAATAAATAAATCACTTAATAATAAATAATAAAAATCATAAATCATAAATGTTAAATAATAAATGATATTAAAAATATATACCAGAAAATAAATAAAAATAATAAAAATAAAAATAGTAATAATCATACTAAATCTCTAAATAAGAATAAATAGAAATAAAACAAGAAAACTATCAAAAAGAAGAAAATAAAACAAGAAAGCTAAAAATAAAAAGAAAAGTAAAGAAATAAAACAAGAAAGCTAAAAATCAAAAGAAAGTTGCATGTAGACACATGGAGTGTTTGCATGTGGTTCCCCTTCCAATGTTGTTCTATTTAATAGATGGTGAGGAAGGTGAGAGGCATTCCTGCATTCCATCTTTTAAATAGAACAACATTGGAAGGGGAACCACATGCACACACTCCATGTGTCTACATGCAACTTTTTTTTTTATTTTTAGCTTTCTTGTTTTATTTCTTTACTTTTCTTTTGATTTTTAGCTTTCTTGTTTTATTTTCTTCTTTTTGATAGTTTTCTTGTTTTATTTCTATTTATTCTTATTTAGAGCTTTAGTATGTTTATTACTATTTTTATTTTTATTATTTTTATTTATTTTCTGGTATATATTTTTAATATCATTTATTATTTAACATTTATGATTTATGATTTTTATTATTTATTATTAAGTGATTTATTTATTATTATTTATTATTTCTATTATTAATTATTATTTATTATTTATTATTTATATTATTTATTATTATATTATTATATTATTATTTTTATTATTTATTATTTATTATTAAGGGGAGGGATATTACATACTCTCCCACTTTAAGGAACTTCGTCCCGAAGTTAAGTTGAATTATTTATTATTTATTATTTTATTTACTTCATGTTGCCAACACTCTCTGCTGAACTAGTATAACTAGCAGGCATCGAAAGTCCCCAACACCCCGGGAAATCTCAAGGAATCTTTGTCCTTTTTCCCACTTTCGGCACCAGGCATAAGCCTGACCCGGTCTGTATCCTAGTCCAAGGCTGGCCCCAAGGCTCGCGCCTGACTCAGACCTCATCTGCCCCAAGGCAGGCATCCGGTCCGGTACTCAATGATCTCGGGCATCTCGCAAGGCTGGCCCACTCCCTCCACAACTACTAAGGTGCACAACCCAAGGAATCGAAGTCCTTTACATCCCTTCTAGACTTCGGCATCCCAATCCAATACTAGGCACCTAGCCTAGAACATCAGGCACGTGGCCTTCTCAAGATGGTCTCATAGTTGTGTAAGTAATCAAGTATGGTTCTCATCCTTGCACATTTTCTGAATTCAAGTATTACTATTGTGAAAAATACCTTCATAGTTTAAGATGTATTTCCATGAATTCATCACTTGATCTTAATTTCATGGAAACGTCATCAATATATTTCCTTTATTCTATGTTTATATCTTGGTTTTAAACCCTCATAAAATTATTAAAATCCAACTTTTACCAATTTCCAAAGTTCACAAGAATTTGAATAAGTAAGATGATTTGATTTATAGTAATTATGCTATTCTTGGAAAAATATAATTCTAATAATTTATCAATTATAAAAGTAAAATAAAAATTACATAAATATATGTGATTTGTACCTGATCCTCTCAATATTGTCCTAAACTTACTTGTTGAGATATTAAACAATATATAAACTTAGCATATAACACATCATAAATTTTATATACATTGAAAAGTCATAGTATATAATTACTCATTAAAATAATAATTATCTAATTATCTAATGGTCACAGTGATTTATTTATTATTTTTTATTATTTATATTATTAATTATTATTTTTGTATTATTTATAATTTATATTATTTATTATTATATTATTATTTATTATTTATTATTTATATTATTTATTATTTATTATTAAGGGAAGGGATATTACACACACTTTGCATCTAGTCACAAACCTTTGTACATCTCTGCGCATCTTTGGCCAGTAGTAAAAGTGGCTCAACTGATCCAAAGTCTTGTCTATGCCAAAATGCTCAGCTAAACCTCCATTATGCTTTTCCTGGATTAAGTTCTCTCTCATAGAACATTTCGGAATACATAACTGCCCTCCTTTGAACAACAATCCTTCCTGCATATTATAGTCCAGCCATGAACTATTATCTCTCAACAATGGATTTTGTCAAGCTTCATAGGCTTCCTTAAAATCTGCATCTGTCTCATACAAGTCCTTAAGATGTTCAAATCTTAATACTTGTATTATACTCTCCTGTAGGATCAAATTCCTCCTGCTTAATGCATCTGCCACTTTATTGGCTTGACCGCTGATGTGTTTCAACACAAACGTGAAACTCTGCAAGTACTCCACCCACTTCGCATGTTTATGGTTTAGCTTAGGTTGCTGCATAATATACTGCAACGCACAATTGTCTGAAAATAAGACAAATTCATTGGCCAACAAATAATGTCTCCAATGCTTTAGTGCTTGAACCACTGCATAAAATTCTTTGTCATAAGATGTGTATTTTTTCCTAGTTTCATTTAGTTTCTCACTGAAATAGGCTACTGGCTTGTCCTCTTGACTGAGTATGGCACCAATGGCTGTCCCACTGGCATCACAACAAACTTCGAAAAGTTTGTTAAAGTTTGGTAATCTCAAAATTAGTTTTTTGGTAATTTTCCTTTTGAGCAGCTGAAAACTCTTCTCTGGCACTTCTGTTCAATGGAAAGGATGATTTGTTTTCTTAATGGTGTCCAACATGGGTGCACAAATCCCACTGAAATTTTTAATAAATTTTTGATAAAAACTCGCCAATCCATGGAAACTTCGTACCTCAAACAAACTTTTGGGAGATGGCCAGCTAACTATAGCTGCAACCTTTTCTGGATCCATTTTTAGTTCATTCTTGGAAATCACAAATCCGAAATAAATTAACTCTTTCTTGAAAAAAGAACATTTCTTCAAATTTATCAGTAATTCTGCTGCAATTTTTCCAATACATACCTCACGTGTCGAAAATGTTCTTCCTTCGTCTTGCTGAATATAAGTATATCATCCAGATACACAATCACAAATTTACTAATGAATTCCTTCAGCATCTCATTCATCAATCACATGAATGTGCTAGGGGCATTGCTTAACTGAATGGCATAACCAACCATTCGTACAAGCCTTCGTTAGCCTTGAAAGTTGTCTTCGACTCGTCACCTTCTCAAATTATGATTTGGTGGTAGCCGCTTTTCAGGGCTATCTTTGAAAAGTACGCTGCTTCACTCAAACAATCCATCATATCATCCATCTGAGGTAAAGGGAATCTGTACCTGATGGTGATCTTGTTAATGGCATGGGAATCCATGCACATTCCCCACTCACCTCCTTTCTTGGGGGCTAAAACAATTGGAATTGCATAAGGGCTTAAACTCTCTCGAATCAGTCCTTTGTCCAACAATTCCTGCACCTGCTTCTGGATTTCTTCATTATCCTTTGGACTCATTCGGTAGGCAGCCTTGTTTGGAAAACTCACTCCTAGAATAAAATCAATATGGTGACTAATGCTCCACTTCGGTGGTAATTTTTCTGGTAGATCGTCTACCACAATATCACTAAATTCTTGCAGCATGTTCTGTATTTCCAGAGGTAAATCAGTAAAGTTGGTGTGAAATAACATTGCCCTTGGTCTTCTCACAACTGCATAACCCAATTCACTCTCCTCAATCTGTTGCAGAAACTCCTTTCCTCCTAACAACAATGCTTTCGTTCCACTTGTTTCTGCTGTCTCCTCTTCTTTCATGGGTACCAAGGTATGCTTTATCCCATCTTTGACAAATATGTAACAATTTTTCACTCCGTCATGGACTACCTTTCTATTGTACTGCCATGGTCTGCCCAACAGAATATGGCACACATCCATCAGCATTATGTCGCAAGTTACCTTATCCTTGTACTTGCCTATCTGAAAATATACCTTGCATTGTTCATCAACTAACAATTGGTGTCCCTTCTACAACCACGACACCCTGTATGGAGTTGGGTGTTTTGCTCTCTTCAAACCCAGTTTCTCCACCATCTCCGTAGCTACCAAATTATCAGTGCTCCCGCTGTCAATAATCAATTTACAGCATTTTCCGTGTGACTTACATACAGTCCGGAACAATGCTTTCCTCTGTGTCTGATCAACTATTTCCTTAGCTGGTTTTAATAATACCTTGTTCAACACCAAGGCTTCCCCGATTTCTAGCATATTTTCCACCTCCTGTGGCGGTGCCTCTGCTTCATCGGGCTGAGCGACATATGCTCCCCTCTGCCCAGTTTGTTCATTTTCAGGACATTCAAAGGACCTGTGTCCCCACTTGTGACACTTGTAACACTGATAGGCATTTCCTCTACCTCTGCCATTACCTCTTCCTCACTGGTATAACCTTCCTCCTCTGGTGTTACCTTCCCTTCCACTCTGTCCAAAAGTCTTCGAACTACTACCCTCTTCATTGCTGTTGGAAGTCCTACCTTTGCCAAAGGTCTGTCCTCGCCCTCTACCAGAACCACGTCCTCTTCTGGCATTCTGTTTCCTAGCAATATTTTCCTCCGCCTTCAAAGCACTCTTATAAGCTTCCTCCATGGTCTTAGGGGAAAGAATGCTAATTTCATCTAGGATCTCCATCCGTAGAACATTCACAAACCTCGCTGTTTTCTCAGGGGTATCTTCTACATAACCAGCTCTCAGGTTAATTTTATAAAATTATTCAGTATATTCCTTCACAGTCATCATTCTCTGCTTCAGGTTCTGTACTTGTCTATAAAGGGCAATTTGATAATCCTTAGGCAGAAACTTGCTCTTCATTCTAGCAACCATCTTGTCCCATTTTTTAATCAATGGTTTGTTTAATCTCCTCCTTTCTGCCTGTACACTGTCCCACCACAATGCTGCATGTCCCTTCAATTTGGTGACAGCAAACCTGACCCTCTTGTCTTCGTTGATTTCTTCATACTCAAAATATTTATCTAATTCACTTATCCAGTCTAACAAGGCCTCTGTGGACAAACTGCCATCATAATTAGAGAGCTTCGGTCTTGGCTAGCTGCTAGCCAACAAAACTGACCTCAATAGTTTAATTTCCGGTCCTTCGTCATTTAATTTCCGGTCCTTCGTCATCTAACCCATCTATTGTGGCTACGTTTTCCTCCTCACTATCATCCCCACTTTCCGGATCTCTACGCCTCCCTGCTTCCACTGCTGCCAAACATGCAGTTAAATTTCTAATCTCTTCTCTTAACCCTTCATCTGCTACTCTTCTGACGGCTCTTCCTCGTCCCCTTCTTCCTACCTCCATATTTACTAAGAGAAGGAAAACCTGCTCTGATACCAAAATGACGCAAGGCTACCTAGAACAGGGTTACCTGCGTGTATTAGTCTTCAAACCTTTACGGTTAAGGCCCATTTAAATAAATCCCAACAAAATGAATTCATTACAATAGACCAGTTTTATAAACCCTCATAAACCTTCCACTAATCTTTATGCCACAGATATAATCAGTTCCCACATTATCATATGATAAGGTTGGACTTACACATAAAAAAACACCTATTGGCGCTTTATTTCATTATAAACCCTTTATAAGGGGAATACACATAAAACACGTCTTATATGCCTTCTTCCGCCTATTTCATGGCTCTTGCACAATTCTTGAGGCTCCTTTATCGCTAATTGCAATCGCCGTCTCTCGCAGGTTTCTTTAACACATGCCTCTATCACATCCGATATGCGATAACGCAATAATGGATTTCAAATCCCATTAAACTGCGTCTATATATAATCGGGTTCGCCTTATCGCTTGCATCAATACTCCACCGATAAACACCATTAAATGTTGCGATACGATCACTCTGATGATCGCGTCAGCATTCACTGTCGCACTTCTTTAAGGCACGGTATATTCACTCCCCGAATTAATATCGTGATTAAATCCCCATCGTTGATCCTCCCCACAGATCCAACGGTCCTCGCTCTATCGCTTGATCGCAATCGGTGATCGCCCGAGGTCGGGGTTATTCACGCCCTTTTGTTTTCCTCTGATGCGATAGTTAAAACTCTGCTCATTCTCTGCGATCAGATCTCAACCGTTGATCTATTAGATCCAACGGTCCCTGAGCACCACTTCCTCAATCTTTCGCTCCTCTATTATTCGGGTCTTATAACACTTTCCACTGTGCTGCATGCAATTCTTCTCTATGTATTCAATCTCCTCTTTGGGTCTGCCAAATTCACCTGCACATATATATATGGTACAAAAGCTCTGATTCACAATGAATTCGTCATTCAATCATTCGAAACACACATTTATATTGATTTGAATTTATCTTTGCACATAACAAATAAACAAAGGATACATATTGAGATTCTATCTCTCTCTATGGCCTGCTCTCCTAATACTAGTGGCTTCTTTTACATTTTGCCCGTAGGCTTACAATCATACTCTAATTCGGCTAACTCTCTACTCTTCTCTCTTGTTTCCTTTTCAATACATCATTAGCAGTTTCTTTTACAGTTCGAGGAACTGTTCCTCAGTTATGAAATAGTTTCTTCAAACTAGTTCCTATCTAATCCTATTTTGTCTAATTCAAAAACTAACAATGACTGATTCAACCTTAATTTAAAATGACACAAAATGAAACTAAATGAAACAAAAACTTGAAGTGTTTTCCTCTCTATTTGTCAAAATAAAATGAAAATAAAAATAACAAGAAACATCTCCCAGCTGTCGCCTCTTCATTCGGATGCTCCTGCATCATCTTCGCTTGATTATGAACAAATCTATCAATAAAACATTTAAAAATACAACATCAAATTCCAGACTTACATCCACCCACCAAAATTAAAAATAAAATTCAAATTCCAGACTTACATTGACCCACCAAATTCAAAGATAAAATTTCATGAGCAAATTCCATGTGAGCGGGGGGTTTTCTCCTGAAATACAACAAACAATTTTTCGTAACTGTCAACAATATTTTTGTTGAAATGGTCAAAACAAACAATAGATTTGCACAGACATGTTTCATAGAAAAAGGGAGCATTTATTGTGAAGCTTCACAGAAAAATGGCCGAATACATCAAGCAGATGAAGAAGCAATCTGTCCCATAGGCTATCTTTAGCCTCTTGGATGTTAAAATAATTTCTTTCTTTCTTTCTTTTAAAATTTCTACTTAATCAAGATGGATAAGGCTCACCGTGTGCGTGTGCGAAAGAGAGTAATAGTTGTACTGTCCACAAACAACGGGCTCTTCATCTTCATGGATGATGGACCTATTTACGCCCGCCACATGTCAATCATCGGAGCGGCTTCATGTCACACTGTCCGACAATGGCACGTGTTATCCGCAATCATTCCTGTTATGTATTACAATTATGGAAATCTACATTCAAAAGAATATAATTTTTTGATAAGTTATTAATTTTTTATTATAATAAATATAAATATTTTGAAATGTAATATATATCATTAAAAATAGTTTTTTATTTTCAATTATTTAATTATAAAAGAATTTAGTATAGTAGTTAATTAAAATTATTTTTGTTTAGATAATTGAGTGTAGAGTAGATCGTGAGAGAGTGCTTTGTTAAAACACTTTTTGGTGAAAAGGTTTTTGGCAAAAATCTAGTCATGTTAAGGGCTGGTGTGGCCGAGCTCAAGTGTGATCCTTGGTGATTTTAAATACTAAATATAGTGTATATAGGACATATTCGAACCCAAGATCTCTGGTTTAGTGAGACTTCATTTCCATAGCCATGGCCACTTGAGCTACCCCAAATAGACAAGTATATGCTAATATTAATTCTTATTAAAATATTTTATTGATAAGTTACATTGAATATTCTTTTATATACAATATTAAAATGTTTTATTTTAACAAATTTTTTCTATATATCGATATATATGAAGTTGACATGGACATAAATTAGTTAACATAGATCTTCAAATAGTTTATTTAAATCTCTGGTTGAAATAATTTTGAAAAGTATAAGATTTAATCATCTTACTCATACATTTTCTTACTTCTATTCATTTTTTCATGGTTGAAATTATTTTCTTATTTAAAACAAATTTTTTTATTTTTCATTTTTATTTTAAGAGGAAATTATTTTTCTATTTAAAATAAATTTTTTATTTTTATTTTAAGAGAAAAAGACAAATGAACATACTACACATCCCTTAAACTTTCAACTTAATTATTTCATTCCAACCCACCTAATTTAAGTAAAATAAAAATAATAAATTAACCTTTAAACAACGTAAAATAATTATCTTTATTACAAAAAAAAATGGCTGCTTTACCCAAAAAGACATAAAAGTTCTTAAACTCATACGATTTTAACAAAATTATATAAGCTTAACCCAAAAATATAAAATTGTAAATATAAGTAACATAAATTAATGTTAGATTTATCTCAAATTTATAACGAGCCTACTATCGACTTACTCTATAGGATTAATGCTAAAATTTCTACCGGACCATTCCAAATTTGTCAAAAAGTAATTATTTTAATTTTAATGCACAATTAATTTTACTACACAATTAACTTAATGATCATGTGACCTATGGCAACGAAGCTCGAGGTTCCTTCCTGCCAGAGCTACGGATGTTATTTAAATGTCTGGAAATCCCTCTTTCCTCTTCAGAGGCGAGGGGCTGAAGGGCTTCTCTATGCATCCCTCCTGGTTAAACTCTGGGCAGGGACTGGATTTTATGCTGCTGCTCTTTTATTTATCTTAGGGTTCCTTTCTGATAGATCTAGATAAAAAGCGCTACGTTGACAATCCTTCTGCAAGCATTGTCGTTAGAATCATGGGGGGTGGTTGTTCATGGCTATGCTGGGATTCTGTTCAGGTATATCGTCTTTTATGGCTATGGGAGAGGAGTTCCCGGCAGTGCAGCTCATATACCACAAGGGGCCTCTGCTGAGCTCTGATATAGATGTTCATGTGATTTGGTATGAGACATTCAGTCCGATTCAGAGATCGATTATTGGGGATTTCTTGCAGTCTCTGGGAGAAGAAGAAGAGGAGGCACTAGTGAGGAACAAGCCATCTGTACATGAATGGTGGAAAATCACTGAGATGTACAGAGAGGATGGATCATTCGATATGAGCTCTGCTGTACCGAGTAAGAAGAAGCTTGAGAAGATTGCACTGGGGAACCAGACACTGGATGAGTCCTATAGCCTTTGAAAATGGCTGCAGAGAACCCACATTGAAGCACTGGTACTCAGGGCATCTGTGGCGTCCAATGGGTTATTGGCTGAGAAAGGGGTTTTCTTGGTCCTCACTGCCCATTGAGAGATTCTGTATGAGCTCTTGTGGGTTCCATTCTAGTGCAAGAAGTGAAAAAGGGGGGCGCTCTGTCTCTCTGCCATATGCATGGGTTAACGCAGTGCCCTGGTCAGTGTGCCTGGCCTTTCCACCAGCCTTTCTATGGTCCTCAGACTCTACCTCTGGTAGCCCCTAATGGCGACGTGGGCGTGGACGGTATGATCATAAATATTGCCACTGTGCTTGTGGGGACTGTAACTAATCCCTTCAATACTGGTTTTTTACAAGGCGATGCTGCTGTGCTGCTGGAGGTTGTGTCTGCTTGCAGGGGAATTTACGGAAGAGGGGCATATCCCAGGTATGCAGGCTAGCTCCTGGTAGATGAAACTACGGGAGCCAGCTTCAATGCTCCAGGGCTCAATGGCCACATGTTCCTCCTTCCAGCCATGTGGGATCCTCTTACAAGGTCGTGCAAGAAGTTGGTTTAATTTAAGCAGGCTTGTTCTACTTAGTCTAGAACAATAGTTCTCCTGGAGCTTCTGTATAGTACAATCTGTGCTGGTGGCTGTGATAAATCCTTGTATTTTTATAAGTTGGGCCTTATATTGAATTTTGTTGCCCATTATTGAATATGATACAAGGGATTGGGGCAAGCTAAATTCCTATTTTGTCAGTGTTCACAGAACGAAGTCAGAACTGAAGATTAGTTTTTCTGTGTATGGTTCCTCCCATATGTGTCAGATGAGGTCTGTCTCTGAACAATTTTCATGTTATATGAGATAAAACATAGCCATAAATTAGAAGAAATTTAACTAGTTGCCCAAATATTTCATGCCTGTAGCCCTTCAGGCGTTTGCCTAATACATAACAGTCCCCATTGCAAACTAAATAAGCTAGGAATCTCAAGCACCCACACCTAATTGAGTTTGTTTTTCTTAATGTTTAAGCAAATTGTTTTGAATCTGTGATCCATCCAAAGGCCAGACGTCGATCTAAACATTACCTCAGGGAAGAATAAATGTGATCATGAAGTTTTTGATTTTGCATTTAGTATGACTTTGGCGCCCTTGATTTTGCATTCGTTATGATCTTGGTGCCCTGTCATTTCTTCACATTATGCATTCCGTCCAGGTTAGTACTAAAAAGTTAAGTGCCATACACAGGGAACTTGAAGTTAAGACCATACGCAAGGTCTTAGTGAAGCTTTGCTGGTTATTTACTTTAAAATAAGGATTCTAGTGAAGTTCCGGAGGTTATTTAGTTTAAAATGAAATAAGCAGAGTGAAGTTCTACAAGTCATTTACTTTAAAATAAGTAGGATAAGTAGTAAAATTAGCAGGTTAGGTATTATCGGATTCACAGTTGACTATATGAGTTAGCAGGGTAGGTATTATCGGATTCGAAATTGACTATATTTTATTATATGCGTTAGTTATGGAGGTGTTAAATTGTTAGTTATTGAGGTGTTAAATTTGTTAGGACGATAAAAAAATAATTTGAATTTGTTTATTTTGTTTAAATTGATAGTACAAAGGTTTGAATCTTATTTTTGATGGCGGAAATGGATTTAACACCATCAAAAAACTTGGGGGCAGGAAATGGATTCATCGCCATCAAAACCATTTAACACCATCAAAAAACTTGGGGGCAGGAAATGGATTCATCGCCATCAAAACCGTGTTAAACATCCACAATCTTGAAGTTTAACAACTATACTTTGGATTTCCAAAAAAAATAGTTATTTAAAAAAAAAATGGTTTTGCTTCGTGCCTAAATTTCAACAATTTTCTGTGAGTTTGATGGTTTAGTGGTTAAGAATGGGTAGGGTAAATGAATTAAGGGGTTCATAATAGTGCACTGGCTTTAATGTGTGAGTATAAAGTATAAATTAGGGGGTTTAAACTTTAGTGGGTTAAGTGGTTTAGTGATTTATGTTTAGTTTAAATTGAGGAGATCGGTTGATTATACATTAGGAGATTAATGATTTAGTGGTTAAATATGGTGTAAATTAGGGGCTCATGATAATGGATTCACTTTAGTGGGTTACTATGAATTAGGGGTTCATGATAGTGGATTTATTTTAATGGTTGAACGATTCAAGTTTAACTTAAATTTAGATTAATGTGTCTAATGTGTTAGGGTTATGAGTTTAATGAATTAAATAGGATGAGTGAATTAATAGTTAGGTGTTAGTGGGTTAGGAACCATTTAAATAATAAATTAACATAGGTGGATAAAAATACTCATGTATGTAACATTTATATTATTTACTACTATAGATCCATCATAAGCATGGATCTCTTTTACATATATAAGATGTGATTTCTGTAATTGTTGTGAAATAACAATTTCTTTTGGTGAATTTGTTTCTGTACACAGATAGATAACAGATTGACAATAGACAAAATGTTCCTTTATAAAAAACCATTGATTGCTAATGAAGTTTGGGTAACTTTGCACAACACATGTATTATGCACAATTACCCAAACTTTATTAGCAATCAATGATTTTTTATAAAGGAACATTTCGTTATTTATCTATCTGTGTACAAAAACAATTTTGCCAAAACAATTTGTTATTTCACAACATTTACAGAAATCACAACATTCACAAAATTACACGGATTCTGAAAGATAATTGTACTTATTTGTTTTCAGTTTAGTCAGTCATAGAATTCAAGGTCTATTCTCAGGCATGAAGACCACCTAGTCTAGCTTAAAACTCACAGACTCACAAGCCTATCCTAGGGTTTCCACGGGCTCTTAGTCCAACTCAAGAATACCCATTAGAAAAATTTTGAGGTCTAAAATGAGTCTCTTAAGAAATATTATAAAATAATAGTGGAAATAATAAAATAAGATTGGATTACCTCATCAAATTTTGGAGGGAAGAAAACTACTTTTTCAACTTATATCACCACAATTTTACTCAAATTTCAAGTGAGAGCACTTGTTGGATGTGGAATTTAATTCCTCATCCAAGGAGTACCCATATTACATACTTTCAATATACCCTGCTACACGAAAGATGAGAAATACATGGAAAAATGTGATTGCAATAATATGTTTTCATGAATTTCTTATTTTCATGTAGCAAGGTCCATTGAAAGTATGAAACATGGGTACTCATATGATGAATTGAATTTTGCATCCAATGAGTGTTCTCGCTCGAAATTTGAATAAAATCGTGGAGAGATAAGTTGAAAATATGAGTTTAAAAATAGTTTTTTATTTTTTTATTATTTTACTCCAAAAATGGTGAATCATCCCCCATGGTTGACATCATCATCTTTAATTCTATTGGTTCACATAAAATTGGTTTTGGTTGTACATTTTTGTTTTGAGGCCTATTTTTGACCTCAAAATTTCTCTAATTCTAACTCGCAGTGTCCTGCTTCACCTCAACAACGTCCTGCTTAAATTATCAATTATTTGTTCTTCCTTCAAAATGCCTAACTGTCCTCTAGTTGTTTGGTAAATGAAAATTTTCATTTAGGGTCTTTTTCTGTGAATTCCAAGATTTGTCATAACCTTTTTTTTTAAATGAATTAAAATACAACTTTAAACACTAAAGTTTTCCACTAGCTTTTGACTTAACCCATAAATTACCAAGTTTTGTGTAGTCAAAGTAAATAAACAAAATATTTATGGTAACTCAGGGTGTTACATCTCTACCCCCTTATGCGAAACAGTCCCCGACGTTTATTTTTTCCCTTAGAACATGTCAAGATATGCCTCTCGCATAAAACTTTCATCTTCCTAGCGCGAGGGATTCACTTAGTGAATCTCTGACATATCATGTGCATTCATGGAATATTAAACAATACCTTTAATTTGACTACATATTGGAAAATCCCCTAAAAATCACATTATTTAACCCCTTACCAATATGAACCCAATATAGCTTCACAATTTAAAAAACCCCTACTTTCACTAGATATTGTAAGTATCCATTTTTCATTAAATTTTTTTATACCCCCTTTATATTTTTTCATTAATCACCCTTTTTTATATTTGCCAATATAATAATCCTTTAACCCCTATATATCCCCCAATATATTATGTCATGTTTTCCTTAATATATATATCCCCCAATATGAACCCACGTGGTATGATATTGCTCCCCCAGTGAAGCCCCCGTGCGTCCTAGGTGGTCTCTTTCAAGCCAGTGCATTTTAACCTGGGTGATAGCTCACCTCTGTAACATTATTTCTCTCTGATTGATAATACATTGACTCTACCAAGAATTCTCCATCCAGTTCGACCTGTTCCATAATTATGAAATTTACATTAGTTCATATTAATAATCAAACAATATATATATATATATATATATATATATATATATATATATATATCAATGTTAAATTTTACTTGTACATTATGCGAGTTAATGATATGTCTAGGATCATATACATACTTCTTTAACAATGAAACATGAAACATGGTTATAGACTCGTATATGACTATTTAATACTTGTTGGTATGCTACGGGTCCATTTCTTTCTAAGATATGGAAAAGACCACAAAATCAAGGAGCTATTTTAGCACAACCACCCCATCTCAAGATACTTTTCTTGGGTTTGACTCCCTCATAGACATGATCTCCAACTCGAAATTCTCTATAATTCCTATTCTTCTTTGCATAAGCCTTCTGTCTATCTTAAGCGACTTTTAAGTTTTGTTAAACATTTTTTATAGTTTGCTCCATTTATGATAATATATCTGGTCTTAGTATTAACTTATCTTTAGAATTGCCTCAATTAGTAGGTGTCCTGCATCTTTTTCCATATAATACTTCAAAAGAACCCATTTTCAATGATTCATGAAAACTATATTATATGCAAATTCAACCAGAAGGAGGTATTATTTCAACTTGGTTGGTTGTTGCATAACATACATTCTTAACATATCCTCAAGTACTTGGTTCACTTGTTTGGTTTGTCCATTTGTTTGTGAATGGTATGCAATATTGAATTGGAGTTGGGTACCCAATCCAATGAATAAAGCTTTCCAAAAGGCAGAGGTGAACTTTACATCTATGTTAGAATTCACTACTTTTGGTATGCCATGTAACCAAAATATTTCTTTCAGAAAAATATCAACAATTTGGATAGTCTTATATGTAGATTGTACATGGATGAAATAAGTTGTTTTACTCGATTTATCCACCACAACCATAATTGAATCATTTCGTTTCTTTGATCTAGGTAAACATGCGATGAATTCTAATGTAATAGTATCATGTTTCCATTCAGGAATGGGTAACAATTAAAGTAAATCAGCTATATGTTCATGTTCAACTTTAACTTGTTGACACTCCATACATTTGGCTAAGTAATCTGTAATGTCCTTCCTCATACTAGGCCAAAAATAGTCTTTCTTTATTTATGAAAATAGTTTCTGATATCTGGGATGGGCAATACAAAGAATTATGTGAAACTCATCTAAAATTAATTGTCTAAAAGTCAATAAATTATCTTTATTTATACCATATTCATACTTATTTTTAGAGTTGTTTGTTTGTTTAGCTCGCTGTCACAAAAAAATCATATTTTGGATCTTTTATAACAACTTTTTTAATCTGATCCAAAAAGTTAAATTCTATTTGACTGTAGGAAATTTCATATACACAGTGTAATTTCTGACTTAACGCATGAATCACCCAATTTTTATTCCCTTTTAAATGCTTAATATCTAAATCAAATTCACTAAGAAAAATAGTCCATCTTGCTTGACGGGCATTAAGGTTAAGTTGTTTGAAAAAACTAGTTAAACTGCTATGGTCAGTCATTAACACAAACTTTTTGCCCAAAAAGTAGTGTCTCCATACCCTTAGTGTATGTATTACAATAGCCAATTTTAAATAGTAAGCAATGTATCTCTGCTCATGCTTATTTATTTTCCAAGAATCATAAGCTATTACTCTACCCTCCTGCATCAATACTCCCCTTATTCTTTCTTGGCATACATCGGTGCAGACTACAAATTCTTTTTCTGGATCTGCAATTTTTAGTAATGGGGAAGTAGTCAATAAATGCTTCAACTGTTCAAAACTCTGTTGCCATTTTGTTGTCCACTTGAAGGCTCTTCCTTTCTTATGCAAAGAAGTTATAGGGTAAGCAATTTTAAAAAACCCCTTTATAAAATGACGATAATACCCCGCTAAGCCCATAAAAGATCGAATGTCTACAATGTTTTTGGGCATAGGCCCTTCCATAATGGTCTTCTAATGAGATTATATGTCCCAAGTATTGTATTTGATATTTATAAAAGGCACACTCATTATACTTAACGTATAGTTGATGTTCTCGTAAAGTTTGCAATGCTATTCACAAATGTTCCTTATGTTCCTCTACTCTTTTCGAATAAATGAGAATATCATCTATAAAAATCAAGACAAATTTGTTTAAGTATGGGTGGAAAATATCATTCATCAAACTAATAATTTTTTTTGGGGCGTTGGTAAGCCTAAATGGAAAAATCACAAACTCGTAATGACCATAATGAGTCCTAAACATTGTTTTACAAATGTCTTCTTCCTTTATTCTTATCTGGTGATAACTTGACCGCAAATTAATCTTAGAAAATAATGTAGCAAGTTTGACTTGATCAAATAGATCATCAATCCTAGGCAATGGGTATTTGTTTTTAGTGGTTAATTTGTTTAGCTGTCTATAACTGATACTAAGTCTCAAATTACCATCCTTCTTCTTCACAAATAACACAGTGGCTCTCCAAGATGACAAATTTGCACGGATATATCATTTATCAAGCAATTCCTATAGTTGTACTTTTAATTCAGTTAATTTAGGCATGCTCATGCGGTAAAGGGATTTTGACATTGAGGTAGCTTTGGGACTAGTTCTATAATGAAATCAATATCCTGCTTAGGAGGCAGCCCTCAGATTCCTCCGAAAACACATCAACAAAATCTTGAACAATTGGTAAGTTTTCTAAGGTGGTCGTCTTGTCTTTGTAACTGTTGTATCCTACTTGGACAATATTGACAACCCTTCCTAATACATTTACCTAATTGTGAGGTTGTGATTGGTCACAATTTTGTTCACTCTTTGAATCTCTTTCCTGACACCCTCTCAACTGAGGAAACTAATAGTTTTCTCCTTACAGTGCACCAAGGACCAATTTCTCTCTAACTAGTCCATTCCAATTAACATGTTGTAGGACTCTAAAGGAAACATATTTAAATTTACTTTAATTTTTTGCCTTGCTATAACAATGTAAACTTTGAAACGGGAACCCATGCTGTTACCCGTTTTGTCGAGATAGCAAAAAAGTGACCCGATTTTGAAAAGGGGTTATGCATAACACACGTGTTTTTTAAAGCTTAGTTTTTGGCACTACAATTTTTTTTTTGCACATTGCGTTTTATAATGGTCGTGTTTTTATGTTGATTTAAAAACGTGGTAATTCTACGCCAGACCCTTCTTTAAAAGGTTTTTTTTTTTTTTTTTTAATTTTCCAATGTATGAAATGTAAATAATTATTTTGTAAACTTAATAATTTTTGAAGTGGTCTTTTTCTTCATATTTTCTTGTTTTTATTTTAATTTTATTTTTTTAGTAGTGAGGTTTTTATTGTTTCGCATATTTAAAGAAGAAGATTGATATTTTGAATTTTCGATATTCTACATATTTATACATTGTTAACTAATTTTTCAATCCACAAGAAATAATTGTTTCTAAAAAACAATATTTTCTAACAATTGACATAAAAATAGCCATTTTTTACATAAACATAATTAAAAAGTACACGTTTTGATAATTTTTTGCTACAATTGACATGCGAAAATCACAATTTTTATACGAAAATTTAATTAAAAATAGTTAAATAATAGTTTTTTTTTTTTTTTTTTTTTTTTTTTTTTTTTTTTTTTTTTTTCTTTTTAATGAATTTCATGTCAAAAAAATAATAATAATCACTTCTTCTTCTTCTTTTTTTTTTTTTTCAAAAAATAATGGTTAACTTAAAAATTAATGCGAAAATCACGTATTACAAATATTGAACGCATAACAATCTTAATTGAGTGTATATTCTTCTCATAAAATGTCAAAGTCAAAACATTGCAAGTATAACTCCTTAATAGTTACAAAAAATGAGCTTGATTTCCAAGCATAACTTAAATTTAATGGACAATGTCACGTAATCCAAACTCTTCGTCCTCTAGAGTTTCATCATTGTTTTCTTCCTCAATATTTTCTGCTTCCTTTTGCTCATTTTCGTCTTCTAATGGATCTTTCATGTCTGCCAATCTCCCAATGTATGTCTTTCCAAACATCCCATGTAATGGTGGTTGAGGTTCCTTTGCCTTTTTTGCCACACGTGATTCACTAAAGTCCCCTTTCTTCAACCCAATTTCTTGCATTGCATCTGGAAGAAATTGAAGAGCATTAATTCTTTGCTGAATGAAATTGCATTGTAATGGATCTTTTTCAATTGCAATGCAATTTCTTCCTTTTTGAAGGCAGCATGCTAGTGTTGTACCTAGTTATCAAGCACAAAAGAAATAATGAAGTAAATTAGTACAATGACATATTAATTAAAAAAATAACATATTGAAATTCAATTCTATATAATAAAACTTACCTGGGCCAGAAAATAAATCCAGAACCCAATCTCCTTCATTTAAACATATGTCTATAAGATAGTTAAGCAATAATTGTGGCTTTTGATAAATATTAACTATCTCTCCTTTTGCTTCTTTGTCTTCATATGTTAGTTTTCTCACAACAGCATCATAACTCAGTATTTGGCTATGACTCTTTCCGTCCACCCAATTAAAAATCATAGACATAATGCTATCATCTTTTGCCCAACTATCAATATGAATGAACTCACAATTATTTATAAATACTTGATCGTCACGATTAAGAAGATTTGACTTTTTCCTATAACATGAAATAGTAAAAGTTTAATCAACTTGTACATAAATGAATTTTTCAACATTAATCAAATATACATTTTAAATGTCTTACCATGTAAGCTGCATCCTTGAATTTGTTTTCCCTTTGAAGCTTGACAATATCATTGCCAATTGTGTGTCTAAATGAAATGTCACAAATCTCCATAATGGTGATGATGTGACTTCTACAAATCCCGCAACCAGTTTACTAAAAGCTTGATAAGTATAAGGGTCACTATCATAGTCAATATTTGGAATATTGAAACCATGGGGAATATCTGCAATAACTAGGGCATACTCCCTTTTAGGTATGAGTTTAGCAATGTCTTCACAGTCGCCTTGTATTACTTGATATTGAACAGTGTCTAGCCCATTCCAAATGAAATGAGTAATAGTTGGATCAAGTTCAACATTCTTAACACGTTACTTCCTCAGTCTTTCGGTCTTTATTTTTTCAATAAAAGTTCTGAAGCTAGTTGGCGCTCCATTATCATCCTTCTTCATCTTTTATAAAATAAACAAATATATGTGTAAGTTATAAATTAAAAATAGTACACATATGAATAAAAACGAATGTGTAAATCAAGATACTTTTTTAAATGAAAGATAAAAAGCTTTTAATGTTGATGTAGAACTTAAATCTGGATAGTTGCGTACGACATCATCCCAACTATCTTCATTCAACAATCTAACCATTTGTTCTTGAATTTTCATGTAAACTTTGTGACTACATAGATAAAGTAACAAAAAGTCAATATAATGATATGTATAACAAATACTACCAGGAACAACATGTTTTATTTAAAAGAAAATTATAATCTAGAAATAAATAAAAATAATTCAACAAACTTACTTTTGAAATTCTTCAGACATTTCCTCCAATGATAATTCCCCTGACATCACACGAGATAATATTGTTTTGACAATTTTTTCATTTTTCACTCCTTACATTTCTCTCCAAGGTATGATAGTCATATCTTTTGGAAGCTGCTTCAAGTCATGACCTAATTTACTGCCGCCACATATCAATGGCTTAGACTTTTTAACCTTCTGGTTTTTAATGCCAACGTTTTCCCACATGTTAAAAATCTCATCAATCAAGTTCCAAACATCTCCAGTTCTAAATTCCAATTGGAAAATGTTATCGACACCTCTGAATATATCACGAGGAAGGTTGCCTTTTCCACCTTTTGAATTGGGTTTCTCTTCAACTTGATAGCCTATTTCCATACAACATTCCCTTCGGAAATTTGCAGTAACATTTATCCTATCCCCACCACATTTTTCTTGAAATTCACTATGAATAAATCTAACCCTTCGGATGAAAGTCATAGACATCCTATATTCATTATCTGAATTATGATCCCATGCCACTAAATTTGCTTCTGTATCCGATAAACCAGCATAAATGATACATTTCATTGTTTAAAAACGTGGGTTATTGGGATATTCCTCCATCAATTGTCTTTGAGCTTCTACAGGATGGTTCCCCCCAAGCACATAATAATTGTATTCAAAACATTTTGACTTATCAAATGCTTCTTTGTTGGGAATTTGAACTGGATCAACAAGAAGCACATAATTAACCACATGAGCATATGGATTATACCTCATAAATGTCTTCAAGTTGTGAACACGCAGATGGTGTGGCTTTCTGACTTGATATTGACATTGTCCTTCACTTGCCTTATAGGTTTGTCTGACATTAAGCTGAAATGTACAACCACCATCAATTAAGTTTTTCTTTGTAAAATTCTGTCGAATGGAATTTTGTTTTGTTTTGATAATGCCATCCTCTAAATCAACTCCTGGTGTAATGATTTCTCTGTTTTCTTTTGAAGTTTCACGAGGTTCTTGACTGCTGGTAATGACTACTTCAAAATCTTCAACTTTACTTTTCTTCGTCATAACATTCTCAACAGATTTATTTTTGGGCGTTGTTACTTTTGGTCTTTTACGACTTTTCTAAATTCCAATGTCATCTTCAGTAATGGCAACATATGCTTCACTGTCAGTTTCAATTTCATTGCCCTCAAAAGTAACTTGTTTACCCTTGCTAGATTTATCCACTAGAGGCCTTTTTTTCTGATCCTTTGGATGTAGTTTTGTAGCATCATCAATTACTACATTTTGCTTGTTTTCCATATCTTCTTCTAACACTGAGTAAAAACTGCTGACAAGTTTCATGATATCATGCTCTATGAAATGAATGCCTCCCAACCTAATTGAATAGCTTTCAACAAAATTCTGCCAAACAAAATAGCATATGTCAATAAAAACAAAATTAAAAAAATATAGCGAGACACTTTCAAGAAAACAAAATACAAATATAAATGACAATACTTACGATGTTTTGTTTCATCTCATTTATGATTTGTTTACACAACTTTGTAGATACATCTCCCGTGTCATACAATGAATATGTTAGTTGATATTTAATCCTTTCATGTGACTTGGGAGCTTTTGTAAGTATGTAAATAACTTCAGTGTCTGGTATCAAACACATATCTATGACTCTTCCCATCAGCTCAAAAATTCCATTTTCATTCGGTATATCAATATATAGATATATGTTCACACTTTGGCTTTTTCTTTCTTTCACATACCATATTCTTGATGGGAGTTTCACCTCTTTTGAATTCTTCCAGTCTGAAATCATCTTCTTATCATTTGAGACACTTGAAATATTTGTAGCCATGAGCTTAGGTGGAGTTCGTTCACCAATTTTTTTGAAGATACACCTTTAAGTGTCTTTGGTACAGACATATTCACAGAAATCTTCTTTGATGCCATTTTCCTGAAAAATAGAAACACAAATTAGTAAACAACGAAAACATATTAACTTAAATCCACAAGGAAAATATATCCTAAATTTTTAATTTGTATAATCAGATAATTGAAATTAAAAAAATATTAACACTAAGAAATGACAGAAGCCCACTGACACCACCCTATCCATCCACGGAGTGGCGGGTGATTTCCCCACCCCTTACCCCGCACGCCCCCTACCCCTCTTCCCCCTCAACCGACCCATGCCACCCCACCCCGCAATCAGACGACCATCCAACCGCACCATTACCCCCCTTCCACACCTCCCCCCACCCTGATGCCACCCCACCCCCTAACCACTTCCCCTCCACACCCCCCTTCCACCCCCTAGCCTCCCTACCGGCCCACAACCCCCATGCCACTTCACCCCCTTCCCCCTCTCTCCAACCCCCAACATCCTACCCCTTTTCCCCCCAACCGAGCCACCCCACCCCGCAATCGGACGGCCACCCCATCCGACCCTTACCCACCTTCCACCTATTCCTCCTACCCCCCTCGGCCCCAACTGAATCACCCCTCCCCGCAATCAGACGACCACCCCAGCCCACCCTTACTGCCCCTTCCCTCTACCCCTTAACCCCCCCTCGCCCATCCCCTACCCAGCCCCCTTACCTCACCGTCCCCGAACCCACCCGTCATCCCCCCTCCTCCCTTGCTTTCACCTCACCCGTCATCCGCCCCCTCTTCCTACCCCTCCTCCTCACTCCCCTCCCCCCCCCACTACCTGTGTCCATCCCCACCCCTGGTTCCCCCTCACTCTACCCTCCCTCACCCATCATCCCTCCCCCTCACCTCACCCCTCATCCCCTTCACTCCCCTTTGCCCCCCTCTACCCAGCCCCCCCTTCACCCGTTATCCGGCTGCCCCCTTCCCCCCCGCTCACATCATCCTTCACTCCCCTTTCCCCCCCTCTACACAGTCCCCCCTCCTCACCTCTCGTTCCCCCTCACTCTACACCCTCCCCCCCACCTCACCCTTCATCCCCCCTCTACCCGGCCCCTTCTCACCCCCTTCTCCCTCCCAACCTTCCCCCTCACTCCCTTTACGCCCCCCTCTACCCGACCCCTCCTCTCACCCCTCGTTCCCCCTCACTCTACCCTCCTCCTCACCCCACCTTTCATCCCTCTCCCTCACTCCCCTTCCCCCCCTCTACCTAGCGCTCCCACCCTCACTCACATCCCTCCCCCTCACCCCTCATCTCCCTCACCCCTCGTTCCCCCCATCACTCTACCTCCTTTCATCCCTCATCCCTCCCCTTCACCTCACCCTTCATCCCCCCCTCACCTCACCCCTCATCTCCCCCCCTCTCACCTCACCCCTCATCTCCCTCACCCCTCGTTCCCCCCTCACTCTACCTCCTTTCACCCCTCATCCCTCCCCCTCACCTCACCCTTCATCCCCCCCTCTACCCGTGTTGGAAATAATACTGAGAGGGGGGGTGAATCAGTATTATCACATTAATAAAACTTTTTCATTTCCATATTCAGATTCATATATGCTACTTCCACAACTTCTTATGATTTAGTTAGTTGATCCTTAATGAGTGCATTAGAACATTATCAACCATATTAACAGTAAACTGGTGCAGTAAAATAGAACAGATCATCACACATAAGTCACACACATGAACACCATGATATAAGGTGGAAACCCAATGTGGGAGAAAACCACCTGCTGCAAGTCATCTCAATCTTCTTCTTAATAAGAAAATCCTTTTACAATATTTATGTACTGGTGCAGTCTTATACCAGTACGCAGGCTTCTACCTGTAGAGAGCTACAACCCTCCTCTCGTTCTCCAGACTCTCCTGGAAGGGAGCTACGACCCCCTTTGCTCTTGTACTAGCCGATGTACTAGTACGCAGGCTGCTACCTGCTACAATGCTCCAAAGTTCTCAACTGCTACTAGAAGGGAGCTACCACCCCCTTAGCTCTTGTACTAGCTAAGATACTAGTACGTAGGCGCCAGCCTACAATCTTCTCTCTTCCGGGTACCATGTTTCATACATTTTCAGACTGGATACACCTGAAGCACAATACATAATCTGAAAGGCCATGTTTCATCCAATTTTCATACTGGACCCTTTAATATCATTGAAGCACATAATTCTTTTGAATCACCCAATCACTAGATCAATACACTTTACAAGGATAGTATGTATGATCGCAATCAGATCTAGTTACCCAAGCATCAGATCCATATACATGACAGTTATCACCCGATTTAGTCAACAGAGGCTGATATTAAGACCCAAACAGAGGATTTACATACTGCTGCACACCCGGAGGCTAAACAAGAAAAAAATTAATATTGCGCACTTAGAACCCTTTAGTAAACAGCAGAAGCGGCTAGAGCATATATAAGAAATGATTGCAGCTTTGTTAAAAAGAACCTGTGGGTGACCGCTCCCACATCACCTCCTGAATAGTGATTCTCCACACCCGAAGAGACTTTTGTCTTTTGCGTGTCTGCGGCTGCATAGTTTCCTTAAGATCTTCAATTCATAATCGATGCTTTGCCACCGGATCCCCTTTCTCTTTATATAATCACGCATTTGATAAAACCATGAATCGAAACCATAGGATCCGAAAACCTGAGGCGCAGCGGTTTTGACCAATTCTCTTAAGAGAAAGCTTAAGCGGGAAAACTATGATAGCGGTCCAAAACCACAAAAGGCGGGCTTTTAACTTAATGCATCCAAACTAATAATATATTGGGTCCAATTCTTATTGCTATCGGCGCCTGCCCATCTCATGGTTTATTCCTGACGTCCGATCCAATGGATCGGATGTGACATGCCCCATTAACCAGCCTTTATTAATATATCGGGTCTGCTCTCATCGCTAACAATACATGCCCGACGTCCGATCCGATGGATCAGATGCGATATGCCCCATTAACCAGCCTTTATTAATATATCGGGTCCGCTCCTTTCATCGCTATCGGTGATTTGAAGTGGGAGGCTTATGGGCGAACACCGCGGATGCGATTTAATATGAAATGCTTTTGATTCCTTCAACGGGTCTGACCCCTCTTATCGCAATCGGAGGATTTCACCAAAGTCACATAGCTGGATGCGATATTATTATAAGCCATGTTTGATGCCTTCATCGGGTCCACTCACAATCGGAGGTTTCAACGAAGTCCGACGCGCATATATGCCGAACTGCGGATGCGATATTATTATATATTGCCTTTAATGCTCCCATCGGGTCCACTACCTCTTTATCGCAATCGGAATTTAGGGCTTTTAAGTATCGGATGCGATATTATTATACGTCAAGTTTAATTCCACCATCGGGTCCGCTGAGTTATCGCAATCGGAGGATTTGAGGTGGGCGACCCTTTATGTATTGCGATACTGCGGATGCGATCTTGTTATAAACCATGATTGATGCCTTCATCGGGTCCGCTCCCAATCGGAGGTTTCAACGAAGTCACTTAGCCGGACCCCCGACGTGCATGGATGCAATATTAATATAAACCAAAGTTAATGCCACCATCGGGTCCATTGCGATATGCTTCCGGGTCACACAGCCGAAACACCATTGTGCCGATATGCCGAAACATATATATATATATAATTGATATGCGATATGCCGAAACTTCGATGCTGCAATTATATTATTCATGTAACCGCCGAAAGGGGATATAATGCATATATATGGGTTTTACGCACCCAACCAACTCCCGATAATATAAATGCATGCATATATGGGTTTTAGTAAGCCCGATAGCTCCCGATAGTGATAATGAATACATGTATGGGTTTTAAGCACCCAAACACCTCCCGATAACGTTAATACATGCATATGTGGCCTGATTACTCCCGATAATGATTTAGCATGCATATATATGAGAAAAAGCCTCTATTGCTCTGATAAGCTCCCAATGGCTCAATGGCTCCCAATAACTGCTTCTTTTTGATATAAACATATGTAAATGGCTCCTCTTGTCTCCTCTTGGCTCTTCTTGTCCGATATGCCTTGTTTTCTCTATTTATCTCTTCTGTAGATGTATATAAGTGAGATGTTCTTCTATGAGTGGGTTGCCATCAAGTACAACACATGCACCATAATGCCAACAATCTCCCCCTTTGGACTTGATGGCAACAACACCAAATCACTCTCCCCCTTTGACATCAAGGGCAAAGGGTGGACCAAGATATTCTCTTCCTTTTCTGAACATTCTGCTGTCCATACTCCCCCTGAGTATCTGTTGAAATCTCTGAATGAGCTCCCCCTTTGTATATGCCAAGGTGTACCAATCTGTCCATGCTCCCCCTGAGTACATGCCGAGTCTCTGTACTGCTGAAGTGTGTTGTTCATGCTCTTCCTGACTGAAGGCAAGATCTGCAAAAAGGTGTTCTTCAAGAAGAACCATGACTTATACATCTTAAAAGACCTTCCTATCATCAAAAGACTCAATACATACATCCATCACCCAACCACGTGGGGATATACTAGAATTGACTTATCCACCCAACCAAGTGGGGATACATCAAAAGTTTACACATGATAAAGCAAGAACATTACATCTTCATCCCAGGAATAGTGGGGAAACCAATATAGGCCGTTACATGACCTTGACACCATGAAAGAGATATCACAAAAGAGATACATAACATAGAGATGAAATATCTAGAACAAGACTTATGAAAGTCACCAATAACTCATAGCAGCAGCATCTGTCAATCACCATTCAGATCAGCAACCAAGATTTCCTTATGTTCTCCCTCTGCCTCTGTTCCATTTGAAACTAACAACAGCTGTGAACTAGAACCAAAAGCTTCTAAGATAATGCCAACAATGCATCATTGGAAGTTTATCTGCTCCCCCTGAACCTATGCCAGATGGTCTTTGTCAGATTAGAATCTTCTCATTCTGAGTTTGACTCACTGATTTCCTTCAAATTTTCATATACGCGACTGTATCCACATAAACAAGCGTATATATGCGGATAGTCCTTATGAAACTTGCGTACGACCATTTCCATATCAGCAACATTATATCATGTGTGAAACCACCATAGCCATTTCATCAACATCAAGATCTACATGATCCAAGTATCATTGCTTGGGAACATCCGCATCAATCAACATATGTAAGTATCAACCTATCATCATATAGATAAGAACTCATCATCATGTCTCAACAAAGCGACTTTGAGTAGTCATCCATGTATCAGCACTATGTATCTTGAGCTCAAGCTCATTTGATAGAACTTCTTGATATCATCAACAGCAACAATGAGTGCTTGTATGATATTTATACATATGATGACAACAACATATGAGTGACTCATCATCAAGTGAGGAAGATGCGTATTCAAGCTTTGTACTTCTCCTTATCCTTATGAAGATCACCATGTAAGCACCATATATGTATCATCAAGGAATCAACCATAAATCTGATCTGAACATCTACTATGTAACCCCAAGAATCATATGAGGTTTTATCATAGACAACTCACCACCACATCATAGCAAGATATATCATTTAGCCATATAAGCATCATCATCAAGGCTATTAACCATAATGCCAACAATGCATTATTAAAGGCATATGCTCCCCCTCAACCTGAGCCATCTGTTTACTGTTAGATCTGATCATGCATATATCAGCAATAAGCATCAAGACATCATCATCAAGTTAGGATCAAACCCTTCTAAACATCTTATAAGTAACAAGACATTTTCACACACCCTTAGCAAACTGTAAACATTATCAAACAGAGAAAATAATGGTCTGAGACATAACAAATCCTTTTCCTGAACCTGTCCCTACTGCATTTCTTCAGATACTCATATACGCGACTGTGCAGTATCCAACTCGCGTATATACGCTACTTCCCTTTATGGAACTTGCGTATGTGATTCAGGACACTGAAGTTTTACACTTCCAGCTCCCTCTGAGTCTGTTATGTCTGTGCTATGCTGTGTCTGCGTATATTGTGCTGTGAAACATCTTTCTGATTGTACTTCCTTCTTCTTCCATATCTTCAAGTGTGATGATGTTTTCTCCTTTTGGTGTGATGTTTGTACTTTGTTCCTGCATTCCTTTGCTATATGTCCAAGCTTGTTACATGCATAACATCTTACATGTTTCATATTTCTCTTGTAGCAATCAGCAGCTTTGTGACCAAACATATTGCAAGCAAAGCAATATCCATTAAAGTACCTTGACTGAGATGATCTGTTTGTTTGATGATCTTGAACCCTTCTTCTTCTACATCTGGCTGCAACATGTCCAAGGTTATGACATACATAACATTCAACATTATTCATAGGAGGAGTAAAAGATTTTCTTTGAAGAATTTCTTTCCTTGGTTGATGATGAGATTGACCTTTCATCTCTCTTATCTCCTTGTTGATCATTTTAGATTTCTCTTTAGAGTTCCTTGCCTCACCTTGTGAACTAGATTCACCTTCAACAGATTCATGAAAGCCAAGACCAGTTTTGATAGCAGGAGATCTTTGACTATTAAGAATATCATCCAAGACTTTAGTACTATCTTGAAAACGTAAGAGCTTATCCTTTTCTTCTAATTTACTTTTCAAGATATTTACCTCAACCTGAAGTTGTTCTTCTTTTTCTAGATATTGCTTCTTCATGTCTTCTTCAGCTTTCCTTTCTTCTTCCAACTGATGCTTTAGCTTGAGAATCTCCTTTTCTTGTTCTTCATTCAGATCCTGTTGCATTTGACAAATTCTGAAGGCACATTCTAGCTGATATTTTAAGTTGATAACTTCGTTTCCCTGTTTTTCAATATCTTGGACTAGATCTTTATTCTGCTTCTTTGATTCTTCAAGATCTTCCTTTAGAGAGCAGATCGTGGCTTCAAGACTTTCATAGTAACTAGATCTATCTCTGAGTTTCTTGATGGTTGTGTTCTTTTCATTGACTTCATTTCTTAGAGATGTTGCTTCAACCTGCAACTTTTGATATTTCTCCTTGAATAACTCTCGTTGAGCCTTTTGTCTAGTAACAGCTTCTTTGAGGGCACCACTCTTTATGTTCAGAAGTCTTTCTTATTCACTAATTTTGTTTGTCAGCCTGTTAAATTCTGCTTCTATTTGATATCCTTCTTCCTCACCCATAAGAGCACATTCAGTTGTTTCGTTATCACTTCCATCTTTTCCAAATGGATAGATAGCTGGAACATCAGAGGATAGCAAATTCATACCTGATAGTTCATCTTCATTCTGAAATGATTCCGAATCTGAATCTGAATCTGAAGAGCTTCTTATACCTAATCCCCAATCGATTCTCCCACTGTCATAGTTCTTCTGAGATGTCTTCTTCTTCTTATGAGCTTTCTTCTTAAGCTTCTTTCCCATTGTTCCACGAATCTCCTTCAAGCGATCAAGCTTCTACCAAAGGACCTGCTCTGATACCAATTGTTGGAAATAATACTGAGAGGGGGGGTGAATCAGTATTATCACATTAATAAAACTTTTTCATTTCCATATTCAGATTCATATATGCTACTTCCACAACTTCTTATGATTCAGTTAGTTGATCCTTAATGAGTGCATTAGAACATTATCAACCATATTAACAGTAAACTGGTGCAGTAAAATAGAACATATCATCACACATAAGTCACACACATGAACACCATGATATAAGGTGGAAACCCAATGTGGGAGAAAACCACCTGCTGCAAGTCATCTCAATCTTCTTCTTAATAAGAAAATCCTTTTACAATATTTATGTACTGGTGCAGTCTTATACCAGTACGTAGGCTTCTACCTGCAGAGAGCTACAACCCTCCTCTTGTTCTCCAGACTCTCCTGGAAGGGAGCTACGACCCCCTTTGCTCTTGTACTAGCCGATGTACTAGTACGCAGGCTGCTACCTACTACAATGCTCCAAAGTTCTCAACTGCTACTAGGAGGGAGCTACCACCCCCTTAGCTCTTGTACTAGCTAAGATACTAGTACGTAGGCACCAGCCTACAATCTTCTCTCTTCCGGGTACCATGTTTCATACATTTTCAGACTGGATACACCTGAAGCACAATACATAATCTGAAAGGCCACGTTTCATCCAATTTTCATACTGGACCCTTTAATATCATTGAAGCACATAATTCTTTTGAATCACCCAATCACCAGATCAATACACTTTACAAGGATAGTATGTATGATTGCAATCAGATCTAGTTACCCAAGAATCAGATCCATATACATGACAGTTATCACCCGATTTAGTCAACAGAGGCTGATATTAAGACCCAAACAGAGGATTTACATACTGCTGCACACCCGGAGGCTAAAAAAGAAAAAAGTTAATATTGCGCACTTAGAACCCTTTAGTAAATAGCAGAAGCGGCTAGAGCATATATAAGAAATGATTGCAGCTTTGTTAAAAAGAACCTGTGGGTGACCGCTCCCACATCACCTCCTGAATAACGATTCTCCACACCCGAAGAGACTTATGTCTTTTGCGTGTCTGCGGCTGCACAGTTTCCTTAAGATCTTCAATTCATAATCGATGCTTTGCCACCGGATCCCCTTTCTCTTTATATAATCACGCATTTGATAAAACCATGAATCGAAACCATAGGATCCGAAAACCTGAGGCACAGCTGTTTTGACCAATTCTCTTAAGAGAAGGCTTAAGCAGAAAAACTATGACAGGGTTCCAAAACCACAAAAGGCGGGCTTTTAACTTAATGCATCCAAACTAATAATATATTGGGTCCAATCCTTATTGCTATCGGCGCCTGCCCATCTCATGGTTTATTCCTGACGTCTGATCCAATGGATCGGATGCGACATGCCCCATTAACCAGCCTTTATTAATATATCGGGTCCGCTCTCATCGCTAACAATACATGCCCGACGTCCGATCCGATGGATCGCATGCGATATGCCCCATTAACCAGCCTTTATTAATATATCGAGTCCACTCCTTTCATCGCTATCGGCGATTTGAAGTGGGAGGCTTATGGGCGAACACCGCGGATGCGATTTAATATGAAATTCTTTTGATTCCTTCAACGGGTCCAACCCCTCTTATCGCAATCGGAGGATTTCACCAAAGTCACATAGCCGGATGCGATATTATTATAAGCCATGTTTGATGCCTTCATCGGGTCCGCTCGCAATCGGAGGTTTCAACGAAGTCCGACGCGCATATATGCCGAACTGCGGATGTGATATTATTATATATTGCCTTTAATGCTCCCATCGGGTCCACTACCTCTTTATCGTAATCGGCATTCAGGGCTTTTAAGTATCGGACACGATATTATTATACGTCAAGTTTAATTCCACCATCGGGTCCGCTGAGTTATCACAATCGAAGGATTTGAGGTGGGCGACCCTTTATGTATTGCGATACTGCGGATGCGATCTTGTTATAAACCATGATTGATGCCTTCATCGGGTCCGCTCCCAATCAGAGGTTTCAACGAAGTCACTTAGCCGGAACCCCAACGCGCATGGATGCGATATTAATATAAACCAAAGTTAATGCCACCATTGGGTCCATTGCGATATGCTTCCGGGTAACACAGCCGAAACACCATTGTGCCGATATGCCGAAACATATATATATATATATATATATATATATATATATATATATATATATATATATATAATTGATATGCGATATGCCGAAACTTTGATGTCGTAATTATATTATTCATGTAACCGCCGAAAGGGGATATAATGCATATATATGGGTTTTACGCACCCAACCAACTCCCGATAATATAAATGCATGCATATATGGGTTTTAGTAAGCTCGATAGCTCCCGATAGCGATAATGAATACATGTATGGGTTTTAAGCACCCAAACACCTCCTGATAACGTTAATACATGCATATGTGGCCTGATTACTCCCGATAATAATTTAGCATGCATATATATGAGAAAAAGCCTCTATTGCTCTGATAAGCTCCCAATGGCTCAATGGCTCCCAATAACTGCTTCTTTATGATATAAACATATGTAAATGGCTCCTCTTGTCTCCTCTTGGCTCTTCTTGTCCGATATGCCCTGTTTTCTCTATTTATCTCTTTTGTAGATGTATATAAGTGAGATGTTCTTCTATGAGTGGGTTGCCATCAAGTACAACACATGCACCATAATGCCAACAACCCGGGCCCCCCCTCTCACCCCTCGTTCCCCCTCATCCACCCCACTCATTCCCCCCCCCTCTACCCAGCCACCCCCTCACCCCTCGTTCCCCTTCACTCTACCCCCCCTTCAACCCCCCCGCCCTCCTCCGCCCCTCACCTCATCGCCCCCCCCCCCTCGGTGCTCCCCCTTCACCCTACCCCTCACCCCTCGGCCCTCCCCCTACACCCCCCTCCCTCACCCCACGGCCCTCCACCCCACTCTCCCCTAAACCCCCCGCCTCACCCTACCCTCCGTGCCTCCTAACCCACCCGCCCCACCCTACCCTTACCCCCCCCCCCCCCCAAACCCTCACCCCTCGTTTCTCCCCCTGAACCACCCAACGCCCCCCCCCCCCCCGTCCCCTCATCCTACCCCTACCCCCCCAACCCCTCGACACCCCCTAACCGCCCTCCACCATCACCCTACCCATACCCCCCAACCCCTCGGCACCCTCACCCTCACCCCTCCGCCTGCCCCCGAACCCCCCCACTCACCCTGCTCCTACTCCCCCAACCCCAAACCCCCTAACCCCCCCACTCACCATACCCTTAATCCTCCCCTCCCTCGGCCCCTACTCCTAACCCCGCACCTCACCATACCCCTACCCACCCCCCTAAACCCGCCCCCCTCACCCCTCGGCCCACCCCCCTAAACCCCCCCCTCACCCCTCGGCTCACCCCTCACCTGCCCCCTAACCCTCCCCCTCACCCCTCGGGCTGCCCCTAACCCTACCCCTACCCGCCCCCCTCACCGCTCGGCACCCCCCTTACCCGCCCCCCTCACCTATCGGCCCGATGCCTACCTGGCCCCCTCACCCCTCGGCCCGCCCCACTAACCCACCCCCCTAACCCCTCAACCCCCCCGCCCTTCCCCCCGTCCCCTCACCCTCCCCCGCCTCCCGACCTCCGCCCCCTTGGACGGCCACCCGGGCGTGTCGGCGAGCTGCTGGGATGGCGCGGGGTGGGGCGCGGCCACCCACCCCGTGCCACCTCGGCGGCCCGGCGGCCCGCCCGGGGTGGTCGTCCAATTCTAGGAATCGGACGGCCACCCCCGGCGGGCCGCTGCGGTGGCGCAGGTTGGGGCGCCACTGTGCCCCACCCCGCGCCACCCTGGCGGCCCGTCGATCCGCTCGGGGTGGTCGTCCGATTCTGGGAATCGGACGGCCACCCAGGGCGGGCTGGCTGGCCGCCGGGGTGGCATGGCGTGGGGCGCGGCCGCCCACCCCGCGCCACCCCGGTGGCTTGCCGGCGCGCTCGGGTGGTCGTCCGAGTGGACGGAGGTCGGGAGGCGAAGGCGGGGGAGGGAGAGGAGTGGGGGAGAGAGGGAGGCGGAGGCGAAGGGGCGGAGGGGTGGTGGAGGGAGGCAGAGGGGTGGGGATGGGAGGGGATGGGGGAGGCGGAGGGGCAGTGGAGGGAGGCGGAGGGGTGGGGATGGGAGGGGATGGGGGGGGTGGGGCGGGCGGGGAAGGGAACGGGGGAGGGCGGAGGGGTGAGGGGGGGGGGGGGGGGCGCCGAGGGGTTAAGGGGTAGGGTTGGTGGGGCGGTGGGGTAGGGGTAGGGTAGGGTAGGGTAGGGTTGGGGGGACTGTGGGGTAGGGGTAGGGTAGGGTAGGGTTGGGGGGCAGTGGGGTTGGGGTAGGGTAGGGTTGGCGGGGCGGTGGGGTAGGAGTAGGGTAGGGTTAGGGTTATAGGGGGCGGGAGTAGGGGTAGGGTTAAGGTTGGGGGGGAGGGCGAGGGGTTAACCGGGGGGGGGGGGGGGGGTAGGATTAGGGTTAAGGGGGGGGCTGAGGGGTTAGGTGTAGGGTTAGGGTTGGGCGGGGGTTGGCGAGGGATTAGAGGGAGGAGGGGGACAACAAGGGTTTGGGCCAAGGGGAGTTGGGGGTTGTGGTGGGCGAGGGGGAGTGGGGGTGTAGGGGTAGGGTGTGAGGGGTGGGTTCAAGGAGGGACCAAGGGGGTAGGGGGGGTGACCGAGGGGTGAGGAGGAGGGGCGGTAGAGAGACAGGTGAGCGTAGGTTGGATGGTGACGGGGAGCGAAAGGAGGGGGGCGAGGGAAGTTGGGGTGAGGAGAAGGGGAAGGGTGAGGGGTAGGGGTGGCACAAGGGGTGAGGGGGAGAGGTAGGGGTAGGGACGGGGGGAAACGAGGGGTGAGGTGGGGGAGCAGGGAACAGAAGTCGGGGAAACGAGGGGTGAGGTGAGGGGGAGGAGAAGGGAAGTCTGGTAGGGGGGCAGGTGGGTGGGTCCAGGGGAGTGAGGTAAGGGGGCTGAGTAGGGGTGAGGGGGTCGTGTGGGGTAGGGAAGTGGGGCGGAAGGGGGGTTGAGGGGTGAGGGGGAGGAGAAGGGGAGTCGGGTAGGGGGGCAGGTGGGTGGGTCCAGGGGAGTGAGGTAGGGGGGCCGAGTAGGGGTGAGGGGGTCGTGTGGGGTAGGGAAGTGGGGCGGAAGGGGGGTTGAGGAGTGAGGGGGAAAGGGGTTGCTGAGTTTGGGGAGGGGCCTGGAAGGGTGTGTGGAGGGAGTGGGTGGCCGACCGATTGCAGGATGGGGTTGCCCTGGGCCCACCATGCTCACGTCGAAAATATTTGTTAATTTGGTTGACAAAAAATTTTAAGTTTATAAAAAAAAATCTAGTGGCCGGTCGATTGTAGGATGGGGTTGCCCTGGGCCCACCATGCTCATGGCGGAAATATTTCTTAATTTGGTTGACAAAAAAATTTAAGTTTAGAAAAAAATCTACTTCGTTAAACTAATTTAATATGAGAAATTTCAAGGAAAAATTTTTAACTAACCTTTCAATTGCGGGAATTCTGCGTTGAATATGTTGTTGATCCCAATGTAGCTGCTCCACAAATTCACTCCAAGTCTTTTAACGAACCTCAGCAAACCTTGATGTAACGTGAGTAATAGTGATAATGGAATATATAGGTGAAACTACGGAGATGTTTTACCGTACGGTGAATGCGGGATTAATTAGTTTTAATAAATTTTAACATGTTAATTTTTTTATGGCGATGAATGAAAATATCATAAAGCGAACATTATTGAATTGTTTTATAGCGAGGTGAATGTGGGATTAACTTGTTTCAGAATGTATTATAAAAATTTAAAAAAACATTCAATTTTTTAGTAAATATTATATACTTTGACTATTAAAATAATCTAGGTAGAAGTTGTAGTTTACAATTTTAATTTTAATGATTTATTTCATAAAAAAAATTAGTTTATATTTTTCATTAAATTGCATAATAAAATGATGAAGTGAAATAAATCTCACAAACTTTTAGGAGGGAAATATTTTCACGAAATTTTTTGGTTGGAAAATTTTTGGAGGGAAATATTTTCGCAAAATTTTTTGGGAGGGAAAATTTTGGAGGGAAAATTTCATTCTCTAAGCTATATAATATTTTTAGGAGACTCTCCATTTGTATCATTGAACATATTCTATTTGAAAGGGATGGATTGTCCTGATAGTGAAGTTTTGATTTATACAACATCAACATCTTCATCGCGTAACAACTTTATTCATATGGATGAATATAGCAGGAATTCTTCCACTATGATTAGAAAGTCAATTCTTCCACTTAGTCCTAATCCTAAGGACTATGAGAGCAGCACTGATGAAAAAGGGGATGGAGAATTTCAAATAAATAAAGAGTCACAGATTCCACTTAGTCTGAATTCAAAGGACTATGAAAGCAGTAGCGATGATGAGCTTGATGACAAATTTCAAAAGAATGGAGTCTCACGGTGTCCACTTAGTCCTAATTCTATGGACTATGAAAGCAACAGTGATGAAAAGCAAGATGGTGAAGTTCAAAAGAATGGAGTGTCACGGTGTCCACTCAGTCCTAATTCTAAGGACTATGAGAGTAGCAGTGATGAAGAGCGTGATAACGAATTTGAAAAGAATGGTGTGTCAAAGTGTCCACTTAGTCTTAATTCTAAGGACTATGAGAGCAGTAGCGATGAAGTGCATGATGATGAATTTCAAAATTATGGAGTGTCACAGTGTCCAGTTAGTCCTAATTCTATGGACTATGAGAGCAACTTTGATGAAGAGCGGGATGATGAATTTCAAAAGTATGGAGTGCCACAGTGTCCAGTTAGTCCTAATTTTAAGGACTATGAGAGCAGCTTTGATGAAGAGTGGGATGATTAATTTCAAGAGTATGGAGTGCCATGGTGTCCAGTTAGTCCTAATTCTAAGGACTATGAGAGCAGCTTTGATGAAGAGCGGGATGATGAATTTCAAAAGTATGGAGTGCCATAGTGTCCAGTTAGTCCTAATTCTAAGGACTATGACAGCAGCAGTGATGAAGAGCGGGATGATGAATTTCAAAGTAATGGAGTGTCACGGTGTCCACTTAGTCCTAATTATAAGGACTATGAGAGCAACAATGACGAAGAGCGTGATGATGAATTTCAAAAGAATGGAGTGTCACAATGTCCTCTTAGTCCCGATTCTAAGGACTATGAGAGCAGCAGTGATGAAGGACATAATGATGCACTTAGTCCTAATTCTAATGAGTATAAAGGTAGCAGTGATGAAAGACAAGATGATACACTTAGTCCTAATTCTATGGACTCTGAGAGCAGCACTGAAAATGCACATGAGGAAGAATATCCAATAAACATTGAGTCAAAATTTCCATTGAGTCCAAATTATATGGACTATGACAATAGCACTGAAGAAGGGGAAGATGAAGAATATCCTCCAAGTTAGTATTTGAAAAGCATAGTTGATCATAGTGTGGATAACATTCCTCTTAATGATGATAAAAATCCTTATACAAATGATAATCTAATGATGGAGATGTTGCCAAGAAATATTGTATCGAGGAGTAGGAGCAGACCTTTTCGTATCAATGCAAGATGTTCTAGTTATACAAGGGGTAGAGCAGAATATCTGACAAGAAGAAGTTCTATCAGCGCACTCATTTCAAGTGAATGTTGCCAAAAAGAATGCTTGAAACATATGAATTTCAAATTTGCATTAGGGAACAGGAAGAGATATTTGTCAATGAATAAAAGCATGCAAAATTCATATTTAGTTGGGTGCATGCAATCTACATTGTTAGGTTATGATTATCATATTAAGACTTTATTTATCTATAGAAAAGCTTTCAAAATGTTTCATTCAATTGGGAATTTTCGTCTCTCGAGAATTCAAGAAAATTTGGAAAAGGATCCCACATTTTATTCTGAAGTACGTCATAAAAGACAGTTTGGGCCATTATCAAACACTGCAATGTCATGGATGAAAGATTTCTTTTCAAAGCATGGAGAGTGTATGCCAAATAGAGAGACAATACATATTCCAGATAATTTTTCGAGATGCGAAATCTACAACTTATACAAAGAATATGCAGAAGGTGCTGAGGGACATGGCCGGTTTATTACATATCAATATTTTGTGAAGATATGGAAGAAATAATTCAACAATGTCCGTATTCCTAAGAAGACAAGGATGGGGATTTGCAGTACATGTGCTTCTCTTAAATAAAAAAGGGACAAATGTGAAGGGTCAGAAAGAGGTAGGCATTCATAACTTTAACTTTTAAAATTGTATATTCATCAAGTATGAAAACATATTTCTTAATGGCTTTCTTTTATGTTGTGTAGATTCAATTGTCAAAGAACTTTAGGAGCATCGCGAACAACAAACAAATGAATGGAAAAAGTTGTACAAGCATCGAAAGAAGTGTTATGATAATCCGAATAAATATTTGGGTTTGATAATTGATGGTATGGACCAGAAGAAAACACTTTTACCACATTTTGTTCGCACACCCAAAAATTTACAGGAGGAAAATTTTATTCAGTATCACTTGGTCGGTTGTATGGTCTTCAATGGGAAAATGTTGCCAAAGGTGTACTTCACAGCTCCAAATATTCATAATGATGCAAATCTGACCATAACCATAATTCATGATGTGCTTTCTCATTGGTATGGTAATCTTCCTAAAGTTTTGTATCTACAATTGGACAACACTTGCTATGAAAACAAAAATCAGGTTGTTTTTGGATATCTAAACATGCTTGTTGAATTGAGAATTTTTCAGAAGGTAAAGGTTGGTTTCCTTCTTGTTGGGCACACTCATGACCATATTGATCAGATGTTCAGTCGTTTTTCAGTCACATTGAGGAGGAAGGAAGCTGGGAGCTTGCCATCATTAATTGAATGTATTAAGAAATCATACATGCTAGAGCCTACTTTTGATGTGTTGGAAGAAACTGTTGACATGCGAAGGTTTATTATGGGATCATATGGTGAGGGGAAATGCATTGAACAACTTAATGACATTAGCTTCCAACATCAATTTCGTATCAAAAAAATTGATGGGAAAACACTAATATGGGGCAAGAAGTATTCAACTACTACAGAATGGGCATCGTCATCATGTTTGCAATTTTTGAAGTTCATTCTAGATCATCCAATATTTGCATCGAAAATATTGTTATTACAATCAGTTGGTGAAGTTCATAATGCATGCAAACAAAACAGAGATATAAATTATTCTGATTGCCTAGAAGAAATTAAAAAATGTATTAGATATACATATGAGTACTTTGACATTGCTGATTCAGTTTGGTGGGAGTCATTTTTCAATAATCAAAGTGATATCATTTCAACAAGAACAAATGAAGATATACCTTTGAAAAATCCATTTATTTGGCCACAAAATGTGTCGAATGCACATGAGGAAATAAACATTGTTGAACAACAACAATCTCAAGGTATCATTAATTCTTCACAGGCAGAGGAAAGAGAGATGTATATTGGTTCCAGAAGATCTCGTGCACAACGTGAAGCCATGGAAGACCTTTACAGGGGTTCAGTACAGGATATTAAGGAGGGTTGCATGATCGCAATGCTAGCAGATGGAGATCTCAATGGCTATCCATTCCAGGTTGCTAAAGTTATAAAGGTCTTTATAGAAAATGAGGATATTACAAGTGTTGAAGTACATTGGTATGCCACAAATACACACCCATTCAATGGTGTGTATAAGCCAGAGATGGCAGTTGACAAAAAAAATGGCGGAAAGAGAAAAAGAAAGGGTACGAATATAAATCATCGCCGCACAGACATATTGAAATTGGAGGATGTTGACATACTTGTTTATGACTTCAATTTAACAAAGAGGGGAACTCTTCGCTTCAAGACGATAGATATTCTGAAAAGGTTGTTACCAGAAGGAACAATATTGAGATGGGAGTCTGTTGAAACCAGTCGTAGATCTCGAAGAATTTTGAAACCTGAAATGATGGGCATGCATGTGGACTCAGATGGGGCACTAGTTGATGAAAGAGAAGAATATGGAACATCTTCATCAACATCCAGTCACTCATCTGAAGATGTGAATTCTGATGGCGTGCAAGAAAATATGAGTGATTTTGAATAATTGTTTAAGAAAGTTTATCTAATTGATGTATGCATCGTCTCTTGAAATAAATTTTTTGACTTCCATATGGTGTTAAATGAGAAGTTATGAGTCATTTTTATGTTGTTAGATCATTTAACTAGCATTTTTTTTAAATTTTAAGATTGACCCTAAAAAAAAATCATCGTTCCAGTATAATCACTTTTTCGTTTTCAAGCTATATTTTGCACGAAAATTTTGTTTTCACTGCCATTTTTAAAACATGTTCAAAATTGTCCCTAAAAAAAAAAACCTATCGTTCCAGTATACACACTTTTCATTTTTAGCACTGTTTTTGATGTTTTTTTGGCGTTTTTTGGCTAGAGTTCCCGTTTTGAGTTTATAGTTCTCGTTTCAAAGTTTACATTGTTCTATCTTAACTGGATATTTCTCTACCTTAGCTGTCACCCTTCTCTTGGCCCTAATAGCCATTTATACTAGTTAGGGGCTTTTAAACTCACTTGCTTGCAAACGACATGACTCAACTACTTTTGGACTAATGTAACTCATACTTGCTCCTCGGCCTATCAAAATAGATACAACATAGTTAGATATCTAACCTTTAAATTCTATCATCGTTAGTTGATATTCAATATAATGATCTTCTAGAGTAGCATTAATTTTTGGTATACTTATTGCTACTTCTCCCATTGTAGATGTCTCTTGAATGTTTGCAGCCAGTTCCTTCCTTGCACGATGGGGACAATTTTTAGAGTAGTGGGGTTCTCCACGTTGAAGAATGTAACTAATGTCAGTTTTCATAATTATATTTAAGTCATGATGTAATGTATTTATCAAAAAAAAGAAAATTAATTTTCATTATTAAAGAATTTGACTTATTAAAGCATGGGTTTCATGTTTGGGTCAATTGTTTATAGGTCAAAGCCTCCATTATAGGATTCTAGGGTTTATGTCAACTGTCATTGTCCATGTCATAATATAATAGACCCTTCTTGGGCATTTTCAATCAAGAAACACATTTATTTTGATTTAAAATAGGTCTTCTAGGCATCCTCCATCAAGTTGGTCTCAAAAAGGACAAGTCAACCTAATTGATGGGAAGAATCTCCTATATAAAGGCAACAACTCGACTTCATTTGGAACACTCACTCAACAGGTTCGATCTACAATTTCGGAGACAAGAAAAATTTCATAATTTAAGGAACAAGGAGGAAAGGGCTAGCGAAAGAGGACTTTGTCAAGCACAAGAAGTCAAAATTTTCTCTTTCTCTCACACGTGTGAAGCTACTGAGTTGTTGGAAGGGCTGAAACTGCAGTCTTGAGGTTGGGCCAAAATTATGAAGCTGGAGTTAAATTTCTGAAGCAGGGAAGTCAAAATTCTGGGTTGAAGCTGCATTTGAGAAACTGACACTTGATGACTTTGGGAGATATCATCTATTGGAAGGAAGGGTTGAATTGCTGGAGGAAGGTCTTTTGGTCTAGGATCTTGGTCTATCTCAACTTGAATTTTCTAGTGGAAGAGTTTGATTGGGTTTCCCCTATAGATGAGTTTTAGCCCTGGATGAGTTTCTACATCTGGTTTCGTTGATCTTCGTGTTTTGTTTCGATAATTTCTTGATGAAACAAAGATAAAATAAGAACATAAGAAAGTTAATAAGAACACAAATATATCATAAGTGATTATCAACATAAGAAAATATTTCTGCCTTTCCGATTTTATAACATGGTTTCGAAGCTAAGGTGAAGAAGGAAGAAAAGACAACTTGAATATCTATTGAAGAAAAGGGGATTAAAGGAAGGTCATTAAGGAAAAAGGACTATACAAGGATATTATTATCTACAATGAAGGGAGAAAATAAGCTAGAAGGAGACTCCAACTACAAGGCATGGAAAAAGAGGATAGATCTTATCCTCGCTAAGCACAAAGTTTTGGACCTTGTTCAAGGAAAAGTCAAGAAACCTACAAATGATGAAGAAAAGGAGAAGTTCAGAGAAACTGAAATCTTGGCCATGAATCTGATAGTAGATGGAGTAAAGGACAACCTAATTCCATACATATCCAACATAGACTTTGCTTAATAAATGTATGAAGCTCTTTCCAAGTTATTCACCATCAAGAACATTGGTAAGATAACTAGCCTCAAGAATGAACTAAGGACAATAAGGATGACAAGAGATGATACTTTGTCATCATATTTTGTAAGGATATTTAGAATAAGAGATGAACTCCAAGCAATAGATGAGGTTGCACCGGAAAAAGAACTCGTAATTGTTGTTCTTCTAGGTCTACCAAAATCTTGGAGTGCTTTTGCATCAAGAATTAGCAGTTGGAAGGATACTCCAACTTTCGAACAAATGTGGAATGCATGCAGTCAAGAAGAAGCCCAAATATCATTAGTAAACAACAATAAGGAGGATGAAGAAGATAACACCTCTAATGCCTAATTTTCTCATTACAAGAAGAAGGGAACCTTCAATAATTTCAAAGGACCAAAGAAGAAAGTTGACCTATCCAAGATTGAATGTTACAACTGTCATAAGATGGGTCATTACAAAAATCAATGTCTTGAGAATCCAAGGAATAAGAAGAGAGATACAGAGAAAACAAATATTATCGATGAAACTCCACCTAAGAAGAACAAGACTAAAGAATCAAAGTAAAATACTTATACTACTGAGTCCTCTCTTACATTTTCAATCATTTTGATAAGTTGTAGGTGTCCCTAAAAAATATAGAATTAAGAGGGAGCTTCCAAAATTTTATCAAAAGATAAGTATTTTGTCTTTGTTTCATCTTTTTATGTTTGGTTTCCTCCTCACATCAAGATTTGTTTGTATTATATGCTAAAGTCATTTCTTTATATTTTTTTTGGTAGGAAATATTGTAGAATACACAAAGGTTATGGAGGAGACTTGAAGTATGGAAGAAGTTATGTTGCAAAGGAATCCCTTCAAGAATTGATGTCCTACAAGGTTTGTTAAAGAACAATTCAAAGTATGTATTAAACTACAAGTTTTGTTACAACGTTCCCTTCATAGAAAAGGTACGTTAATTCTCTTTCTAAATTTACTTTACATCACTAACATCATTATGTCTAGGGTTTTGAATCTTAAACCTTATTGTTAGGATGAATAATCATTAAATTGAATCTACCCTCGTTATACTATCATTTGATCATTCTTGTGAACCCCTAACATTTAGGGTTCAATGTAAAACCTAGCCTCTTGATGCTAAGGGTATATCAATGTTGATTATGGAACCCTAATGTTCTTAAGGGTTTATTGATAAAACTTATAAAATATGATGAACTCCTAATCTTTTGAAGTTTATGGTTTTTTTAATGTTATGGTAAAAGGCCTAGTCCTTTAGGGTTTGGTGGATTAGGGTTTATGAACAAAACCCTTGTAATAATTAAAGTAAGATCCTAGGAATGAACGTTAGGTATATATTCATCCATATGATCAAAACCCTGGCCTAGTGAAAATTTTTGTATATCTAACCTCGATGTATTGATGTTTTTATCTTGGTTTTACCTAATAGATATTGATATGAGATGTTAGTGTATGTTTATGAAACCCTAGATATCTATATGCATGTATGCTATCTTTATTAATGATGAAATATAGGGTAGAGATTGATATTATAGCACATGATCATATTGTTTTCATGATTTAGTTTTGATAATAAAATCTAGGGTTTGCAACTAACCCTAGTAGAGTCTAACATAAAAGCAAATTGTTGAAACCTTAGATGTATATTAATATGATTGGATTGTTATTGCTGATATCTAATGCGTTGTGTCTCAAATATGGAGTCTAGGGTTTATGAAAAAACCATAGCAAGAAGTTAAAGTCCAGTATGTAAAAAGATGTGACCCTTTCTAAATATAAAACTAACTAGTTTTAGGTATTTGATGTCTAAAACATGAATGCTTTGATTCTTCAATTGTAATTACATGATTTTGATATATTTAACTTCATGCTTCGATTTTTATTTGGTTGTACTTGCTATTAAAGTTTTGCAGGTACATGATCTTCAAGATGTTGAAGAGGTTCATAGTGATGAGCACAATGAAAAAATCTATAAGAATGATGATGATCAAAATGACCTTGATTCCATGAGAAAACAAATGAAACCTTGAAAAGAATGAAGTATATCTGATGTTGTTATTCTCACTAAGTTGAGAGGGAGCATGGTTAGAAGAAAGGGTACATATACACAATTGAGAGAGAGGGCATATTATGTAAGTCATAATGAATGCCTTGAAGAAAGAATGAAACCAAGAAATGAATGAAAGAACTAGAAATGAATTTGCAAGATTTGAGAAATACTGAGACTGTATTGGAGAAGTGAAAGAAGAAAGCTTCCAACAAAGTTGTATAACTTGATGATGATATGAGTAGCACTAGGATGATTGAGGACCCCAAAGGTTTGTGTTTACTTGTATATATATTTGAAATTTTATTACAGTCTGATTGGGGTTATGATTGTGCAGGGGCTCTCTGTAAATAAATTTAACATTTGCATCATGCTTGGATTGATGGATATATATCTGGTAAGGAGACGTGAAGCATCTTGTAGCAACAAGATGCTTGGGAGGACATTTGGCCAACCTATGTGTTGATATCTAGATCCCGAAGTAGGGAGGGTGGCATTGGTCATGGAGCTCCAACCTTGGATACAAACCTAGATCCTTGGGTTGGTGATAGAGCTTAATTGTCTGATGGTACCTGTAGGTTTTAACCCTGTATATATATATATATATATATATATATATATATATATATATATATATATATATATATATATATATATATATATATATATATATATATATATATATATAGTCGGGTATTGATTATATTGCAAAAAAAGAGAGAAGCAAACTCCTGTTACATTTGATGGGGAATGGATTCAAGTATAGAGCTGAAAATGGGAGCGCAGTCCCTATTTCTACACTTGAAACCAATTTTCTATGGATTCCTTTGACTAACTTGGCATATTGCCGAACATACTATCCTAGAAGTAAAATAAACTTGCAATACATATAAAATTAAAAATATTTCACCAAAACTGGTTGACTGACTCCTCCTGTTGAGGATGACGCTTCTTGCTTTGCTTAGTGGAGGTTTCCCCTTGCTGGCTCTGGTTGATTGACTTGATATAGTCAATAGCTTCCTCAAGATGCTTGCATTTGTCTTTGAGCTCTATTATTTCGGCTTTCTGCTTATCTATGTCTCTCTGTTTATACATGTTCTCTGTTTTCATTTCCGCCCTGAGATCCTTGAGTGCTTGGTTGAACCTTCCTATCATGAACCTGTTTGCCCTGCATGTTGGACAACTTTCATTTTTTGCAACTCTTTCTATGGGATTACACTCCATTTTGATCCTCTGACTTGCTGTGTTTTTTGTAGCTTTTTTGTTCCTTTTGAGTGTGCTCTTGCTGAGATTCTTTTGCTTTGCTTCTTTGTCCTTGAAATGAGAGTTTGAGTTGATGCAGCCTGTTGCCTCACAAATACACTGCTGCACCCCAACTGGCCAAGAGAGGATACACTGGGATATTTTTGATAAAATACTATGAACCTTGTTTGATGGGATGTCCATCGAGGCTTTTTCAGAAGCTAAATGGATGATGGAGTGGGCGTTGTGATGAGGCAGATGAAGGAGTTGATGAAGGTTTCGAGAAGAGGGAGACACCCTGGTAATATGAAATAAAGGAATGATGACACAGGAATGAATGCTCTGTCGATTCAAGGGAGGGATACATAGAGAGCTATTGGAAATGGAATGCTTGTTAGATGATACTGAAACCTTCTTGCTGTTGTAGATTTTGGGGAAAGCTGAGAGACTAATGATGAGCTCGCAGTAGGATAACGAGAGACCCGAATGAATCAGTGCCTGACTGAGGGATTGCTTCACTGATGGATTGACATAGAAAAATGAAGACTTCTACTTGAGAATTTTTACTATTCGTTGTGTAGTTATTTAAGCTTGCATTGAGATTACTAGACTTATAGATGAATGCTAGGATGCATGTCCTGTTGTAGTGATTGAATATGATCATTCGACCGCAATTTATGATGACATTTGTTTCATGTAACTTGACACTGATATGACAGATATCGACTCGACTTAGGCAAAGAGAATATCTGTGATCCTTGGCTTGCGAGCTTTGGATATTTTTGGATTTTGTTTGGATTTTTTGCTTATATTCCTGAAGGTACCAATTGAGTGTCTCTGTTAACAAATCTTCCTTTTGATTTGCTGGTGTACTCTCCCTGATTTTTTGATTTTTTTCATGCTTTTTCCCATTTTTTTTCTTTCATCATGATGGATGTTGTAAATTATGGGATGGAGATACAATAAGTTTCATTGTTTTCCTTTACACTTCCTACTGTTCTTTCTGTAGCCTTATTGGCGAGGATATCAGCCTCTTTATTATGTTCTCTCAGAACATGTTTGAAGCTGACCCTCCCCAATCCTTTTAAGTTCAGTCTTATCCTCTGATATATTCTGTTGATAGCCATATTATTGGGATTTTTTCTATTAATCATTGCTTCAATAACAATTGCAGAGTCTCCTATTATCATAGGATCTTGGATTGTTTGTTTTTTTAATATCCTTGAGCCTAATAAAAGACTATAGGCTTCTACTTTGTTATTTGTGGTTTCTCCTAGGCCCCATTCGTATGTGATGATCTCTTTCCAATCTGGGTCACTTATCACTCCACCTGCTCCTGCTTTCCCTGGATTGTTTTTCAATGCCCCATCAAAAACAATACTGTAGTTATTTTGATTTTTTCTCCACTCTTCAAGTTCTTTTTTTCTCATCCTTAGTTTCCAATTTCTTGCTGTAGGGGATTTCTTTGGTCCTGCTTTCCCATTATTTTCCAATATTGCTTTACCAATCCAATCTCTCTCCTCTTGCTGAAGATTGTTGTGATCCACGACTGACATTCCTTTAGTATTTATAATTTCTGAGACTAAACACCATGTTTTTGATAAGATTTTCCTGTTGTTGGCTTTTTTTCTTTGAAGATACTTTTGTTTCTAGTTAGCGAAATCTACCAACACAGTACTGCTGGAAGGAATTTCCAAAGATTGATTATTGTAGCCTTGTTTTTTTTAGAGTAAGGCTAATTCTTCTCCCATGTTTTATAAAATTCTGAGAGAGTGTTTGTGAAGTTTAAGTTAATTTCCAGCGGGCTTGTAATCTGCTTCCAACATTCTCTGGCTATCCTGCATTCCAAGAAGAGATGTTGGATGGAATCTTCCTCTATCAAGCACATGACGCACCTAGATGGGCCCTGAATTCCTTTTTTTTTTTAAAGTTATCAGTAGTTACAGTTTTTCCTTCGAGAATAGTCCATATAAATGTTTTGATTTTGCGGAGGCATTCAGTTTTCCAAACCACTTTTCATAGACTCCACTCTCGATGCTTTTGTTGTTCTTGAAGTGCTTTGTACCTTGTTTTGACCGTGTATCCTCCTCCATTTGGATCCCAAATATAATCGTCCTCTTCCTTGATGCTTATGGGTGTTTCCCCTTTGAGGTGATGCTTTATTTTCTCCCATTGTCCACTTAAGTTTATTGGGATTGTTGGGATTTGCCACTCATGCCAAGTATGCTGATCCCATGCTGAGATTGAATGAAGAGCGTTCAGCCCTCTTTCAACCATCCATTTTTGTATGCCAAGGAGGTCCTATTGAAGATTTAGGGGTTTATTATGTCATCCCAGATTTCCATCGATTTCCCATTTCCTGGAGTTTTAGATATATGGTTCCTGATTGAGAGGATTATTTTCTTTACAAGTTTCCAAACTTACATGCAAGGCCTCATAGGAATGATGTCTGTCAGTAACTTTGTTATGGAATGATTTAGATATTTTGTGGCAAGGGCTTTTTTCCACCAACTTTCCCTTCCGGTTATCATTCTCCATATTATTTTCATCCCTAGTGCAACATTCATTAGGCTTGGTAAGCATATAGATAGACCTCCCTGTTCATATGGAAGTGTGACTTGATCCCACTTTACTAGACTGATTTTTTTATTCTCTTTCTTTCCTCCCTGCCAAAGAAAGCTTCTTATGATTAGTTCCATTTGCTTGTGTGCACTTGCCAGAGCCAAAATAATCGCATACTGATATATTGGAAGAGCTGATAGTAGTGCCTTAATCATAATCACCCTGCCTGCCATATTGAGCCACATCATACCCCATTTTTGTATTTTGTCCTTCATTTTTTCCACTTGTTTGCTCCATACTTCAGCTTTCACATTCTCCTTGGCTATTGGAAGTCCAAGGTAGGTAAAGTGCGTCCATCTTGCTTGTGTTGGAATTTCAAGAATTTGTGAGATGTTCTGCATTATTCTTGGAGGAGTATTCCAACCATATATTCTACATTTTGAGTTATTTAATATCCCTCCGGAAACCTGAAATCCAGAACATTTTTAAATCTTCTTGCTATTATGCTTGATGCCCTTCCCAATAAAAGAGTGTCATTAGCAAAAAGAGAATGATTTATATTTTTGACACCTTTTGCAATTTGAATACCTGTGATTTTTTTTTCTTTCCTTTGATTTTCCAATGCTGCACTTAGAGTTTCAGCCATTATGATATATAGAAAAGGGGATAGGGGACATCCTTGTCTCAACCCTCTTGAGCTCTGAAAGAATTTGCTGGGTCTTCCATTTATTAGTGTTACTATCCAAGGGGTTGAAATGCAAGCATGTATGGTCTTGATTATGTCTTGAGAAAACCCAAAATTTTAAAGAATTGATGTTAGATATGTGTGGCTGACTCTATCAAAGGCGTTTGCCATATCTAGATTTACAATAATTTCTCTCCTTCTTTTGGATGCTAGTATGTATTGCTTCCTGAACAATAATCACATTGTCAATTATTTGCCAGTTGGGGACAAAGCCGCCCTGGTTTTCAGAGATTACTTCAGGGAGAACTCTCTTGATTCTATTGGCAATAATTTTTGTGAGAATTTTGTAGGAGGAATTACATAGAGATATTGGTCTAGATCTGTTGAAAGTTGTTGGGTTGGATTCCTTAGGAATGAGAGCTAGATATGAGGATTTTGTGTTTCCTCCCATTTTTTTTTGAATACATTTTTTGTCATTCTCATGAAGTATTTTTTTATGATATTCCAGTGCTTCCTATAGAAGGCGATTGTGAACCCGTCTAGTCCCAGAGCCTTGTCTGGATGAAGACTCCATATTGTTGCCAACACTTCTTTAGAGATTTCTTTGTTTATTTCTGAATTTTGTTCATCACTTACTTTTTTTGGATGTGTTGTAGAAAATCCTCATTATCTGCTCGCTGTTCATTCACTGTTAATAGCTCTTTGAAGTGGTTGTGGTGCTTCTTTTAATTCCTCCACTCCCTTTATTTCTTGTCCATCCACTTTAATTTGGTCTATCTGATTTCTGGCTCTTCTAATTTTTATTGTGTTGTGAAAGAAAACAATATTTTTATTCCCTGCTTTTAGCCAAATACATCTAGATTTCAATATGAACTCTTCATATTCCTTTCTATTCTGCCTATATATTTCCCAAAATAATTCATTTTCTTTAAAATAATCCTGCTTGTCCTCCTCTTTATTTTCCTTTTCTTCTTGCATGTTGTCCATTTTATTTTGCAGGGATATATATATATATATATATATATATATATATATATATATATATATATATATATTATTTTTATTTTTTTAATTTCATTCTCTCTTGCCCATATTTTTAGTTTTACCCTCAGATTTTTCAATTTTGTTTCCCATACATAATGGGGAGATCCTGTAATGTTTTGTGCCCATCCCTCTTTGATTTGATTTCTGAAATCTTCATTGCTGTCCCAGATCGAATTGTATCTAAACGGAAGAGGACCTTGGTTGTCCAGTTTGCCCAGAATAAGTGCTACTGGCTTATGATCCGAAGCTGTTGTATGAATAATTTTGGATTTTACAAAGGTGTAATCAGCTGCTATATTTTCTTGCACTAAAATTCTGTCCAACCTCTCCTTTATATTGTTCTTACCCACTCTCTTGTTGCTCCATGTGTATTTCCCGTTACTTGGCAGGATGTCAATTAGATTGTGCTACTCCATTATTTATTCCAGAGATTCTCTTGACGGATATGCATGATAAGTTCCTCCAAATTTTTCTTCTATCTTTCTTACCAAGTTTAGATCACCTCCCAAAATTATTTTCCCATTTTGTCTTTTTGTTAGTACTTCTTTTATCGAGTTCCAACATTGTTCTTTTTCTTTATAATGATTTGGAGCATATATGTTAATGATGTTGTAATTTTCCTTTGCACTAAGATCCTTTAAATCTGTTTTAATCCAATGCTTGCCGATTTTTTGGTTTGTCGTTTCCCATTTCCTTTTTCCCCAAAGGGTGCAGATTCCTCTTGAAGCGTTATTCCTTCATAATTTTTTAGCTTTTGTATCATTTTTCCAATTTCTTGAATGTTTGTTTTGGTCTCTTGGTTCTTGAAAATGTCCGACACTTCTTTCGTTGGGATTTCTCTTGCTGCATTTGCTTTGTAGGATGTGCCCAAACCACGACAGTTCCAAGAGACCACTATCATTATTTATTGGTTTGTTGGTGCGTGATGCCCTTTCCTCTTTGCTGATTTTTCTCACTGTTTCCTGTATTTTCCCTAGGAAGGAGTCCATTGGTTGCTGAGTACCTAAAGCCATCTCTTTGGCCGCTGCTTCATCCCTTATTTCCTTGTTGGATTTTTTGCCTTTTTTTTTTATGTTCATTGATTTGTATGGTCTCTTTGGATTGGTTTCTAGTTAAGATACGATCCACTGATGGGGGGGGAGGGGGGGGAGGGGAAACGAGGGATTGAAGGGATGGTGGAGAGAGTAAGGGGGTTGGGAGAATGCGTTGGGGATCTGGGTGAGAGGGATTTGTGGTATCTTCTAGTGGCCCAAAGGGGTTCAAATTTGTGAGGTGTGAGGGGATGGCAGTGGAGGGAGATGGTGAGGAAGTTTCATTTGATTCCTGGGGCTGCGAAGATGGTGGGGGGGTGTTGCTTGTTGGTGGGTTTCTTTCTTTTTACTTGCTCCCATTTATTTTCTTGTTCCTCAACATTTTCATTTTTTTTTTAAGAATATCTATTTGCAAAATGACCATATTCGTGACATACCTTGCATTTGAATGGAATCTGCTCATAGTCCAACTACTCTATGTGCGTCCATTGGTCGACCTTAATATTTATCGCTTCTGGAAGTCCTTTTCCTAGATCCACTTCCACACATATTCTGGCACATGCATGCATATTGTCCTTCGGTTCACATCTATCTATATATTTTCCTACTGCATTTCCTATGGCCTTTACTGACTCATCTCCCCAGCAGTGTAAAGGGAGGTGGGGTAATCTGACCCATACTGGCACTACACTTGGCACATCCATTTCAGGATCGAAATCTAGGGTCCATCGGTTTAGATATAGTCCTCTGGTATCCATGAAATATGGGCCATTTCTAAAGATCAGATCTTTGTCTTCCTTAGTTTCAAAATGAAAGGTATAGTATCCCCTTCCGTAGAACCTTATTGCAATTTTCCCATTGATGGTTTAGCTCTAGTTTCTTTCAACCCATATTTGAACCAATTTGGGGGACGACCATAGCCTAGTGAACTGACCCACTAGACCACATTCAGCGAGTGACAAAGTTTCTCTGCGAGGAAGAGCAGGAGGAAGGGATATTTCTAGAATATCATCGAGCTTTTTGACAAACTTGTTTATTGTTGGCCTGATTCTTGGAGGTCCTGTTGCTGCTATAAGGGAGGCAAATGCTTCAGAAGCTTCTTCATTTCCTTGGAGTCGATTTGGTAGAGGATCGCCCTCCTATGAGGGATCCATAGGCTCTAAGATCCCAGCAGTAGGAGGCTGCTGAGTGGCGACTATGTTGCAGAGAGGGAACCCGCTAGGTCAAGCAGCAGGCTCGCACGCACAACCCATGAAAGAATATGTAATAACCCTGTACAAAAATTACTTGCAAACGAATTCTTAAAAAAAACATATATATACAATGATGAAAACAAATATACACAAAGATTTTCCCCTGAATCTAAAAACTAGGAATACCAAATTAATTTTCCAATATATTTCCTTCAATGTTACAATACATATATATACATGCCAAAGCATTCATAAATCCCAATCCACTAACCTTGGATTAGAACATGACCGTAGTTCCCTTTACCAGATCTACAAAATACCACTGGTATAAAACCATCATGCCCAAAACCATGTGCAAAACCCATGCACAAAACCATGGGTAAGTCCGCCCATCGTCTTTGGGTTTGTATAAAAAACAAATTCTAGGGGCGCTGCCCCATACCCCATGGAGGGGGGCTATCGCCCTCTTGCAAACCCCCCTACAAGGGGGGTTTCCGCCCCCTCTGTGACCTCTTCGCTGCACCCGACGCAATGTAGAACACATGAAACTAGTCATGGAAAGAATATTAAACACACCCAATAGTACCTAGAGTGGCTAAATCTTGAGTCCACCTTAGTTCCACCAAATTAGAGTACCCTGGTGAGGTATCTAATTTGTAGCATTGCGTGTGCTAGAACTATTCATAATTCATATCAATTTGAGATATTTCATGTACCTCTATATATATGTAATTATGAATACCTCCCTAGTTAAGGGGGAGTGTTGAAGAATGTAACTAGTGTCGATTTTCATAATTGTATTTGAGTCATGATGTAATGTATTTATCCAAAGAGATTTTTTTTTTTTTTTTAAAGAATTGACTTATTAAAGCATGTGTTTCATGCTTGGGTCAATGGTTTATAGGTCAAAACCTCCATTCTAGGTTTTTAGGGTTTATGTCAAGTGTCCTTGTCCATGTCATAATGTAATAGACCCTTCTTGGGCATGGTCAATCAAGAAACAAATTTATTTTAATGTAAATTAGGTATTCTAAGCCTCCTCCACTAAGTCAGCCTAAAACTCGACAAGTCACCCTAATTGAGGGGCATAATCTCCTATATAAAGGAAAACATTCAACCTCATTTGGGACACTTACTCAACAAGTTTAATCTGCAATTCCCGAGACAAGAAAAATTACGAAAATCAAGGAACAAGGAGGAAAGGGCCAGTGAAAAAGGACTTTGTCAAGCACAAGAAGTCAAAATTTTCTCTCTTTTTCTCACACGTGTGAAGCTATTGAGTTATTGGAAGGGCCGAAACTGCAGTCTTGAAGTTGGCCCGAAATTCTGAAGCTCGGGTCAAAGTTCTAAAGCTGGGAAGTCAAAATTCTGGGTTGAAGCTGCATTTGAGAAGCTGACACTTGGTGACTTTGGGAGAGATCATCTATTGGAAGGAAGGGCTAAATTGGTGGAGGAGGAAGGTCTTTTGGTATAGGATCTTGGTCTATATCAATTTGAATTTACTAGTGGAAGAGTTTGACTGGGTTTTCCCCTATAGAGGGGATTTAGCTCTGGCTGAGTGCCTACATCTGCTGTCGTTGATCTTTGTGTTTTGTTTCGATGATTTCTTGATGAAACAAAGATAAAAGAAGAACACAAGAAAGTTAATAAGAACACAAATATATCACAAGTAATTATCAACATAAGAAAATATTTCTCCCTTTTTGATTTTCTAACACTCCACAACCCCAACACTGCAGTGGAGGTCTTTGCGTCTGACTGAATTTTTGTTTATTTGTTGCTTCTACTTGCTTGGGTTCATTCTGTAATATGAATTTTTGTTGATTGCTCCCAAAATGTTTATTTTGCTATTTTCTGTGCATATTCTTAGTGTTGGAAATTTTTACATTCTTAGCATTTTGGAAGTGTTTATGTCCTTTCTTGTTTGAACAACTCTTATTGCCTTCCCCCTTTTGCTTCATTTGTTGGTGGCATATTCGGGCCATTCGAATAGATTCATTTATTGTTTTGGGGTTATCAAATTCCAATCGTTCTTCCATTAACATAGACAAACTCCTGATGAAATGTATTGCCTTAGCTTTCTCTTCAGGAATGTAGGGAACATACCTTAATAAATATGTAAAATTTGTTACAAATTCATCCATAGAGAGTTTTCCTAGTTTTAAATCATGAAACTCTTTTGCTTTTTCGTTGTAAAATCATTTTGTTAAGTATTTATCTTTGAAATGTCTCTAAATTTTTTCCCATGTTACCTCCTTCTCATCAATTACGTGGAAAACCTTGACCTCCTCCCACCACAAAGTGGTTTTTCCCTAAAGCTAGTAAATCTCCAACCTTGCCTTCAAATTTTTATCATACTCATAGATATGAAAATATTTATTCATATCAATTTGCCAAGCTTCAACTCCTTCTTCTTATTCATCGTTAAATTTCGAGGGTTTAATTTTTTTAAATTCCCTTTTGTTTTCTGTCTCTTGGCCTTTTTATGGTTTAAGGCATTACCAAATTCTTCTTCATTTTCATCTTTGTCCCCTTGCGATATCTAAGTATGGCTACTTTCAAACATATTTTCATCTCCCTTCATATTCTCTTTGACTTTTTCCCCATTACCAGGGTTTGGTATGGAATTTTAGTGGTTTTATCTGCCTGAGAGACTTTTCATGGCCTTTTCTTGGTCTCACATTAATCTCTCATTGTCAACCCGCATATGAGCCATTTCAATTTTTAATTTATGGACTTGCTCTAGTAGTACTACAGTTGGGTTTCAGGGTTCTTCTCCCAATTGACCCCACACTTTTGGATTGGTTTCAACAAACGGTACAAGACTAGATCCAATTTATGGCCTTACTGGTGGTGTATTCCCAACTCATATCCTCATCATGCTTCCTTTGTGCATCATTAACGCATTTCATTATTTCCTTAATTACCCAAACAAACTACAATGTTGAAACCATGGATCTGAGACCACTTGTAACAACCATCAATACCCAAAGGAAAAAACAATTGTTCTTTTATGTATTTATCATTATTAAATTTTACCATAACAAATATATAAGGAATTATCATATCAAATCTATTTATTTCCTTTAATGCATGAGTTACTTCATTCTCACATTAGTTATAATTTATTTTTGGCATGTTCATGTGTTCATTGGATTTGTAATAAGATTACCGTTGATGCAAGGTTAAGTTTAATATTAATTTCACATTAGAACAATGGTAACAATAGTTCAAACTGGCCCTTAATCCATTTGATTCCTTCTAGGATAATGTATATGTTTTAATGTTTTTAGTGCATACTTCCTTGCTACAAGGTGTCCTTCGAGAGCTTCTTGTCTTCTAACTTCCACATAAAAGAGGGTTTAGTAATTGATGTAATAGAATTGAGGTGGCATACCTCCCACCGTCGGTCTTCAGAATCTTGATCCAACAACTCATAACGTTTTCGAGGAGGTAAGGGCAACTGTTTCCCATGCTCTCACCATAGTGTCGTTCATTTGCACTTCCTCGTTTCGAGGGGAAAGCTCTGGAACTCTTTATAACCCTAATTGCTTGGTTTTTCTGAGTACTCGAGCGGTGATACTTCCTTACTATGGTAGGCGCCCTTTTGGTAGTTGTTGTTGATATTAGCTTATTTCTCTTATTGAGGTGGGTTTTTGTCCCCAGTCGTAACACTCTTATGTGTTTCTTCCTTACAGCGTTTTTGTTATAGAGGTATTTAAGCAATATGAAGGGTTATTTCACTATGTCAGTTGGAACGAACCCTTGACCTTTTCATTGCAAGGTATATACAACATTTTCTAATTTGTCTTAAGAACTTTCTTCTCTAGGCCACTTTTATTTAGCACTAACTCCTCTTAGTTGGTATAGAACAAAGGACGTCTAAATATTCAAGGAGATGAGGTTCCAAGGTACTATTTATTTATATCAATTTGCTTCACTTATTTTCGAATTCCATGCATACCAGTTCTGGATTAATTGCCTAAGTTTAGTCTCTTTCTTGTGACCATAGGGGAAAGTTTCAGTGATGCTTGTCAAAAGTTGAGGTTAAAATTTTCAACTAGATTTTCCACGTCTCTCCAAGTTCTCATTTCTCTCTATTTCCCTTTTCAGGTTCCCTTGTCGACCCCTTTTCCATGGCCAACTGTAGGGTTGGTTTTGCGTGTGCACAACATTATGTTGTTAATTAATGTACAAGGGTTTTACTTCTTAAGGATATCAAATGAGACCTGGTTACTTAGATTAGGGTTTTGTTGGGAAAATTGGCTCCTTAGTACAATTTTCATATATTTATAATTCTGCAGAGTTTCACTTTGAACCCTACGAACCCATTTATACAACTTTGCATATTTATATATATACAATTTGGAAAATCGTTTATTACAGTGATATAATGTATTATGAGACTCCTTTAAATGACAATTTATTGATTATAGTTACTCTACCTTAGGGTTTGTATTCAAATAATTTCAATTCATATTTTTAAACAATAGTTACCTTGCATATGTATCATGCCAGCGTCGTTATACTTGCAATTTTGTTACATGTTCACATTGATAATGTCTTATATGGTGCATTTCAAATACATGATGTTTTAATATAAAAGATTTGTGGCTATGTGTTTTCTTTTTGTTATTTGGATCTTGGTATTTATATTTACTCTTCTCGCAGAGTTTGTAATTTGTTTATAGTTTGGTTAGTCAATTAATTTATACAATATAACCTATACAGGCCCGACTGTAGGAGTTTTATTTAACTATCAATTTTGGAACTATTTGAGGCTGTTGGTCCTCACTGGCTGTCGGCTGGATAAATTGTTCTTGTGGACAAGACCGATCTCCCTAGTATCAACAGATATCTAGCAACAAGCAGGACAAGCAAATCTACCTTTCTCTAAATATATTGCGATTTATTAATAAAAACTAAGAGGTGTTTTAGACCCTACCTTAAGTCCAACGCTAGTTTGTGGCAGCCACGCTTCGACTGTCTGAAAGAGTTTCCTTTTGAGAACCTGCAATCACAAACAAGCACACATCAAATAACACCTGGATAGCCAATATAATAAATCATATTCATCATGGTGATCAAGGAATCCATGAAATAAACCATAAAAGACAGCTTATTGAGAAAAATAAACTTGATTGTATTAACTTTAAAAATAGAATAACTTTACAACCTTTGGTGCCTTGATGTTGTAAAAGCTCCTCCTAGGGTCCGAAATAGGAATCTCCTCTACTTTGAAAAGCCTCACACTCTTCCAAATGAGATCAACAAGGTATGTAATCTTTCCTCACAAAAGCTCAATTAGGAAGACTAAGTTCCAGTAGCATTTCACCTCAAAAATCTTCAGCTTTCAACTTTTTCAGTAACCAGCCCAATGCATCATTTTATAGTGCAAAGGAAGGAGGTTACAGGTCCACCTATGAAGGGATAGAGTCCTCCTTCAAAGGGATAAGCTCCTCACATCAAGGGGTTAGCTCCTTAAGGTATGGGATGCATGAACCTTAAAGGAGCGAACTTGCCACCTCAAGATTCCTTCTAGAATCTTCCAGAAATGACTCAAAGTGAGTTTTTAAGAATGTACTTGGGCCTTTCTGAATTTTACAGGGGTCCGCACCCATTACACAGAGACAGAGCGGTCAGGTATGCAGGGGACATGACCAGTAGGTGTGGGACCGCAGGTAATGCTAAGAGAAAGTGCGGAACCAGAGTTTTAGAGACTTTTAAGGGCTTTCTCTTATTTTCAAGGCTTGACATGAAGAATTGAGGTTTAAGACTTGCAAAAGAGGAAAGTATGAGTGTTGATAGACTCACACCGATTGCAGAATGTCATGGTGACAATATTTTGTGCAACAGATTTCCCCCTAAAGTGCGAAGTTTGTAATAGATGAGGATAGAATTTTTCATCTAAAAAGAGTGAAGTACTTCATCATTTCAAGGATCATCCTGTGGACACCCTGGTTGGAACCTGTAAAAACATTCAATAAAAAATATATATGTGAACATATCATCGTTGAGGTAGGCATTCCCATACTCAGATCAAAACTGATTAGAAAACTAACTAAACTGCTCTGATATAGGAATGATTTTGTAATACATCACAAGTATAGACATATGTAGACACAGTATGGGTGCAACCATCTGTTTATGAATAGTCCACTGTATAATGAATAACAAAATTCCTCGCAGCCTAGATGGTGGAAACTAGATCCAGGGTCTTGATTTCTGCTTCCCGAACTAGTATGATTCTATCCATGTGAATGAATGTATCGATGTCGAACATGGTAGAAACCACTTGATTACCAGTCAATGATGTGAACTGTTAACAAGTGTGAGAGAAACCACCAGTAATGTCAATGGCTGTCAAAGTACTCAGTACAATCAATGAAATGTGAATAGATGAGCTGATGTTGAACATGTCATAGAATCCTTTGATCGAAGGTTAATGATGCAACCTGTCGTCGAAGGAGAGAAACTTGCCATTAGGGCATGCAAATTCCAAGGTACTGATGATTTCTAGATCATCTTTCTAGATAATGAGCTAAAGTCGATAGAAAGTGATCCGTCGTAGGCAAGCCCACAACACGAAATTATAGATCAAGTTTGAAGAAATATATTTGGCAAGGACTAACTTAGGGATGGTCAAGATGGATGACAGCTATTTTGCAGATGAATGGTTTATTTGAACTGACCTCTTGAACACATAACGACACTGCAGATGGTTTGGTGACAATTGACCTAAATCTAATACCCAGAAACTGGCTGAAGACATTCAATATGGTTTGATTAACTGTTAGGCAAAGGATTTCCCAACCCAGGTGAACAAAAAGTGTCATGTTCAAGAGTGGTTAAATGCTTTTCTAAAACACAAAGTATAACAAACAGGTTCATTTTTATGTCTTTTCCCCCACCATTTCTGGCAAGTACCTCTTTATTTTTGACAAGCTTGAGGAGGATAACATTTGCTTGGTTATAAGCTCATCCTTTGGATGAATCCAACTTAGTTTAAAATTCGAACCCTAAGAAGGAGTGGTTCGTTCCTGTTTAAAATTGAATAGGTCCTTTATTGTTAAATTTTAACGAGTCTAGTATAGGAGAAACTCGGCGTTTTTCAATTTTAGGGAGTCAAAAGAAAAACTTAAGAAAAATCCATGGATGTTCTTTTTCGTAAATTTGTGTCTCCCAAGCCTGAAAAAGTATAAAATAATACTTGAGAGAACCGCTTGACCATTATGATCAAGGAGTACTTTTCATAATTAGTGACTCTGATCTGAAAAAGTAAAAAAGTGATTGAAAACACGTCGTTTTATAACCAATATCAAACTTGAAACGACAAGAGTTCAACAACATTTTCATGTTTATACGGTCAGAAAAGAGCTGTAAGTGGACCATTATTTTAATTCCGTTTTAACGAGTTTAAAAGGGAAAGACTCGGCAATCTTTTCATATTTTACAAGTCAAAAAAGAGCTTAAAGAGGACTCGTCCTAGAGGAATGAGTGGTATAAAGGGTAGCAACTGGTTCCGGCAATGGAGGAACTGCTCAAAACATGTAATGGTTAAGAGGCTGGCTAATAAAACCACTCATAGATGCGGTCCCTCAGGAAGGGTAAACAACCAAGTGAAAGCATATGATCAGCCAAAGAGATGGTGGCGATGGAATGAAAACAACCAAGGCTCATCTAACAGAATTTAGCGGATAAAAAAGGCAATCACGAGATGTAAAACGGGTATGGGTTCATTTTTACACAAGCTTGAACCATAGAGAACTCTGCTTGGATTTGGTTTCATGTTTACACAAGCTTGAAATGAAAAACTATGCTTGTTATAAGTTCACATGCCCCCAGCATAATGACGCAAAACGAGGTACATGCCCCCCAAGCTTCATTGCATTCAACCAAGTGGATGGAATGAAGGTTTACTTTCGAGATCTTGGAAAGACTCGACTTGAAAAGGGAGTTGTTTCATTTTTTCATGAGGTTGACACAGGAAAAGAACTATCCTCAAAACCCTTGTTTCATTTTTAAACGAGCTTGACACAAGACAAGGAACTATGCTCGAAAATCCTTGATTCATTTTTTTTAACGAGCTTGACACAAGACAAGGAACTATGCTCAAGACACCCTGTTTCATTTTTTAACGAGGTTGACACAGGAACAAAACTATCCTCGCTGACTCCTTGTTTCATTTTTTAACGAGCTTGACACAAGACAAGGAACTATGCTCATGACTCCTAGTTTCATTTTTTAACGAGGTTGAGACAGGAACAAACTATCCTCATGACATCCAGTTTCATTTTTTAATGAGGTTGAGACAGGAAAAAACTATCCTCGCAACACCCTGTTTCATTTTTTAACGAGGTTGACACAGGAACAAAACTATCCTCGCGGCAGCCTGTTTCATTTTTTAACGAGGTTGATACAGGAAAAAACTATCCTCGTGATAGCCTGTTTCATTTTTTAACGAGGTTGATACAGGAAAAAACTATCCTCGCCAACTGATTATGGCTTCCAACTGGAAGAAAGACATGTCAGTTGACACATCTTGATCATGGCTTCCAAGAGGTCTTCATCAAAAGGAAGAATAGTTATCTGGAAGGAACACATGTCAAGGGACTCAAAATGGATAAGAACATCACGTTCAAGCAATCCCATAGAGTTTTCCATGTCAATTACTAGATCTAAATCAAAGGAAGATGAGAAAACAGTGAGAGGCTCACTTACATCGGTAACCCGTGGCGGGGTAGATACCACTTTAGAATCAAGAACATTTAGGGGTGTCAAATTATTGGTAGTTGAAACAAGACTAGGGAACGAAAGTTGGTCTATAGTCACAATATTTCAATAGTGAGGGAAAGACATCGTGCGAAAGAGTGTCGATACGACAACTTTCATTGCATAAACATAGTCTCGCCCAAGGAGTAAATTGAAATCCAAGGGACCGCGAACTACCATAAGATCAATATAGACAGTTTTACCTTCCAAGGTAATAGAAAACTTAGGAAGGATCCCTAAAGGTTCACTAATGTTTTGTTAAAAGCTTTCAGATTCTACGTAATAGGCACAAGCTGAGGGGAACCCAAAGCTTTCCAAGCAGTTGAGGATAAAATACTAACAGAAGCACCTTCATCTACCTGTGTGTGGTGTATGTCCCTACCACCAGCCTTGACAATTATTTGGAAAGGGATGGAGGAAGGAAGACGAGGTTTTGTCAGTCTATTCCAATCAAAGGAAAAGACCTCAATACTTCGAGGGGGTTTTGTAGAAACAGGTGAAATGCCCCCCGGTGTAGAAGAATCTAATGAAACAAAAAGAACCTGAGTGGTATGAAGTTCAGTCTCTAAAGGGAGAGTGGGATCGACCGAATGTGAAATTGAATCGACCACTTGATCAACTAATGGATCATCAACCTGAGATATGAGTTTCACTCTCCAATGGAAGAGTGGAATCGACTGTACTGGAAATTAGATCAATCACTCCGTCAGTTGATGGTAGGTTGGGAGAAAGTTTACGGTAACCAGTTGGAAATTATTGCTATGGAACAGTAAGGTTTTCCAACAATTTTGAGGCTTCATCCATGTGAGGGAAAATGTGAATTTGATGACTCCCTTTGCATAACTTACAAGGAAACCTAACTTTACCCTTTTTCCCAGGAACCTAACTATCAATGGTTGATGGATCAATGGAAAGTTGATGAGATTTTTCTGACCATACTTCCAAGACCTTTGAAATACCAGGACAATTGATAAGGAAGTGGTCACCCTTACAAAGCCTGCAAGGGTATTTGGGTTTACGATGCATGTTGGAGGTTTCCTCAACACAACTAACACGTACAGCCATGGTTGGTTGGTTGTCTTCTTTCTTTTCTTGCTTCTTCTTCTTCTTAGCCACATGGTTACTAGCGTCAAGGCTTTTACCAAGCGAAGAGGAAGAAATGGAGGAAGAAATATTAGGCGAAGAAGGTAAAGGGTCAACAGAAGGTTGGTGATGTTGAGATGGTGAACTCTATTGAGGTGAAGCATTTAGTTGAGGTGGAACAATTGGAGTATTTGGGGCCAACGAAGTTGAAATTAATGATATCGGTAAACCTATTGTAAATCCAGGTAATGACAAAGTAGCCATATGAGGAGGATCAACATTTCCAAAGCAAGGAAAATTACTCGGATTCTCGTTAAGAGGGGTTCCTTGGTTGGTAAATTCGGGAACAGTTGCCATTATATTCAACTTTAGTGAATTTTATTAACAATTTAAAACTAAAATTAACAATTCACAATTCACACCTAACAATTAAAATTCACATTTCACACCTATGGTCTCTAAAAGTAAAAACAAACAAATTAACACGCGCTATCAAATCTAGGAGTCAAACCACACACAAAAAATAACTTCCCGTACTAAAAACACTAGTTGGTGATGAAATCAAACTTAGTAGAAATTTAATACAGAAAGGGCGGTTGGAACAGTTACCTCGACAACTTGCTTAATGAAACATACTAGCACAAATTTCTTCAAAAAACCATCTCGAATGAAGAGAACCCCCCAGAGAGTCCAAGTGAGTCTAGTCGATGTCTGCTCTAGGTACAGTGGGATCTTCCCTCCACCGTCACCTTAGGAAAGAATCCTATAGATTATGGCCACTAAGGTTACCAACAAAAAAAAATATACCTGGGGGAACAGTCTACGATCCGATACACATGCAAAGGTAGAGTAACAAAGCTCAATCCCCTTCAAGGCTCCTTGACATAATCCAAGGTTTACCAACAAGTGACCCCAGGTTCCTCGACAATGGTCAATCCGAGGTTTACCCTTTTTAGTACGTGTATATCTGCTATCGTTCCCAATGAGGAAGGATTGATTACCTCACTGGTTCAGATATGATCTCGTGCTTGACTCCTTTAGGAGGAGCTTCCCAAAGCATACATGCAACAATTGGAATTTTTCCTACTACAAGATCGACTACTTGTTTGTTTTACTGTCTTGGAGAGTTAACTAAAACCTATTCCAAGACACTAGCCTAAGCTAGATTGGTGGAAAGAGCCCTAAAAATGTAAAAATTACTAGATGAATTTTAATTAAGCGCTGTGTTATTTAGGCTGTTATTACTCAAAAGGGTAAATGGATATGAAACCAATGGTGTTATGACCCGACCCAAAATTGAATGCAATCGAATATGATAATGTAATCTTTTCAATTCGATGAATCCTAACTAAAGTAAGGAGAGAGTTTCCATTCACTTCCAACAATGCAAAAAATTGGTCTCTAAGAGAAAATATAACAAATTCTCTAATGCACTAATTTCATCAAGAAAAATTAATGCAAATCAATTCCAAAACAATTTTTTGTGTGTGTGTGTGTTAAAAACAAGCATAAAAATATGTAAATTTAAATCAAAGAAAACTGATCTAAATCTATGATTGATTTTTTAGAATGTAAACTATGCAATTGTAATCTATGCACAATTCACTTGAAAAGTATGCAAATGTAGTCTATGCACATTTTTCATTCATATTCTGAAAATGAGAATTCTAATTATGCAAATGTGATCTATGCAAGAGAATTCTAAAAAACAAGATGATTCTAATGTAATCTAAGAACCAATCAAGTGCAAGTCAAGAAAATTGGGTGAGAGTTCCAAAGATCAAAAAATAAAAACACTCAAAGGCGATTAACACTCATACACAATTTAGCCCCCCCCCCCGCGAATGAGGGGGAATTTTTTTTTGCAAAAACAAAAGCAAAAAGATGAAAAATTGTGAAAAGACTGAGACAAACCTCCAAGTAATGACCAAAGGAAATCAAATTAAGAATTTCTCAAAAAAGAGACTCAAAACACCCAATTAACTTAATGGAGATTGATGAGATGAAGAATTTGCTGAAAGAAACTCATAAACAAGGCTTTTTGACAGAAAAATACAGATCTGGGTAGACTAAAAGCTGTAAATAAAACCTAAACCTAATTGGACGAAAACATTTTAGGTTTCTCAAAAATTTTGACAAGGTCTGCAGGCTTCCAATAGAACCAGATGTGGTACCGCTCTATGCACTAAAGGAACAGTGCGGGGATGTCCGCACAGTCTTGTAAAAAGAAAGTGCGGTCCTCTTCAAAATTTTGGAAAAAACAAAAAATACTCCAGATCCTAAAAACTACCCAATCCCACACACATCAAGAAAAAACCAGAAACAAGAAAACGTTTCTCAAGTCAAAGAAAAAGGAAAAGCAAAAAACCAAATTCAAGTCCCCAGCGGAGTCGCCAATTTGTCGGCCGGATAAATCGTTCTTGCGAACAAGACCGATCTCCCTAGTATGAACAGATATATAGCAACAAGAAGGACAAGCAAATATACCTTTCTCTAAATATATTGTGATTCATTAATAAAAACGAAGAGGTGTTTTAGACCCTACCTTAAGTCCAACGCTAGTTTGTGGCAGCCACGCTTCGACCGTCCGAAAGAGTTTCCTTTTGAGAACCTGCAATCACAAACAAGCACACATCAAATAACACCTGCATAGCCAATATAATAAATCATATTCATCATGGTGATCAAGGAATCCATGAAATAAACCATAAAACACAGCGTATTGAGAAAAATAAACTTGATTGTATTAACTTTAAAATAGAAGAACTTTACAACCTTTGGTGCCTTGATGTTGTACAAGCTCCTCCCAGGGTCCGAAACAGGAATCTCCTCTACTTTGACAAGCCTCACACTCTTCCAAATGAGATCAACAAGGTATGTAATCTTTCCTCACAAAAGCTCAATTAGGAAGACTAAGTTCCAGCAGCATTTCACCTTAAAAATCTTCAGCTTCAACGTTTTCAGTAACCAGCCCAATGCTTCATTTTATAGTGCAAAGGAAGGAGGTTACAGGTCCACCTATGAAGGGATAGAGTCCTCCTTCAAAGGGATAAGCTCCTCACATTAAGGGGTTAGCTCCTTAAGGTGAGGGATGCATGAACCTTAAAGGAGCGAACTTGCCACCTCAAGATTCCTTCTAGAAGCTTCCAGAAATGACTCAAAGTGATTTTTTAAGAATGTACTTGCACCTTTTTGACTTTTACAGGGGTCTGCACCCATTACACAAAGACAGAGAGGTCAGGTATGCAGGGGACATGACCAGTAGGTGCGGGACCGCTGGTAATGCTAAGAGAAAGTGCGGAACCAGAGTTTTAGAGACTTTTAAGGGCTTTCTCTTATTTTCAAGGCTTGACATGAAGAACTGAGGTTTAAGACTTGCAAAAGAGGAAAGTATGAGTGTTGATAGACTCACACCGATTGTAGAATGTCATGGTGACAATACTTTGTGCAACACTGGCTGGCCTAGAACTAAACTGAACCACATCCACTTTTAGTTACTAACGTAGTTATTTGACTTTGTGTTGTTTAATTTACGCACACAATGAAATTTTCCTATAAAAATAAATTACAATATTGATCTTCTTCTAGAAATATTGGTAACACTGTGTAAATTTCCTTCACCTGTTGTTATTATATTATTGGTATTTTGATGAAAGAGTGCATACTCAAGTCCTTCCAATTTTTTTTTTTTACTTTACTTTTTTACAATTATATTCTTAAATTATTTATGTGTTTTTTTATAATCCCGTCAGACTTCTATATTATTTAGTATCAGTCTAGGGTTAGTTAGGGCTTGGGTCTTCTTAGGGTTTGCCTCAACCCACTGGAATTAATTACATGTACTACACAAAACAAGGATTGTTCCAGTCATGAACTCCAGTTTGTTTGTTTGGAACTAACATGTTCTACTATTTTTAATATTTCTACTACTCCCAAATTTCTGTAGTTTTTTTTTTTTTTTTTTAATCTACTAAGCTCTTCATAAAGTGCGGACTCATTGTTTTCTATAGGAACCGAAGTATCAATTTTCTTGTATTTATTTCCTAAATACCGAAAACAAACTTCCCTTCTGCTAGTAAGCTATACAAATTCACAGAATCCTTTGCTGCTAAGTAAAACACAATTCTTATATATATATATATATATATATCTTTATATATATATATATATATATATATATATAATTGTTTATCATAGCTTTATAAATATTTAAAAAAAATTATACTTTGACATTTTACATAAATAAACATTACTTATAAAAAATTTAAAAAAGATAAGATTTATTAAAAAAACTAAAAACTATTACATTTCTGTATTCAAGCTTCTGTTATCCATAATGAATTAAGCAAAGTATTTCGGTACAAACCACATAGGAGAAATTTTTGGCCGACGCGTTTCGAACCAACAAGTGTGGTTCGTCATCAAGACTAGATGAAGAGGCAATATATTATTATATATTGCCTCTTCATCTAGTCTTGATGATGAACCACACTTGTTGGTTCGAAACGCGTCGGCCAAAAATTTCTCCTATGTGGTTTGTACCGAAATACTTTGCTTAATTCATTATGGATCACAGAAGCCTGAATACAGAAATGTAATAGTTTTTAGTTTTTTTAATAAATCTTATCTTTTTAAAAATTTTTATAAGTAATGTTTATTTATGTAAAATGTCAAAGTATCATTTTTTTTTTAAATATTTATAAAGCTATGATAAACAATTTGTTTTCTTCTTTTATTATTATTTAAAAATGAATGTTTTTGAATGGGAAATTGTCAATTATTTATTTATTTAATTACAAATAATTTAAAAATAGAAAAAATAATGAATTATTAAAAATAGTCGAATTAAAAATTTGGAAAATGTTATTTTTTATTAGGAAATAAATTTTGTAAGAATTTTTTTTTCCAATATTTTGAGTTGACACTTTGGCTTAGTAGCATAGTTACATCAAACATTGAAATTGATAATAGAAAAGAGTGTTAGGTTTTTAATTTATAGAAAAGGGGGAAATGGTAATTGTCATGAAAATTATGGCAATTTTTCATGGAAGTAAGATTTGTGACATTTTTCATCATTTCAATTTTGAGGTTTTCAAAAGATTCAATTCTTCTTAAGAAAGTATTAGATCCATAGAGGTTAAATATTTGAGTATATAGGTTTTAGCAATTAGTCATCATGATGTTGAATTATTGTTTGGGAATAAATTGTGTAAGAGTTTTCTTTTGTCCAACATTTCAAGTGGATCCTCCCATCATCATCAAGGACATCAAAAGCTAAAATTCATAATAAAAAAGGTTGTTGGATCAATGATAACTGTTGTGATAATCATTCCATTTCAAGAAGTAAGATCAACCACGCTATTCATCATTTTAATTACAATTTTTTCAAAGATCAAAGTTTCCTTGAGATAATCCTCTCTATAGAGGTTTGATATTTGACTATGTGAGTTTTCATAGTTAGCCTTATTATACTGATTTTTTGGAAATAAAATGTGTAAATTTTTTACCTTGTCAAACATTTCAAGTGGAAACTCCACACAATGTCAAGGACATCAAACATTCAAATTGATAATAAAAAAGGGTGTTGAGTTTATAATTTATAGAGAAGGGAAAAAAGGATAACCATTATGAGAATCATGGAAACATTTCAAAAAAATTGATCAACAACCCTTTTCATCATTTTAAATTTGAGATTTTCAAATATTTGAGTCCTTGAGATGATCTTCTTAATAGAGGTTTTGATATTTGAGTGTGTAAGTTCTCACATTAGGGAAATTTTGAGGTCTAAAATGGTCTTCCTAAGGAATATTATAAAATAATACTAGAAATAATAAAATAAGATTAGATTACATCATCAAATTTTAGAGGGAGAAAAGAAAAAACACTTTTTTCAATTTGTATTTTCAACTTGTCTCCTTACTGTTTTACTCAAGTTTCAAATGAGATCACTTGTTGAATGCATAATTTAATTCTTCATCCAAGTAATACTCATGTTGCATACTTTTGATGGACTCTGTTACACGAAAAATGAGAAATACATGAAAAATAGTGATTGCAATCACATTTTTCATGTATTTATCATTTTTCGTATAGTAAGGTCCATCAAAAGTATGCAACATGGATGCTTCTTGGATGAGGAATTAAATTTTGCATCCAATGAGTGCTCCTGCTTGAAATTTGAGTAAAACCGTAGGGATATTAGTTGAAAATACAAGTTGAAAAAGTAATTTTTTTTTATTTATTTATTTATTTATTTTTTATTTTTATTTTTTTTATATTTTTACCTTTTTACTCAAAAAATGGTGAATCATCCCCTATGGTTGACATCATCATCTTGAATCCTATTGGTTCTTATACAGTTGATTTTGGTTGTACATTTTTGTTTTGAGGACCATTTTAGACCTCAAAATTTCTCTAATGCAATGAGTCTTCATGATGCTGATTTTTTTTGGAGATTGTGACACCCCCGTGGTTAACCTTTCCCTTTTGTAAATAATTGTAATTATTTTGAAATGGATGAGAAAGAGAGAGGTTGATTCCATTGCTTTAGGAGGGAGATTTCTTGAGGAGTTGGTTGTTTTAAATATTAGTCATGGGATGACTGAGTTGTGTTAATGGAGTTGACTAGGTATTAAATTAACTGAAAGAGGAAGGACTAGTCCAAATGTCCTTTAGCTCCAACCATAAGCAAGACCTAGAGGATAAAATTTAAAAAGATAGGCATGTGTTTTTCTATTAAGGGGACTGGTCTGCGTAGACCACTTAGGAAAAGGACAGAGCCACTGTGGCCGAGAGGTAGGGGGCATTCTTTGGAGACACATTCTCTCACACACAGAGGAGGAGGAGGGGAGAATCCATTCATTTACGATGAAGAATGACGAAGGGAGGAATCTCTTTATTGACATCTTCTCAGATGCTGAAGAGAGACAGGGATATATACATTTTTTCATGTGGAACAGAGACACAATGTGCACAAAGATGGTAGCCTAGATGTGCACAAAGAAGAATAGGAGATCAAGAGGCTCATGTGATAAAAATAAGAAGGGGGGTTAAGAGGCTTTTGTGGAAAAGAGCAGAACAAGAAGAAGGGTTTGTGGAAAAAACACCCACAACTCATACACACAGGAAAAGAAGGGCACATGAAAATAGGATGTTGAAGGGCTCTTGAGGGTCAAGCGCACAACTCAAAGGGTAGAGAAGGTCATGAGGACCAAGATAATTAAGGAGAAGAGAAGCTTTGATGACAGCAACTTGAGAAACCAATGATGCTTACTTACTAATAATCGTAGAGTAGTTGTCGTGCCTTATAGGGATGATAAATCCACGGGAGGATATGCTAGTTGATAACCTTTGAAAAATGGAGGAACCCAAGGCTAGTGGGTTGATAAAACCTGATGCTAGTTCCATGGATTGGGCTGAGAACAAAGGTGGAAGATTCCACTTAGCTACTGGAAAGTGCACTCATATTCATTCAGATGTACATCATTGGTAAACCCTCCATTAGAGGAAATTTCATCCTAAAAGTGGTTTCCTAGGGAAAAATATTAAAATAATAGTTAAAATAATAAGATAAGAGTAATGAATTTTGGAGGGAAAAAAAAGAAAACTACCTTTTTTACTTGTATTTTTGGCTTATCTCCCTATAGGTTTACTCAAATTTCAAGTGTAGACACCTGTTGGATGCAGAATTAAATTACACATCCAATGAGTACACATTATGTATACATTTGAGAAGACCCACATTGATAACAATTGGAGATACATTAAGAAAGTGTGCATATCAATGCGAGTCTTTTCAAAAGTATGCATAATAGTACTCATTGGATGTGGAATTTAATTCTGCATCCAACAACTGTCTATACTTGAAATTTGAGTAAACTTATAAGGTGAATAGTAAAAAATACAATTAAAAAGTAGTTTTTCTTTATTTCACTCCAAAATATTTACATGTACCTCTTTTTAAATTTAAAGGATTTTTATTGGTTTACATATTTTGACATGGAAATTACGTGAAAATTTCATGGTCACTTTTAGGCTGAAATTTCCTCTAATGCATGTTATTAACTATATCTCTTTCTCCACATCAGAATTGAAACTCTCTATGTTTGAATCCATGGAGAAGTTGGGATGCTGAGCTATAAGTCCCTTTGCATGGAATAATGTGTTCCTTGCATGATGTGAGATTTTGAATGACTGATGGGTGAAGGAAGGGTAGCCTTGAGACATCAAGTTTTAGTTGATGACACTGATTAAATCTCCCGAGTAGAAGATGGAAGCATATCCATGGAATGGTTCATCATGTTTACCTAATTTTGAAAGATGGTGGGTGTAGACGGAACCACCTCGAGACGCCCTGTTTCAGCTGAAGTATTGGTTTGAAACTCCTCTGAGATCACTCTACCTCAAGCATTGAAATTTAGCTCAGGGGTGAAAGCTGTAAGAAAGACTTGGTTGTAGCTTGTCTTTGGTTGGGTGGAGAGTTTTAGTCTCAATCTTAGTTTCCCAAATAGATTCATAAGATAAGTGTTCATAATATATTCTCTATGTTAAATAACGAGCATTGTATTGCTGGTTGAAATGATTTCATTAGTACCTGAGACATGACTATGTAACTCTTATTTACAAAATTAACTGGTGTGTTTTGTTATTGTTTTAAAGGCGTTTTGATAGTGTGTGAGAATAATAGCTAAGCATGAAATTATTTAGCATGAGCTTTCTTCTTCCTTATTGCAATATGCCGACTAAGCTGATTTCAAGTGTGCATTTCATGGTGGTGTTGCAATATGGAATATGGATGATTCGAATGGGAAAGTTAGTGTTTGCTGTGCTAAATTCCAATTTATAATAGTAAACAAAGTGATTGAGGATTATGAGGTAAATTGCAAGTTTTACATGAGTTTTTTCTTTGTCTTTATATGTAATTCATGAGCTTAAAACATGAATTAAAAAAAACATTGAACAACAACATAACAGTAATACACTCAACAATTGATAAAGGAGTTCACCCCTCCTGGGCTACGTCTCCTTGGTCTAGCTTCCAATGGCTTGACCCAATCTCATTATGCTCAAAATACTTCAGTGATAAAGAGTACATAAAGTGTGCTGACCAAAAGAGTGGCTAGTTTCCCCTTCAAGGAAACATTATTCCGCAAATAACTCTCACTCTAAAAAAATGACAACCTACAGTCAGTCATGAAACAATCGGCAAGAAAATGGTTTTCAAATCAAGACCCCATACTCCATCTGACAATGAGCATAACAAGTACAACAATTCACTTGAAGTACTAAAAGAGAGCTTTCCTCAAAGACATAATGAGAAAAGAGAAACATGAGCTACACCATAGATGTCTCAGCTACTGCAAAAAACATATGAAGGCTAGAAAACCCCTACAAGGTCCTCTCCATTCTCAAAAGCCTTTAAAAATTGATTCAACCCCTTGGTTGATCCTAACACCCATAGACTTAAACTTGCAAAAATTATCTTCAGAAGTGCTCCAATGGCTCTGAAACCTATTCTATTAGCTTCAAAATACCCATAAATTCATAGCTAGCCTATTTCTTCTCTTAAAAAGACCAAAATATGAAGAAGTTATGAGCTCCCCAAGTTTTGCTGCTAGGCGACCTACAAATTCGCCAAGTCTGGCTAACAGTCCTACAATTTCGCCCCATTTTTTGCTAACGGTGCAAAAATTGACACAATTCTGGTGCAATTGATGGGATTATTAAATTGTCCATTAACTCTTGTTCATGCCCTCTTGGTCATATGGATCCCCATGTGACCTGGGGCTCGCCCTTGCAGTCTAGCTCCGTTTGAATCCACCCTTGGTCTTGGCTTATGGTCGCATGACATTTAAAATAAGGTTGGGGGGGTCGGGGCTAAGCCCTAGCCCCTGGTCCTTTTGGATGCGGTGACCAGGGCTGGGGCTAGCCTGTGGCCCCTTATCAAACCTTTGCCCAAATGTATTGTTTAATTATAAAATTTTGGAGGTCCTTTATTAAGGACTACGTGTGGCATGATGGTAAGAACGAAGATTAGTTGGTATGAGGTTCTTGGTTCGAATCCCGTGGAGTGTAATTCGAATTACACCAAAATTTTTTAGTTGCCACCAAGGCGCCACGTGGTAGCCTCTGGCTGGGCCATGTGGCAGCCTCTAATTGGTCTACGTAACCATACCCCAACAACCAATTAGAAATTGCCAAATCACAACCAATCATATTCTAACATGTGGGGAGCTGTGATTGGCCCTTTTTGAAGCCCAATCATTTTTCCAGGTCTAGTCAGCATGCCATGTCAGTAGTACAGACTGCTGACTGGGCAGACCTGCACAAAATTTTGCCTGTATCCCAAAACCATCAGAACATGATAACTTTTTCATCAGATGTTTGTTTGACACCCTGTTTGCATTGCTGGAATCATGGCAACGAGCACTACACAATGGTGCTATCAAAAATGAATTTTGAGACAGTAAAATTTTGAGCCTTTTAGGATCCATTTGGATCATGCCTCCCCATAAAAAGGACTTTTGGTCTCCAAAAGTCTTATAGATAGAATTCAAACTCATTACAAAAATTACCCAAACTTTATTTGACTTATCTATAGTCAAAAGAAACACTATGTCGCAAAATAGTGATTTATACATGCATCACTTTACAAAATGCCCAACTGTGGGGAAAAATGACATGTGCTTTACAAAGATATTTATAATATTCAACTGGACAAGTAGTTCATCCATTTCTTACCCAACCAGGTGAATGAACCCTCTACTTGAACTTGTTCTTCTTCTTGAGTTGCTTCATGGATGGTCGCAACTTGTGCCACTTTTTCCTTTGTCGCTTCCTCTTTAGGTGCTTGCATGTCTTGCTTTCCCTTCTTAGGATGAAGTTGTGGATGCAATTTCTAGCACTTCTCAACCCAATGCCCACTGATATTACAATGGGTGTAGTATTTTTTGTGCTTGTTGCTTGATGCCATTTTCTTCGAACTTAGAAGAGAGTCTTTATTCCCTATTTCATTCCCACATTCAAGAAACTCTTTCCTTTGCTAAAAATTCTTCACACTATGGTTAAGTGAATGACAGAAAGTGCATGGAACCATATTCCATAAAACTTTATTCAATCGATCACGTGGCTCATAATCAAAGAAACTATTTGAGTGAGGCTTATACCTTCCCTTGCTATCCTTTGAACCATGCTTCTTACGCGAGGAACTTGAATGGCGAGAAGAACTTGTCTTAGTCTCTTCTTCAACTTGCTCATCTCTCTTTGGAGAGGTCTTGCATTTCATGTCCTTCTTTTTCTTTAGAAACCAAGCTAGTAACAATTACGGATGTAAATCCCAACAATATGCCTCATCATGTCCTCTATTATGACAAAAATAACATGATACCCAAGAGTTATTGCTGGAAGACCATTCTTCCTTTTTCGCATAGCCCAAACCTTCATATCGAGGTCTCTCCTTTGCCTCAATTGGATGGAGAATGCCTTGATTGTTCACTCCAATGCCTCCTCCCTTGTAACCCATCTTGGACAAGAGCTTTGTTCCTATGCCTTTGCTATGCTTCTCAAAGGCTGCAAAAGAGCTTAAATCAACATTTTCATGTAAAGAAATTGCATGTAAATTCTTACCATTTTTCTCATCTTTTGATTGAGGGACAAAGATGCTCTTAGACTCTTTCATAATTCTTGAGGTGTCTTCTTACACTCTTGGTCTTTATTCTTTCAACTCCTTGGACTTTGGCATTGATAGAACCTCAACCTCAACATCATGTGGAAAAAAGGTGCAGACTTGGCTATCTTTCTTCTATGAGGGGTTTTCTACAATAGCCTCTTGTGGGTACTCATCCAACATTTCCTCCTTCTTCTTTGCTCTAGATGAAGCGGTGGAGGATGCTTCAAGGAAACCTCCTTGTGTCCCTGGTACATAGGAGGCACCATCCATTTCACAAGAGCCATACATTACATTCTTTCCATGTCCACAAGATTGCTTAGTATTGGAGGGACTCTTTGCTGCTTTGGTAGAACAACATTCATCAGTCTGTTCCTCCACAACATTCTGCAACATGAGGTGCATCTTTTTCTTCTCTTCCTAAAAAAATTCAAGTAGTATTTTGAGCTCCATGTTCTCTTGTTGGAGGAATGCAATAATGTCCTCCGAATCTTGGAGACTATAATGCTTTGAACTCATGCCCATGCTTACTGAAGCCTCAACTGCAATTTGAGGTAGACCTGGTGGTGGAGATTGTAGCAATCTTTCTCTCTTGCCCAAACCTTCTCCTCTCTTGAGCTTAAAACTTGCAAGATTCACATTCACTTGCAAACAATTAAATACTCCTTGCACAAAGAAAATCAATAACTCTGATACCAAATTGATCTGAATGGGAAAGTTAGTGTTTACTGTGCTAAATTCCAATTCAGAATAGTAAACAAAGTGCTTGAGGATTATGAGGTAAATTGCAAGTTTTACTTGAGTTTTTTGTTGTTGTTGTTGTCTTTATATGTAATTAATGAGCTTAAAACATGAATTAAAAAAAAACAATGAACATCAACATATCAGTAATACACTCAGCAATTGATAAAGGATTTCACCCCTCTTGGGCTACGTCTCCTTGGTCCAGCTTCCAATGGCTTGACCCAATCTCATTATGTTCAAAATACTTCAGTGATAAAGAGTACATAAAGTGTGATGACCAAAAGAGTGGCTAGTTTCTCCTTCAAGGAAACATTCTCCTGCAAAGAACTCCTTCTCTAAAAACATGAAAACCTACAGCCAGTCATGAAACAATCAACAAGAAAAAGGTTCTCAAATCAAGACCCCATACTCCATCTGACAATGAGCATAACAAGTACAACAATTCACTTGAAGTACTAAAATAGAGCTTTCCTCAAAGACATAATGAGAAAAGAGAAACATGAGCTACACCATAGATGTATCAACTGTTGCAGAAAACATATGAAGGCTAGAAAACCTCTGCAAGGTCCTCTCCACTCTCAAAAGACTTCAAAAATGGATTCAACCCCCTCGTTGATCTAGCACCCATAGAATTAAACCTGCAAAAATTATATTTACAAATGCTCCAATGGCTCTAAAAACTATTCCATTAGTTTCAAAAGACCCAAAAATGCCTATTTAGCCTCTTCCTGCTCCTGAAAAGACAAAAAATGGAAGACATTATGAGCTCCCCAAGTTTTGCTGCTAGTCGACCTACAATTTCGCTCCATTTTTCGCTAATGGAGCAACAACTTGGTGCAATTCCGATGCAATTTGTGGGATGATTAAATTTTCCATTAACTCCTGTGTGCACCCTCATCACATGGATCCCCACGTGACCTGGGCCTGCCCCCCATAGTCTAGCTCCCTTTGAATCTACCCTTGGTCCTAGCTTATGGTCACATGCCATTTAAAATAAGATTGAGGGTGTGGGAGGGGCAGGCCTAAGCCATGGCCCCTGGTCCCACCCCTGGTCCTTTTGGGTGCAGTGATCCAGGCTCGGGCTAGCCCTCAGCCCCTTACCAAACCTATGCCCAAATGTATTGTTTAAATATAAAATTTCGGAGGTCCTTTAATAAGGACTACGTGTGGCACGATGGTAAGAATGAAGATTAGTTGGTGTGAGGTTCTTGGTTTGAATCTTTTGGAGTGTAATTCGACTTGCACCAAAAAACAATTAGTGGCCACTGAGGTGCCATGTGGAAGCCTCTAGTTGGACCATGTGGAAGCCTCTAATTGGTCCACGTAACCATACCCCAATAGCCAATTCGAAAATGCCAACTCACAACCAATCGATTCTGAAATGTGGCGAGTTGTGATTGGCCCTTTTTGAATCCCAGTCATTTTTCCAAATTAGCGGGCCCAGTCAGCATGCCACGTCAGTAGTACGAACTGCTGACTGGGTAGAATTGCACAATTTTTTCCCCGTTTCCCAAAGCGATCAGAACGTGATAATATTTACATATGACGTCCATTTGATGCGCCATTTGCACCATTGGAATCATGGCGTCGAGAAATACACAATAGTGCTATCAAAAATGAATTTTGAAACAGTAAAATTTTGAGCCTTTTAGGATCCGTCTGGATCAATGGAGGAATTTCTCCCCTCTTCATTCTTATTGATTTGGTGTTTTATATGACGGTCCTCCTCAAGCCTTCAGTAATGAATTCCTTGTTGTTGAATTCTCATTGGATTGTCAAGTTGATGTTGCACTTGTGCGTGACTGGTTCATGGTTTCCTGTAATAGAGAGGAAATGATGTTTTAAGGCATGTTACCCTTAGTTGTGGTTTTACAATGATGATTCCACGAAGGGAATCTAAATATAAATTCTTATCTTGATATCATTATTAAGAAGAATATTTGATCTTCTTGTGCTTGAAAGCTTTAAAGTACTGAAGCATGTTTCTTTGGTGTTGTGGTTTCATAAGCAATGCCTTGTTACATGAGTTTAAATGTATATGCATGACTTAATGTTGTTGTATGAGGGATGGTTAGTTTTCTCGAGTTTGATGGTTTAAAATGTTTGATGTATGGTCTTGATTGTATACATTGGTACTTAGGTTACTTCATGCAAAGTTATGCATGCAAACACATCCTTGTGAGAACAAGGATCATTTGTTAAGAGGATTATGTGTTTTGGACACTTATACCCTTGTATAATTTCCTTACAGAGTAGTTCAAGTAATTTATGTAATGTGGAGATACGAAATATAGTGATTTCCTATCAAGTGGTCGATTAGGCCTTTGTGTATGCCTTAGATATTGGTGATTGATATGCACTGTTGTCAACACACATATGTATGTCGTGGGTAAGAATATTAGCATTATGGTTATGTGATTAAGTTGATATTGAGTATATTGGCTACGTCTACTGAGTTTGGTAAAGAGTAATAAAGAACCTCATTCAACCCATTGTGGTGATAATACAAGTGGGAGAGTCTCTTATAGAACCACCAAATTTAAAGATCAATCAAATCGTTATAACCCAAGCTCCAAGAAAAATCATTACGATTGAATCATGCCTGAGTTCTTGTGTAAATGGTGCATAATTTAGGAAGGGATAAAACCCTTATATAAACCACCAGATGTAGGGAACAAGGTGTACCAGATGATATTTCCCAATGTATGAACTGGGGTGTCCCGGATGATATTCCCCAGATGCATGAAGCAAGTGCACCAGAGGATCCATCCCGTTAGATCTATCTCGGAGGCTATTTTCATGAGAAAAGAAAAAGGCACATTGAGAGTTATTTCCGAGGAAATGGGGCCAGGAATGATATATGGGGAAACACACGGGGATTTATAATCAGGGAACACACCAGGAGTTATGACTAGGGTAACACACCGATAGTTATAAAAAAGGAACACATCTTGAATTATAGTTGGGGCAATGCACTGAAATTTATAGCCAGGGTAACTCTCAAGAGTTATAGTCGGGGAACACACCAAGAGTTATATCCAGGGTAACACACCAAGAGTCCTAATTGGGGAACACACTAGAAATTATAGCGAGGGTAGTGCACGAAAAGTTATAACTGGGGTAATGCCCGAGCATGGGGGATTCACTGGGAGAGAAATACCATACCACGTGGGTTCATTTTTGGGGATATATATTGAGGGGAAAATGACACAATATATTGATCATATAATAGGGGGTAAAGGGTTTTAATATTGGTAGGTATAAAATTTGAAGCTCAAATTTAATGAAAAAATATAAAGGGGTATAAAAAATGGTAATGAAAAAATGGAAACCTACAATATCTAGTGAAAGTAGGGGTTTTTTAAATTGGGAAGGTGTATTGGGTTCATATTTGTAGGGGGTTAAATAATGTGTTTTTTAGAGGTATTTTACAATATGTAGTCAAATTAAAGGTATTTTTTAGTATGTCACGAACGCACGTGCTATGTTAGAGGTTCATTGAGTGAAGCCCTTTTGTGCTCGAGAATTATGGGTGAGGAACGCCACCGTGACATTCAATCGGAGTAATGGCATTGGGAATTGAGTCGGGATAATGAAATTGGGATCATGAATATAATGAAAGAGTCAAAAACTAGTAGAGATCCTCCATGTGGCACTGATAGTACAATTTGACTAGGAAACAACGAGGGGGTCACATGGAAAGGGAAAGGGTGATGTGGCACTTAAATTTAAATGGCCATAATTTCCAATATGGAGGTTAGATTGGGATGAAATTTATGTCACTGTAATCATCTCGACAAGATAAACACAATGAAATAATTTATGTGAAGTTTTGTAGAAGTAAAAATAGATTGATTTTTTTTTTAACCCCATTTCCATAATGGCACCTTCGATCTTCGATCTATATAGTTGTATAAATTAATGTGTAGATTCTAAACTACTCATGAAATTTTCTAAATAAAATGACTAGAAGCTATTCTACTCATCTGTGGAAGCAAATTCATAATGGATAATACAAATCATTAACATGCATAAAGATTCAACACATATACACAAATATTTATCTATGGGAAAGAAAATGCTCAAAACCCCTTACTATTTGTATTGGATTAATCAAAGAATAGAGAAGAAATACAATGCTTGCTCAATCCTGAGAAACCTTTGCACCAACACAATCTATCTCACTTCCTCACAAACTGACTATGGCCAATACTTAGCCAATTTTCCTTCCTTCCAAGCTCCTATTTCCTTGCACTGTTTGATGAGGAATTAGCTCCTATTAATTAGGGAAATTACTTATTGAGAATTGTGCAATTCCTTTAGGCCCTTCTTTGACTGCATGCACCAAATGCACAACTTGGAAAATTCTATAGCTGATAGTACATTTCCCTTGAACTCCAATATCAAATGAGTAACTCAAATTCTCTGCATGTAACAATTATTTTGGGTTGATTGATTAGTTAACTGGAGGATCACCCAGTGTAAAAAAATTTACACACCCTTAACTAGACCTCCAATAGTTCTACTAACAATGAGAACTAGTTACACTGCCAATAACTAAAATTAATTGAAATAGATTGCTACAAATTAGTAATCAATCATGTAGAACTGAACTAAAGTGTGTTATTTTTTGGTAGCATTGGAAGTGATCTAGCCTTGAAAATTGGTGGAGAGGCTAAGGCACATGAGTTCTAAAGAACCCATAAATTGTTTGGTGAAATTCCACCCAGAATGTATTTTATTAAAATAATTAATATTTTTAATGGAGTTCCTAAGTCTATACTTAGGGAAATTAAAATGTTAAGACTCAACAAGAAAAGTATAAAATGGAGGCTTGGGGTTCATTTGGAAATACACACAAAGAGATAAAATTGATCTGGAGTTCGATTTCTAGGGCTTGGAAGCTAGGAAATTCAAAGTAAGTGATCATTCTACAACAGAGGGGCGATGAGAATCTAGAAGGACTTTCTAGAGAATACTGATAGAGAGGCGGAGAGAGATTCCAGACAGGCAGCGTAGTAGCTGATAGAGCTGACATTGGGCCAGTCTAGGCCCACACAGTCCTGACGCAAAGCTAGAAGGGCTAGCACAGAGCAGAAAAACCACCTGTCACGCAGAATCCAGAACTGTTGGGAACAACCAAGAACTTCCGAGATAGCTGACATGGAGGCAGAAGAAGTGGTGTAGGGCTGATGCAGAGCCTGAAAGGATGATACAGAGCCTACACATGGCCAGTGTAGAAATAGCCGGGGTTAGCTAGTATTGTGTCGGATCAGCCAGAATTCTGCCAGGTGAAGTGAGGTAAAACTCACTCAGATTTTCGGCCAATATTTTTCTCTGTAAAGGATTCATAGATGAACATCCTAGATTTTTATTCATATATTTCTCCTGTATAATAATAAACCCTCAGAGCTGCTACACCAGTTTTCCAGCATTGGGTTTTTCTGGGAACTATTGTGTCCAAAGATACGTATGTCCTATGTATCTTGTTCTTTGCTTTATTTTTTGTTTCATGAGATCAAATATTTAATTATTGTAGGCCAAAAAAGTAATTTACTTCAATATTCAGAAGAATAACTTGATGAATGTAATTTAAAAATCAAGTAGGTGAAGTAGAATCAGATTTGTTGCAGTAGGGGTTCTTTTGAGTCTAGGACTTTTCACAAAGTGTCTCCAAATAAAATTTACTAAGTTAAATGAGTGACAAGACCCATGTCACCTCAGTTAACTACCTCCAAGTATTCTGCTGAAATTGAAATTGAAATTTCTCCTAATTTAATCAAGGGAAAATTAAATTAGGAATTTCTTGTTGCATTTTTAACACTCCCTCTCAACAAGAAATGGATTCACATCTACCCCGATCTAACACCTTGGAATTTTGTGCATGCAACACTTATCTTTGTTGTTGTTTCTATTGCAACATCTGCAGCTGAGAAGCATCCAAAAAAATAAATAAATAATCATTGAATCTGTAGAAAATCTTGTAGATTCACAAGCTAATGCAATTTTCTAAAGAAAGATGCCAGAATCTACTTCTAATATTTACAGCGGAAGCCCATAAACATCGATCAAATAATAATCAATAGAGGAAGATAATCAAAGGCATATAACACAATAAATATCTGGGGAAAGCCACATCTCATAACCCCACTATATGTTTTATATTAATCAGGAAAATCAAGATAAAACTACAATGCTTGTTCTCTCTAGAACAATTTTAGCACTTAGAAAATTCAATCTCCAACTCATAAACAAGATCAAGGCCAAATATTAGCCTCTTCACAAGTTCTCTAAGTCTCTATTCCAATGTGTAATTCCTATGGAGGATAAATTGTATTTAAAGGGAAATAAAACCTCTAAAAATAGCGCAATCCCTTAAGGATCAGTTCTTGATTGCATGCACTATCAGTGCAACTCAGAAAAATCTAAAACAAATACTACACTATCCCTACACTCTAGTCTCAACTGGGTCTTTCTCAGAGTCGACATGCATGAGTTTCTGATAAGTAAATATTCAGTTAAATAGAGTAGCATTGGTGGAGTTTATTAGTGTCACCATTGACTGTTAAGTCACTATTAGTTCTCTTAATTAGTTTGAGAACTAATTTAACTGAACTAACTCATGAAACTGAGTCTTCTATTTTACAACTCACAATTAACTCACATTGGACTCCTACAAAGTAGGGAGAACATATACATGACTTCCAAAAGACTTCCAACTCGAATTTCCTAAGTTAAGTAAGTTTAATAAACTTAATTTAACTAATTTTAAGTTGCTATGAGAATAGAATTCGAATTTAATTCACAGTTTAATTCAAGGACAAATTAAACTGGAATTTCTTGTTGCCGTTTCTCAACACTCCCTCTCAGCAAGAAATGGATATCAACTACCGCGATCATGTCTCTGTGAAACTAGAATTTACATCTTAACAATGTCTTTGTCAAGATGTCAGCATCCTACTCCTCCATGGGAATGTAATCTAACAACATGATCCGCCTCAATACACAATCTTTGAGATGATGATACCGCATATCAATATTCTTGGACTGATCATGAAAGACTGGATTTTTAGAGAGTTTGATACAACTTTGATTATCACAATAAATCACTTTTGGATCCATCTGCTGACCAAACAAACCAACCGGGATCTTCGTCATCCAGATAGCCTCACATGTCGTCTGACTTGCATCCATGTACTCTGCCTCTGCCGAAATGAGTGCAATTGATCTCTGTTTCATGTTGTACCAAGAAACTGTCATTGACCCAATACTAAAGATCCCTCTTGATGTGCTCTTCCTGTCGGATTGAATCCTTGCCCAATCTGCATCGATGAAGCCTTGAAGCTTCAATCCCTCTATCCACCTATACCATAACCCAAAATGAATACTGCCTCTAAGGTACCTCAATACATGCTTTGCCTCTTTCCCATATAGCATGGTAGGCCTAATCATCGTTTGACTAAGCTGGTTAAATGCATATCACATATTCGGTCGTGTTTTCACCAAGAACATGAGTGAACCCACAAGCTGCCTATAAACAATAGCTTCCACTACTTCCCCTGAAGTAGCATCCTCCTTCCTCTAGTTACCAGCTAGAGGAGTCTCCATGGGTTTACTGCTCTCCATGCAGAATCTCCTAAGTATCTCATTGGCATACTTTCCCTGAGATACAAACAAATCCCCATCTCTCTACCATACCTCCATGCCAAGAAAGTAATGCATGAGCCCCATGTCCTTCATCTCAAACTCTCTTGCAAGGTCCTCCTTGAAATATTTGATGAGATTTTCATCACCTGTTAGTATGAGATCATCTACATAAAGTACAATGATCAACAACTTACCTTCCACCACTATGTGATACAGGTTCGCATCTGATTCACTCTTCGTGAAGCCCAACCCAGTGAAGTAGCTATCTATCCTGGTGTACCAAGAACATGGGGCTTGCTTCAGCCCATACAACGCTCTCTTGAGTCGGCACACATGTGACTCATGGTCTAAGGTTTCAAAACCTTCGGGCTGCTCTATGTACACCTCTTCCTCAATCATGCCATTGAGGAAGGAAGTCTTCACATCCATCTGATAGATCTTCCAACCCATCTGTGCTGATAGTGCAAAAATAGGTCTGATTGATGAGTACCTTGCAACAGGAGATAAGTTCTCATCATAGTCAATCCCCTCTACTTGTGAAAATACACGGGCCAAAAATATGGCCTTATGCTTCTCCACACTACCATATACAGTGTTCTTTACCTTGTAAAGCCAACGTGATCTCACAACTGACTTGTCCTCCAATCTCAAGACCACATCTCAAGCAGTGTTTCGAACTATGGAGTCATACTCCTCCACCATTGCATACAACCAAACAGACTGTTGCACTGCTTCCAGAAAGGAAGATGGCTCTGTCACAACACATGCACCCATAAGTGCCATGTATCTAGTGCACCTCTCTGGTGACCTCCTCTGTCTACACTAACAAGAGGGTGAAACCATATTCTCCCGTGCATCATCCAATAATCTGTCAGCCTCTCTAGTGCACTTTCTTCCCTCTTTGGAAAACTATGTCTGAGTGGATGTCTCCACTCTTTGAGCCTTTGCATGTGGTTGCTCCACATCAATTTGAGGCCCCTGAAACTTAGGAGCTAAAAGCTCCTCATCCACATGTATCTCAAGCTCCCTCTCAAGGGATACTCACATGGCATTCTCCTCATCGAACCTGATATCCCTATGAACCATTGTCATCCAACTGGTTGGCATGTACACCCGATAGTTGTGGGGTGTATCAATGTACCCCACAAAGATCCCCAACTCTATTGTTGGCTCAAGCTTATTCCGTGCATCTTTGGTCACATGGAAATAAACCAATGACCCAAAAATCCTGAAGTGACCAACATCTGGCCTCTTACCAGAATAAGCCTCCTCTGGTGTCTTCATCTCAAGTATCTGATGTGGGCTACGGTTCTGAACATAAATCGTTGTGTTGCATGCCTCAGCCCACAAGTGTAGTGGTAGGCCCTGATCATGAAACATCGCCCTTTCTACCCCTACTATGCTCCTATTCTTCCTCTCGACAACCCCATTCTATTGAGGGTTATGGGGTGCTGTAAACTCTCGTTTAATCCCTTCCATTACACAAAAGTTCTTAAACTCATTGGAGACATACTCACCACCATTATCACTCCATAGAGCTTTAAAATTCTTTCCGGACTCTTTCTCTACCAATACCCATAAAAAATACCCATCATTTAAGAGAATAGTCATCAAAAAATGTAACATAATTTCTATGTTTGGTTGTGGATGCTATCGATAATGGTCCACACACATCTGAATGGATTCTCTCTAGAATAGACTCTGCTTGACTGTCTCTGTGTCCAAAGGAAGACTTGGTGTATTTTCCCAAAGTAAAACCCTTGCATGTATCAACTTGCTCAAGTGTACCTTTTGGAATACTGGTAGAGATTTGCTGCAATATCTTCAAAGCCCCATGATGCAAGTGGCCCAATTGCCTGTGCCACAACTCGCCGACGTCTCGGCTCAACATCTTTTCTGCTTTTGAAATCAAAGCAACACAATCCTCTACCTCTATCTTATAGAGATTCTGAACTTGAATCCCTATCTTCTTTACTTGACCCATGGCTACGTGTCGAAGGAACACCTTTCCTTTTATAAAGATCACACCATAGCATCTATCCTCAAGCATGGCAATGGATGCCAATTTCTTCATCAGTCCGGGTACATACATAACATTCTTCAAGGTGAGTAGAGCTGCATGCTCCCTATAAAAAGTAATAGTGCCCACACCAGTAACATTATACTTACTGTCATCACCCATCTCGATATGCCTTTTGAGATCTTTCTCCTCCAGTTCACTGAATAACTCTTTTTCGCTAGTCATGTGGAAAGAAGATCCATTGTCTAAGTACCAGACACTTCCCATCTTTGAGGGAAAAGTTCAATTCGAATTGGGAGGCCAAAGCCTCATCGGCCGCTCCTCCTAAGGACTTCCCCCTGGACTTCTTCAAGGGACAATTTTTAGCAAAGTGACCGATCTTGTGACAATGAAAGAATTTAACTTTCATCACGTCCTTCTTCTTACCTCCATGATAAGAATCCGATTTGGAACGAGAAATTTTACCTTCCCCCTTCCTCGCCTTAATCGCTAAGGCATAATTCTCTTCATCATTAGGCTTTGATGAAGAGCCATCCCTGGTGTTCCTCCTAATCTCATCCTGCATGAAATATGATCATAGTCGTTCTCAATCTGGCCGCCTCTCCTAACCATTGATAGAGTCCTGATAACTATGCAAACTCTTTGGGAGTCCAAGAGGAGCAAGTCTCAACATATCCTCCTTGACAACCATGATTCCAACACTTCCAATTTCATCCTGACATTGAGTGAACTTGGTCAAGTACTTTGGAATCGTCTTGCCTTTCTCCATCTTGATTTTACGAAGTTTATCCTTCAGTCCCAACTTCCTTTGATCACTGGTATTAGGATACAAGTCTGTCAATGTTTTCCACATACCATGCGGGGTTTCCTTTCCATGGAGACTCGAGGCAATATGATCTCGAACTCCCTCAAGGATTATCCGCCTTGCCTTCTCCACACACTTCTTCCACTCAACCAAGTTCAATGCATCAATCGCTGTTGGCTTAGGAATTGGTTGTTCAACAAGTTCCTTCAAGCCATTTTCCTCTAGCACAACCTCCATCTTGTCCCTCCAGGCTATGAAATTTGAGCTACCTTCCTAGGAATACTCAAGCCTCAACCCATGGAATTCCATCTATCAATCCCGAAGTATGTATGCAAATTCGACTTTCACTTGTAACCTAGAAACTCAAAACTTCGAAATCTCCTCTAGAGAGCTGATTTTAAATCAGTGATATCGCCCTCATTCGAACTCTGATTCGGTAATTTTTTTTTTTTGAATTTAGGTATCTTTTCCCAAGGAATCCATATATGCAATTTGTTTATGAAAATTTTGCACATAAATTCTCAGATCTTCTTTGCAAACTCTCTACCCAAAAAACAATCTTGCTCTGACACCATGTAAAAAATCTTGTATATTCACAAGCTAATGCAATTTTCGAAAGCAAAAGACAAGAATCTACTTCTACTCTTTATAGCGGAAGCCCATAAATATCAAGCAAACAGTAATCAATAGAGGAAGAGAATCAAAGACACATAACACAATAAATATCCGCGGAAAGCCACAACTCAAAACCCCACTATCTATTTTGTATTAATCCAGAAAATAAAGATGAAATTACAATGCTTTTTCTCTCTAGAACAATCCCAACACTTAGAAAATTCAATCTCCAACTCATAAGAAAGATCAAGGCCAAAGGGTAGCCTCTTCACAAGCTCTCCAAGTCTCTATTCCAGCTTGTAATTCCTATGAAGGATAACGTGTATATAAAGGGAAATAAAGCCTCTAAAAATAGCGCAATCCCTTAAGGATCAGTTCCTGATTGCATGTACTATCAGTGCAACTCAGAAAAATCTAAAACAAATAGTACACTGTACCTGCACTCTAGTCTCAACTGTGTCTTTCTTAGAATTGACAAGCATGAGTTTCTGATCAGTAAATATTCAGTTAACTAGAGTAGCACTAGTGGAGTTCATTAGTGTCATCGCTGACTGTTAACTCATTATTAGTTCTCTCAATCAGTTTGAGAACTAATTTAACTGAACTAACTCATGAAACTGAGTCTTCTATTTTACAACTCATAATTAACTCACACTAGACTCCTATAAAGCAGGGAGAACATATACATGACTTCCAAAAGACTTCCAACTCGAATTTCCTAAGTTAAGTAAGTTCAATAAACTTAATTTAACTATTTTTAAGTTTCTATGAGAATAGAATTCAAATTTAATTAATAGTTTAATTCAAGGAAAAATTAAACTGGAATTTCTTGTTGCCATTTCTCAATAGAATCAATCTACAAGTCTCCACTAGGAAAATTGTGTTGTTGTTGACTCTGCTATTGAGCCTTCTTTTCTTCTTTCAACACTACTCTTCACTCCTCAGTATCTGACTGACATTGATCCTCCCGCTACTAAATATTGTGGGCCCCTGTAGCAAGGTAATGATCCATGAGACAAACACACCTCAATGGAACCTACCCAAATTTCTTCAACTCTTGGACTAAGGATCTACATCACTCCACTTCACTCCTAGAGGTCTAACTGCATGTGCTCCCTCTGAACCACTTCCCCCTACTGAAGGTCTCTGCTTGAGTGGATGAATCTACTATGTCTCCTCTCTTCTTCTTCACTTGTGGCTACTCCACAACATTAGGAGATTTTTGAGGTCTAAAATGGGCCTCCTAAGGAAATTATAAAATAATAGTGGAAATAATAAAATAAGATTAGATTACATCATCAAATTTTAGAGGGAAAAAAGACAAAACTATTTTTTCAACTTATCTCTGTATGGGTTTACTCAAATTTCGAGCGGAAACACTTGTTGGATGCATAATTTGATTCCTCATCCAAGGAGTACCCATGTTGCATACTTTCAATGGACCCTGCTACACGAAAAATGAGAAATACATGAAAAACATGATTGCAATCACGTTTTTTCATGTATTTCTCATTTTTCGTGTAGTAAGGTCCATTGAAAGTATGCAACATGGGTACTCCTTGGATGAGGAATTAAATTTTTCATCCAAGGTGTACTTCCACTCGAAATTTGAGTAAACGCTTAGGGAGATAAGTTGAAAATACAAGTTGAAAAAGTAGTTTTTATTATTTTATTATTTTTTAATATTTGTACTTTTTTACTCCAAAAATATTGAATCATCCCCCGTGGTTGACGTCCTCATCTTGAATCCCATTGGTTCTTATACAGTTTATTTTGGTTGGACATTTTTCTTAGGAGGCCCATCTTAGGCCTCAAAAATCCCCTGATGCTTACTGAGGCTTATTTTGAGGCTACATGTTGAGAGGTCTAACATGCTCTCTCTCAACCATCAGATCTCGAGTTTCTACCTTGCTCCTCAAGGCTTTGCATGCATCTTTTACCTAAAGTGCATATAGGTTATTAACTTGAACCCTGATCTGCTTCACCTGTCTCATGGCTATGTGTCTTAGGAAAGCCTTCCTTTTGTTGAATATCACATTGTAGTCACGGTCTTCCAACACAACTATAGAGAAAATATTATTCTTTAGACCCAGAAAAAACATCACATCCTTGAGTATCAGAGGGGATCCCGACTCCCTTTGAAAGGTGATAGTTACAATCCCGGTTGCGTTGTACCTTCCATTGTCTCCAAACTCAATGCTCCTTTGGAGATCTTTCTCCTCCAAGTCACTGAAGAATTATCTATCCCTGTCATGTGGAACAAGGCACTACTATCTAGATACTACACACTCCCCATCATACTTCTGATCATGCATGTGATGAGAGTGAAATTAAGCTCTAACTACGAAGATAAAGCTTCACCTACTATAACTATTGCAGGATCCTTCTTGCTTTCCTTCTTATGTGGACACTTCATGACATAGTGCTTGAATTCATGACAGTGAAAGCACTTGATTTTGGACAAGTCTTTCTGCTTTCCCTCTTTGCTGGAATTAGCCTCACCCTGGAACTTCTTCCCCTTGGAATTCTTTCCATTTCCGACTAATGCAAAGTCATCTTCCTCTTCTTTAGATGAGGTTCCATCTTTGTTTCTCCACTTTGTTTCTTCCTGCACTAGATCATACCATAACCACTCCCAACTCGGTAGTTTCTCTCTACCATTTACAGAATCTTGATAATTATGCTAGTTCTTGGGAAGGCCCAAGAGGGTTAGAGCTACTAGATATTCTTGAGGGACAATAACACTAACCCCGATAATCTCAACACGACATTGTGTACGCCTGCTCAACTACTGCATAATTGTGTCATTCTTTTGCATCTTAATACTTCAAATATTATCCTTGAGTGCCAACTTCATGTGGTCACTATTGTTCTCAAACAACTTTGTTAGTGTTTTCCACATTGTAAAAGAAGTCTCTTTCCCATGGAGATTTAAGACAATATGATCCCGAACTCCCTCCAATATGACCCTCCTCGGTTTAGCCACATCCTTCTTACACTGAGCAAGATCCCGGGAAAAAGATTCTAGGGATTTTGCTACATCTACCTTGATGTATTATAGTAGCCCATTATGATTCAATACTTCCTCCATTCATATCTTCCATGCCACAAAATTTGTGGTTCCTTCCAAAGCATACTCGAGCTTGATTCCATTGAAATCCATCTTCTCAGTACTAGAGAAAACCAATAACATTGATCTTAAAATTCGAACCTCCTACAATGAAAACTTCAAATTCTCGTCTCTATTATGAATCTGGGTCTACTACCATGTATAAATTAATGTGTATATTCTAAGCTGCTCATGAATTTTCTAAATCACAAGACTAGAAGCTACTCTACTCATCTGTGGAAGAAAATTCATGATCGAGAATACAAATCATTAACATGCATCAATATTCAATACATATACAGAGATTTATATAGGGGAAAGCAACTTCTCAAAACCCCTTACTATATGTATTGCATTAATCAAAGAATAAAGAAGAAATACAATGCTTTCTCAAGCCTGAGCAACGCATGCACTATTATAATCTATCTTCCTCACAGATTAACTATGGCCAACTCTTAGGCAATTTTCCAACCTGCCAAGCTCCTATTTCCTTGTTTTATTTGATGAGGAATTAACTGCTATTAATTAGGGAAACTACTCATTGATAATTGCGCATTTCTTTTAGGCCCTTTTTTGACTGCATGCACCACTTGTACAACTTGGAAAATTCTACAACTCATACTACACTGCTCTTGAAATCCAATCTCAATTGGGTAACTCGAAGTCTTTGCATGCACCAATTATTTTGGGCTAATTGATCAGTTAACTGGATGATCATTCAGTGTAAAAAGAGTTACACATCCTTAACTAGACCTCCACTAGTTCTACTGACAATGAGAACTAGTTACATTGACAATAACTCAAATTAAATGAAATAGATTGCTACAAATTAGCAATCAATTTTGTAGAACTGAACTCAAGTGTCTCCAACTTGAGTTTACTGAGTTAACTGAGTGACAAGACCCATGTCACTTGAGTTAACTACCTCCAAGTATTCAACTGAAATTGAAATTGGAATTTATCCTAATTTAATCAGGGAAAAATTAAATTAGGAATTTCTTGCTGCATTTTCAACAATAGTAGCATCATTCTCTTAATTGGTGTCATGGTGAAGATGAGGAGGGGGTGTGTTATGCAATAAAATCATTTATGTGAAGTTTTATAGAATCCAAAAAATATTGAAACTTTTTTGACCCCATTTGCATAACGACACCTTGGATATTAGGTCAACATAGTAAACACCTCCTCTTAATAGGTGTTATGGTGAGGATTAGGAGGGGGTGTGTTATAGAGTGGTATTAGAGCACCCAAGTTCAACACTCGGATTGGATGGGCTCAATCACAGGAGAATTGGAGGTATAGTGTTTGAGACTCTATTCGAGAGTCAAGTGGCGATATAATTGCTTGTTGTAGGTGTTGATTATAACATTATGAGGCTTACATGTTGATTGTTTTCTTATGCAAGTGAACGTTGGGTGTAGTATTGCGAAGGAATGATTATGTACTAACTTGGGATTGCATGCAGGTCCTATGATGCATTTTGTAAATGTGAAAATTAAAGGGATGATAGATGCTAATGTGACATATGGTTTTCTAATTGATTCCCTTGAGATTGCAAATGCAATGGTTGTTGGCTTGGGAAAAAAGGGATGAGTGTAAAAATGATAAAATCTAATCTCTAAAATTTCGTAATAATAGCCTCGGTAAAGAGACTGGTATTCTATTGATGTTATTAGCCTTGGTAAGGAGGCTAATTGTAATTAATGCTGATGGTTGGTAACAAACTAATTTCTAAAAATTGTGTAGGCATGATTATAAATAGATTGATATGCTCATGTGCATGAATTTTTTCTTTCTAGAAAGATTTTGCTGATATATAAGTATGCCTAATTATTTCTTGGATTTTGAGTCGTGTGACTAATGAAAAAATGAGATATGTGTGCAGTTGTAGGACAACATGCTTGGCTTATAATGGCAAGATAACAACTAGTATAATTGATATATTCATTAAAACACTAACCACTGAGTGTATGTGGTAGCATAACAAGACTTAGTGGTAGTAAAAGAAGCCTGTAACATGGCATGGTGCAACAAGCATGAATGGTTGGAAATTGGTTAAGATTTTATTCATGAACCATTGGGAACATCAAGACTCATGGGGATTGAGATGTTATGTTGTTGAATATTTAATGTTTTTTGTTCATCAATTGATTCACACTCGAATTTTACTTTTTACTGTGGGTTTTCACATGGGCATGCTATTTTTTTTCATGATTGTATGGCCATTGTCATGAATTTATTTATTTTCATTGTTTCCCCCTTTTCCTTTGTATTTTTCCTTTCGTTATTCATGCTTTCTGGGGGGTTGGGAGTATTGGTTGGACGTGGTAGAAAGGCATGGGGTTCTGGTAAGAGAGACAAGAAGGAAATATGCATAAATAAAAAAATGAACCAATTGAGAAAGGTTGGATTTGAGCGGTGGGCCGGGGAAGGCCATCACTGGGGTATATTGGAGCATCGCTCTTAGATATGACAATTATTTCAAGGAGTCCTATAAATTCTGATTCTAATTGACAAAAGACTATCCATGACAAGTTGAATTGAAACATGATAGTTAAGAAGGTTGGTTTGGTCCATGGGGATATTGGACAATGATATGGTAGCCATGAAAATGTCTCAAAAGGAAGTTCCTTTGACATTGAATCTAATTACATATGAAAATGTATGTTCATGATCATGTTGATCTGTATGCTTAAATTCCACTGTGACTGACATGGTCTTGTTAGGAATCATTCTTGTGGAAGAATGATTGTATAAAATTTTATCTCATGCAAATATAAATAGTTATATGGGATGATAGGATAAGTTGTCCAATGAGATTCCTGGTTGAAAGAGGAATCGATGGGGAAAAATCCCTAGATGACCAGGGATTTTAATAAGAATACGATTGTATATGCTCATGTTGTGCCATGTGGATGACATGGTAATGATGATTTTTATGGAAGCATGTATATTAACTAATAAGGGAAATCCTTGATTGCAGGATTTGAAAGTACTCTAGTAAGTGCCACACTGATACTAGAAGAGAATTCGGTGGAGTAGAGAAACTCTAATGATAACATATTTGATAAGACCATGAGGATTGTTCGATGATAATCACAAAGCATAACTCTGATGATAGCATAACTGATAAAATTGTAAGGCTTTCTAATCGATAATCAAAGAGGATCTTTGATGGTAGTACGACTAAGAAACCAACAAGGCTTGCTAGTTGATAATCATAGAGTAAGCTCATATGATAAATTGGTTGAGAAACCCAAAATACTTGTTGGTTGATAATAACTCAGTAGTGGCTATGCCTAATAGGATGATAAACCCACTAGAGACTGTGTTGGTTGATAACTTCTAAGAGGTGGGGGCACACAGGGGTAGCGGGTTGATAACACCTGATGTAGTTCCAGGGGATTGAGGTGAGAACAGAGGTGGAAGTTCCACTAAGTTGTTGGAGAAGTGTACTCTTACACTTCCAGGAGTAACACAACTGATAAAACCTCCTCATTATTAATTATCTCTCTCTTTCCAAGGCTGAACGAAGACTCTTGGTGCCTTGCATGAACCTATGCACTAAAATGTGTTAGTTTTTGTAGCATTGGAGGTGTTCTAGTGTAGAAAATTTGTGGAGAGGCTAAAACACAAGAGTTCTCCATAACCTAGAAATCGTTTTTGGAAATTCCACCTAAAAGTATGTCAATTAGATTATTCACCTATTTTTAAATATTTCCCGAGTCTAAACTTAGGAAAAGGGGTTAATTAATTAGTGTTAATTGAAAAAGGTGTGAATCATCTAGAAAATCACATGGATCAATCCAAAAATGATCTTAGCCATCAATTATGTTTTAATTTTGGCAGTTGGAGTCCCAATTGGAGATTATAAGAGGAGGCCAATGGGTAGATGGATAACACACACTTGAGATTGATTTCCTTCGGTAGTTTGATTTCTCCAGAGAGCAACAACAATTGTTGGAAGATTTTGAGCGAGAGAAGGGAAGCAGAGACAAATATGGGCAAGAATAGTGAGTCTGGGGGAAGAGATTCCAGTTCCGAAGAGTGCATTACAAAGAGGCATAGATAACCATAGAGAGGTTGCGCATAAGCCTCTAAGAGGTAGTTCAATTTGCAGATTCGGGAAGTCGTTTCACTTTCGAAGGTAGGAAAATTTTGCAGAAGCCGATAGAAACATTTCCAGAGTCATTTGTAAACTAAACAGGAAACTCGGTGTGATATCTAGGCCGTATGAATTTGCGTCTCTGTAGAGGGTGACGTAGGGAAATTCATGGAGGGGTTTTAGAGGTTAGCCTTTAGAGCCAGATTGCTTATGGGGTGAGGATAATTCCTCACTAGATTTGTTCTAGTCTTTTTCTTTATAGGATTTCCAGATTTTGGCATCTAGTTGTACTCAAAATTTCTCACTGCTACTTAGTAATAAAATACCTCAGTTGTTGCATTGGTTTTCCCAAGTTGGGTTTTTGCAGGGAATTTTGTCCAAAAATAACCGTGTCAATTTTTTTTTTTTGTGTGTGCCAGTATTTTATCAGTTTCTAATTGATCTTCCATAGAATTTAATTTGGTGAGAATTGCAGTTTTGAATTCTTCGTTGTTTGTGTGGGAAAATAAATTGTTAATTAATTTACAGTTAGAAAAATAATTTCTAGTTGCTGCAATAGTTGAAATTTTCACAAAATGTAGCCATTGTGGTGTAACAATGTGGAGTTGTTGAGAACACCTGATAAATGGGCTTGTTAATAACTGAACTATATCCATTGCGGTGTAATAATGATGATCTGTTTAGAACACTTGATAAATGGGCTTGTTAATAACTGAACTACAGCCACTGTGGTGTAATAATGAAGAGCTTTTGAGAACACTTGATAAATGGGCTCGTTAATAACTGATATGTAGCAACTATGGTGTACAACGAGGAGTTTTTGAGAACACTTGATAAATGGGCTTATTAATAACTGATCTGTAACCACTATGGTGTAATAGTAAGGAGCTATTGAGAACACATGATAAATGAGCTTGTTAATGACTAAAATTGTAGCCACTATTGTGTGACAACCAGGAGCTATTGAGAGCACCTGATAAGTGGGTTTCATTAAAGATATGTGTGAGAATGGTTGAACAACCATTCAAAGGAAAATGTAAGAGGTATAATATAAATTACTGCAATTTTTATATAATGAATTTCATGAGAGATTGTATGCCATGTTATAGGAAAGCATGGAAATTTTCTAGATGGGGTGAATGGTGTTGATCGGAAAAGAGGACCGAAACAATCTAAGATATCAGAGTGCGCAACAAAGGCACCGAGAAAAATGCAAAGAGCCATTAAAGGATGGATGAGTATACACACACACACACACACACACACACACATATATATATTTAAGTTGTAAATGTTGTAAAGAGATGTGTGTATAAATATTTATATCAAATGTGTTTGTTTTGTAAATGGTTATTGAACACCGAGGACATGTTCTGCTCAAGGAGTAGAGGATTGTAACACCCCCCTGGTCAACCTTTCTCTTTTGTAAATAATTGTAATTATTTTAAAATGGTTGAGAGAGGGACACAAATTCCAATGCTTGAGGAGGGAGATTTCTTGAGGAGTTGGTTGTTTTAAATATAATTCATGGATTGACTGAGTGGTGTTAATGGATATGACTAGGTAATAAATCAACTGAAACAAGAAGGACTGGTCCAAGTGTCCTTCAGCTCCAACCACAAGTAAGAAGAGGACAAAAATAAAAAAGATAGACATGGGTTGCGTGTCAAAGGGATTGGTTTGCATAGACCACTCAGGTAAAGGATAAAACCACTATGGCTGAGAGGAAGGGGGGGAATTCTTTGGAGACGCATTCTCTCACATGATGAGGAGGAGGGGATACTCCATTCATGTACAACGAAGAACAACAGAGGGAGGATGACTCTTTATTAACATATTATCACATGCTGAGGAGAGACAGGGAGATATATATTTTTTTCATGTCGAAGGGAGACCCAACGTGCATAGAGAAGGGAGCTTGGATGCACACAAAAGAGGAATCCAAGAGGCCCTTGCGAGAAAAGCAGGAAGGGGGGATGAGAGGCACCTATGGAAAATAGCATAATAAGCTGAAGGGTTTGCAGGAAAAATACCCACAACTCATACACACAGGCAGAGAAGGGAAGAAGAAAAGAAGATGTTGAAGGGTTACTGAGGGTCGAGCGCATTGATGAGAGGGAAGAGAAGGTTATGAGGACCAAGAAATTAAGGAGAAGGTAATCTTTGATGATAGTCAACTAAGAACCCATGAGGCTTGTTGACTAATAATCACAAAGTAGTGTTCATGCCTTATAGGGCTGATAAATCCATTGGAGGCTATGTTGGTTGATATCCTTTGCAAAATGGAGTTATGTTATGAAACCAGCTCAAGAAAAGATAGAAAAGATAGATCAACGCCTTAGAATTCAGCCTCTTCGAGGGGGCAACCTCCTTTACATTACATAAATGAACAATTCTTGGATGATTCAAATGACAAAACCTCCATTCTATATATAGGAGTCTAAGGAGTCACAATATAATCCAGCCGACCTAACAATAATAATATAAAGCCACAAAAATAACAATAGAGGGATTCTATGGGGCACAGAAATAACAATATGGGGGTAATAGGGGCACAACAATATAAATAAGGGGTATAACTACAATAGTAATGGGGTAATCACTAGTATTATAGGGACCCAACATGCCCCTCTCCTTCAAAAAAGTGTTGTCCTCAACGCTTGAGTAGTTCTGGATACTTCTGCATAAAATTCTCATCCTCCCATGTGGAATCTTCAATGGATAAGTTCTTCCACTTGATAAGATACTCTGAAATTGATGGATTTTGTAGCTGTCGAGTTCTTGTTTCTGTGACTGCTTCCGGTTCCAATATAATTTTTCCTTCCTCGTCAAGTTCTGGCAATATTGTTTGAACTGGGAGCTTGTCACCTATAACCTTCTTTAAACATGAAACATGGAAAACTGGGTGCAATCGAGAAGCTGCAGGAAGCTCCAATTTGTATGCCATAGTACCAATCTTTTGCAACACCTTGTACGGACCATAATACTTTGGTGATAATTTATTATCCTTCTTAGCTTGCTTTAGGGACATTTGCTTATATGGTTGTAGCCGTAGGAATACCCAATCACCTACATCAAAACTTCTTTCACTGCGATGTTGATCTGCCTGTTGTTTCATTCTATTTTGTGCCAACACTAGGTTATCCTTTAAGAGTTGGAGGACTTTTTGTTGATGTTCAATGTGATGTTCCACTGCCTGAACCTTAGAATTTCTCTTAAATATGATGTGATGGATGGTGGTTGATACCCATAAAGTGCCATAAATGGGGTCATTTTTGTTGCTGTATGGAAGGAAGTGTTATACCACCATTCAGCCAGAGGCAACCATTTGACCCATTGTGTTTGTTTATCAGATACAAAGCAACGAAGATATCCTTCCAAACATTTGTTTACTATCTCAGTTTGCCCATCAGATTGAGGATGATAAGATGAGCTATGAGCTAACTGAGTACCAAGACAAGAAAATAATTCTGTCCAAAAATTTCCAGTGAAAATGGGATCTCTGTCACTTACAATAATCTTTGGGTTTCCATGTAGCTTTTGAATTGTTTCCATAAATGCAGTAGAAACTGTACTGGCTTTAAATGGATGTGATAATGCACAAAAGTGTGCATACTTGGTAAGTCTGTCAACTACCACCATGATGACACTCTTTCCCTCAGACTTGGGTAAACCTGTGATAAAATCCATTGAAACCTCCTCCCAACGTTGGCTTGGAATGGATAAAGGTTGTAATAGACCTGGTGTCTTAATTGTTTCAACTTTATTTTGTTGGCAAACCAAACATTCCGCCACAAACTTTTGAATATCTGATTTAAGGCCATCCCAAAAAAATTCCTTCTTAACCCTGTGGTAAGTTTTTAAAAATCCTGAGTGCCCTCCTAAGGGAGAAGTGTGCAATTCCATAAGAATCTTTTGTTTTAGCTGGGAATTCTTACAGAGGTATAAGCGATCTTTGTACCATAACGAATCATTTTGCCAGCTAAATGTATCAGACGTACTGGAATCTTGTTGTAGCTTTCGAATAAGTGCCCACACTTCTTCGTCATTCTTCCATTCCTCCCTTGCTTCATTTATCCAATCTGGTTGGATAATAGAAATGGCGCACAACAATGCTTCCACATCCTCATCCTTTCTTGAGAGTGCATCTGCCACCACATTTTGCTTCCCTTTTTTGTAGATGATTTCAAAGTCATAACCCAACATCTTTGTGACCCACTTTTGTTGCTCTTCAGAGGATAATCTTTGTTCTAAAAAGTATTTAAGGCTATCATGATCCGTTTTTACCTTGAAGTGTCTTCCCATTAGGTAGGGTCGCCATTTCTTAAGTGCATGGAGTATTGCCAACATTTCCTTCTCATAAATAGCTTTTCTTAAAAACTTTCCCTTGATTGGACGACTTTCAAAAGCAATGGGTCTTTCATCTTGCATTAGAACAGCACCAATTCCATTTCCTGAAGCATCACATTCCACAATAAAGGTTTTTGTGAAGTCCGGTGTAGCTAAGACCGGTGCTTGGCACATTGCCTCTTTAAGATGTTCAAAGGCCTTTGTTGCTTCCAGAGTCCATGAAAATGCATCTTTCTTCAATAATGTTGTTAGAGGTGCTGCTATTCTCCCATAATTCTTAACAAACTTGCGATAATACCCTGTCAACCCAAGAAATCCTCGCAGATGCTTTATGGATGTGGGGATTTTCCATTCCTTAATGGCTTTAATTTTGCTAGGGTCTACCTTAACTCCTTCATGAGATACAATATGACCCAAATATTCCACCTCCTGGACTCCAAAGAAACATTTGGATCTTTTTGCATATAATTGTTTCTCCTCCAATAGTTGTAGCACCCTGTCAACATGTTCAACATGATCCTTCCAAGACTTGCTGTAGATTAGTATATCATCAAAAAATACTAACACAAATTTTCTAAGGAATGGTTTGAAAATTGAATTCATCAAACCTTGAAATGTTGAAGGTGCATTGGTAAGGCCAAAAGGCATGACCAAAAATTCATAATGACCCTCATGAGTTCTAAATGTTGTTTTCGGAATGTCTTCAATCTTCATTCTGATTTGATGATATCCCGAACGAAGATCCAACTTGGTGAAGTAAATTGATCCATGCAATTCATCCAGTAATTCATCAATGACAGGAATGGGGAACTTATCTTTAATAGTGAGCTTGTTGAGCTCCCTATAATCCGGACACATGCGCCATGATCCATCCTTCTTGTGCACCAATACTACTGGAGCAGAGAAAGAACTTTGACTCGGTTGAATTATACCAGCCTCTAGCATTTCTGCAACCATACGTTCAATTTCACTTTTTTGGACATAGGGATATCTGTACGGCCTGATGTTTGGAGGAACACTTCCTGGAATCAGATGAATAGCATGATCATGATCACGCATAGGTGGGAGACCTTTGGGAGTCTCAAATACCTTGGAATGATTGTCCAGGACTTTTTGGAGATCTGGAGAAATAGATGATTCCAATGTGGAAACATCTAGCGAACATAATTGTGCAATTACACCTCTTTGCTCCTTTTTTAGAAGCTTTGTCATACCATTAGAGCTGATTATCTTTCCTGGTTTCCCTGCAATACCCCTTAATTCAACTTCCTTTCCTTCCATAGAAAATTTGATGAAAAGTTCTTGAAAATTAAAAGCTATTGTACCCAAGGATTGTAGCCATTGGACTCCTAGTACAACATCAGCACCTCCCATTGGAATGGAAAGCATTGGGCTAGTCAATACATATTCTCCCATGGATAGCTTGATATTATGGCACTTTCCAGAGCAATTTATTGTTCCTCCATTTGCAATCATCACTTGACACTCTGGTGCTGGATATAGGAAGCAATTCAATTCTTTTGCTACCCTACAATGAATAAAATTGTGGGTGCTTCCTGAATCAATCAACACTATTACCTTTTTCTTCTTGATTTGTCCTTCTATCTTGATGGTTTGAGGAGTGGTAATTTCCGCCAATGCATTACAAGATATGGTTGGATTTATTTGTTCTTCATCTAGGCTTTGTTCCTGGAGTATATCCTCTTCTTTTGACCTTTCTTGCTCCTTTTCTTCTTCCTCTTCACAATCTATGTAGAATAATTTCTTCTCAGCACACTTATGACCTTTAGTGTATTTGCTATCACAACTGTAACAAAGCCCTTTTGCTCTTTTTTCTTCCAATTGTTGTGGTGTCAACCTTATAGGTTGTGGAAGACTAGGGGCAACAACACTTCCATCTTTATAGTTGTGAGTGGTATGCTTCCTGGTTGCCATAATTTTGCTTTCCATTTTTCTTGCTAACCTGAATGCCTTCTCTAATGAATCAGGTTCCCAAAGGCGAACATCATGTTGGATATTATCCTTTAAAGACCCTATGAACACATCAATCCTATGCTCCTCTGGAATATCTTTTACCCTTATGTTCAATTTTTGGAACTCCTCAATGTGCTCCATTACTGAACCCTTTTGTTTGAGACTTATCAATTGGCTAAAAAAAGTGTTGCTTTTTGTATCCTCATAATGTGCTATCAATTCTTCCGTAAAAATTGCCCAAGTGATAAATTGTTTACGAGAGCAAAGCCATTGATACCATACAAACTGATTTGGTTCCAAATATACAGTTGCCATACGTACCTTTTGTGTGTTTTGCACATTATTGAGATCGAAGAATTGCTCCATCTGTAATATCCATGTGGCAGGATCCTTGCCATCAAACTTCCTCATATCGATTTTTGGAATATGGTGAGTCTTCGATCCAACATTAGCATCTATGGAATCATGATTAACATTTCTTTTATTCTCATCATGAGTTTCCTTTAGTACCCTTTCATCCTTAGTGCCCATTTCTTGTAGCAACTTATTCATATTTATCTTCAATTCGTCCATGTATGTCTTCAAATCTGTGTTCAAATCATCCATCTTAGCTTCCATGCCCTTTATCTTAGATTCCACGCCATTTATCTTAGCTTCTGTTAGCTTTTGTGAGCGTGACATTTGTTGCACTTGTTCTTGTAATTTTGATATATCATGTAGCATTTCTTCCTCTTCTTCATGAGTCATGCTAGAGCTTTCAAGTTCCTTACTAGGTGTTTGCATTTTCTTTCCTCGGGGCATCAGTTACCAATAATAATGCTTTACTATGCCCTTTGAATTCCTTCAAACCAAGCTTATGCAAAAATTTAAAAAAAAACTACACACCTTTTTCACTTTGTAGAAGCCTGATATTGAATCTGATGTATCTCTGTAATTTCGGATCATTCAGTTCTGAAATTTTGACCTGTAGTAGCCTTTTGCCAATGCCACAAGTCTGACCCAAATTGGTTTCTCCAAGGAAGAGTTATGCGAAATCTCCCACAGTGACTTTCTTATAGACTAGTTCAGTAGAGCAAACTTGTATGACGTGCCACGAGTCATTGTTTCGACCTATGGATCTGAAAAATTCATACAAGAAACTATAGTCCGTCCTCTTTCTGTACCTTCTTACAAAATTTCAATCCGATCCTCAGAGAGAAAGTTATGACGATTTTCCCCAGGTCACCTGTTTTGAATGTAATTTAGGAGTCTGCAAAAAGACCAACTTCCTTAGATCATATCTCCAAAAATATCGCGCGAAAATATCTGAAATTCGGACCCAGGGTTCAGCGCGATTTCTTCTCAAATGGTTTTTTTTGCTACTTCTGAAACGTCACAGAAAAAAAGTTATAGCGAAAATTCCACGATGACCTGTTTGGAGCAGCGAAACCCTAGAATCCAAAGCTCTGATACCAAATGTTATGAAACCAGCTCAAGAAAAGATAGAAAAGATAGATCAACGCCTTAGAATTCAGCCTCTTCGAGGGGGCAACCTCCTTTACATTACATAAATGAACAATTATTGGATGATTCAAATGACAAAACCTTCTTTCTATATATAGGAGTCTAAGGAGTCACAATATAATCCAGCCGACCTAACAATAATAATATAAAGCCACAAAAATAACAATAGAGGGATTCTATGGGGCACAGAAATAACAATATGGGGGTAATAGGGGCACAAAAATATAAACAAGGGGTATAACTACAATATTAATGGGGTAATCACTAGTATTATAGGGACCCAACAAGTTACCTAAGGCTAGTGGGTTGATAAAACCTCATGGAAGTTCCATGGATTGGGCTGAGAACATAGGTGGAAAATTCCACTAAGTTGTTGGAAAGTGCACTCATATTATTTCAGAGTTAGCATAGCTAATAAACCCTTGAAATGTGACATTTGAGAGCATCGAAAGGCATTGATGTACATATTCCAATGGTTTCCCCATTCCACATCCAACCCCAATCCTTCAGAAGAAAACTAGGCATGTTGTCTTCTCAAATATTTCAATAAAATAATTTATTTAGGGTGAAGAAGCTATATGAATCAAGGGGGACATAGAAGATGGTCTTGTTGAAATCTAATCCAAGGATCAATTTTGATTTGGATCTTTTCCCAATTCCCTACTTTCGAGCAAAGATATATTACTATAAGGAGGAAGGCCTTAATGACAATTTTCCAAACAATGGATCCATTGTTTCTCATTTTCCTAGGAGATTGAATCTAGTCAATAAGCAGTAGTCGATACATGTATTTTTTATGATGGTTTGTTCATAAAGGCCTGTCCCTTTTAGGAGCTTCTAAACCCTTTTGTAGAAAGGGCCTTTGAGAGGCATATAGGATTTTTTAATCCCCACCCCCTGAGCTTTTGGGGTGGCAATGTTCTTTTTGATATGTAAGTACATATTTTTTTCTCCTCTCATGTCTCGCCCATAGGTGGTGAGAGGTATGTTATCTAAATTTGTGTAATATTATAGATGGTATCCAAGTGAGAGAATCCCAGTATATTGGAATTGCTTCAAGGAAATATTTACATTGGGTAAGTCATCTAGCTCAAGAGAGTCGCTTGTTGCACCAAATTATAATTCCCTTTTCAATATTTTCCAATCCCTAGTGCTAATGTATTTTCTAATAGTTGCTTTCCTTGAGCTTGAAACCTAAATATTTTAGGCCAATAAAATATCTTGTACATGGGAATTTAAGTGATGTTCAATATGATGTTTTATGGTTTCCTCATGGCATAATAGTATAAGAAGGATTTTTCCATGTTTATTTGCATTCCCATTGCCAGCTCAAAGTAGTCCAGAAGTGTTTTTAATTTCAAATATGCTCTTAATATCCATCGGGAAAAATGAGAGCATCTTTGACAAATACTAGATGACTTAGAGAGCAATGAACGATAGTAATGCCTTTATAAGATGACTTATTTTTTGCATCAATGATGAGTTTTCTAGGATCTTTAGCCACTAGGAGGAAAAGTAAGGGGGATAATGGACATCCTCATTGAATTACATGATCCGCATGGAAAAACGGTAAGGTTTCTCCATTAATCAAACTAGCAATTGAGGTTGTGGAGATACAATTTAATATCCAATTGAGAAAGGAATGGAAAAAGCTGAGGTGTATGAGTAGGAGACTAAGGTATACTTAGTTGACCTAGACAAAGGGTTTTGATAGGTTGAATTTGAATAAAATAACCTGTTGTATTCTAGTGTGAGTATAATGGAGGGATTATTGAGCAAGGCCAATGGCTTTGTGAATTTGTCTATTGGCTAAAAACCGAAATTGTTATAGAGATATGTGATTTGATAATATATCATTCAACCTATATGATATAAGCTTTTATAGGAATCAAAGCAATAAATGTAGAGTTAAAAGGAGAAAGAATTTGTCTAGTAGTGCATGAGTACTCCATTACTTTTAGCAAGTTGTTCCATAGAAAATCATAACATCTGAGATAGAACTCAATTAAAACACCGTTCAGGATAAGACTCTTTCCTTTTTGAAAATTGTGCAAAACTCGATCCTGTTTTGGTTTCTTGACTTCTGCCATTAGGATGACATTTTCTTCTTAGTCAACAAATATGGTGAAAATATTTGCTACTTTTAAAATGTAGTAAATAGTGGCCCTTTGATCTTGGTGGGATATTTCTTTAAAGTATTTTCACCTTTTAGATGAAAAAGAATGAAAGGAGGGAATTATAGATCCATCTGATTTTTTGGTCTCCCATTTTTTTTTTTTTGGCTTTCTCATAGTTTGCAATCTCATGAAATACTTTGAGTTCTCATCTCCTTCATGAAGCCATAGGTATCTAATATTAATGTGCTATTCCTTTTCCTGATCAAGAAGCGTTTTCCTTTGTTTAGAGTGCAGGAATTTTAAATGGATCTATTTCTTCTTTTTCCCCTCCACGACAGAGGAGATTTCCATTGTGGAGGAGAGGGATTTTTCTATATCCACGAAAACTTGGGAGTATCTATCAAAATTTTGATTGGACAATTGTATGATGCCATATTTTTTGACCTTTAGGCTCTTCAAAAATTTAATGGATGGAGATTTATGGGAGCTAGGAAAAAAGGATGCCAAATATGTTTTAAGGAATCTTCCAGGGAGGAGACATCAAACCAATGTGGATTAAAATTAAAGGGGAGGGTGACTTTAGGGGGAAGGGGGTGAATTATATGAGGATTGGATGATAGTCTAATTCTCCTCTAGTAGAGACCCATTGACATTTATTAAATTTCTTGTTAGTCAATTCTTCAATAATAAAAAACCGATCTAGACATTTGGATATTTTAGTTCGCTTGGAGTGATTACTTGACAATGTGGGAAGAATTTTTAGGGGTAGGAGATAAAGGAGTCCAATACCATCCTAATTTTCAATATGGTAATAAAAGAGGGGGTCCTAGGTAGTTGAGGCTCCCTAGGTTTCACAGTCTCCCGGAGTAAAATTTAATTCGCCTCCTATGAAGGTATTCTTTTGGACATCCTGTATAATATTGAAGAAATTATCTCAAAAAGGATTTTGATAAATATATAGACCATATATGTTTATGCCTTCAAAATATTTGTTTGGGTCTATAGAGAAGAAATCAATGACTAACTCTGAGCAAAATGGCCAAGCTAAGAGAAAACATATTCTTAGAGAGTTCTAGCATAAAAAACCCCTCTTGAATAGCCAAAAGCGTCTTGTGAGTTGAAGTACCAATGAGGGAGAAAGGGCTTAAGAAGGGTTACTTCCTTATCCCCATCCAACATTGTTTCTTGTAGAAAAATAATATGTAATTAATGGACATTGATCAATTATTTCAAAGCTAGTTTTTTAGAAGGGTTGGCTAAAACCCTGCAATTCCAATAGAGTATAATCATCTCGAAACCAACTGGGGGGTTGTAGCTCTAAAGGCCCGAAGGATGGTATGCTGCTTCCTAGATTTCAAATAATTCCTAGTTTTGGGCATGAGATATATGGGATTTCCAACTCCTAGTTGAAGGTTTATGATTCCTTATCTCCAAGCACCCTAAACCAAAATGTTGTTCCTAAGATCTTGAGAGGGAAAAAAGATTGTCAGGAAGTGTTGAGGGAAGGGTATAATGTTTTGGAGATGGATGATCACAAAAAGGATATATCAACTAAGGAAAAGGTGCAACTGAGGGAGGTATAGGGCATACCAACATAGAGGAGGGGAGAAGGAATAGGAAGTTAGAGGGGAAAGTTAGATGAAAGAGGATTGGGGGGAGGGGAAAGGGACATAGGAGAGAGGGGAGAGAATTGAAAACCAAAGGAAGGAACATAGAAATCATTCATGTGAGAACAAAGCGGGGGGGGGGAGGTGGGTGTTCCATACCTTTTGTTGTGGGAGCCCCTACAAAGGAAATTGATTCACATTACCTTCTATCTAGCTATTGGAGAGAATCAGAGAATAAAAATCATCACCACCCAACGCAGGTCCAAAAGGGTTTTCTTCCTGAGCCGCTTCCACTGTGAGTTCATTTTTCTAGGTTGGGAAGTAGAACTATAGTAAGGAGACAAAGAGGAGGTCTTCCTTGTGTACCCATTTTTTCCCTCAATTTCCACAATGGAAAGTCTTTACTTAGATGAACATATGTATGTCATCGAACACATTTGAAGGGAATTCCTTCATAATCTAAGCTTTGCCTATGAACAAGTTCTCTAGAGTTTCTGGTTATGGCATATAGGAGTCTGGAGGAGAGATTAAGGCCCACAAAAACTCATGTCATCCTTATATATCCTGTTCGCTGGAAGGAGACACCAACTTCGTACAAGAAACCAAATGTGTTTCATATCTCCTTGAAAATATCAAGCAACCGAAATATGAGAGGTGTACCTGCTAATATTATGTAAATTTGTACAATGGAGAACTTCTTTGATTGTGCATCAAATCTTCTCAACAATTTATTTTCATATAGGGCTTGTGAGCCCCATAACTACCACCTCCTTAAGAATTTTCTCTACATATTCTATGAAATATCATAAATAACAGGAAATTAACTTTGAGGTGGAGTTGTGTATACAAAATTCCATTCTAACTTCAATATGCCAGAGAATGCTTGCCTGCATTTATTTCATTCATTGCTTTCTTCACAGTTTCAATAGCTACTACATCAATGATGAGAGTTTGCACTATCTGAAATCCATAGTTTGACATAGCCTGTATCCAAAAAGAAGACAAGATTGCAAAGAATGCTCAAAACTTCTATTACAAAACCAGAAGAACCATTCATTGAAATCATAATAAGCAATGCATTAGGCATCCTTCAATATGAAAATAATTTGAAGGTATTTTCCCCACTAAATATCAAACAAGAAACATGTAAGAATTTTTGAGTTTGTATTCATCCTTATTTGAAAACATAAACTAAACATGATCTATCTTTCACTATTTTCTTAGTTTCACTTTTGCAAGTTCCACTTCAATTGATTTAGCAACGTCATTGTTTTGCTCAAAAAATTCATCCAAGTTCATCTTTGAGAAACTTGTTGGAATGACTGAACATGAAAATATGGTCATGAGCTCAAATAGTAGTGCAACAATTATGTAAAACAACAAAGGATGCATTGAGATTGCCACTACTCATCGTGAAATTTCTCAAGCATGTTGCGATAAGCATGATTGTATGGAGATGGCATGCTTATCCTTATTAAATGTATTGGAAAGATGTCATGTATCAAATTTTGGAGTCGTCATATAAAAATGTCAAGAATTAGGTTCTACAATCTTAGTGTGGCAACACCAAAATATTGCCCGCCTAGAGAACCTGTTGTGGTACCAAACAATTCCCTATTTTTTTTTTTTGTAAGTAAGGTAGTTCCATTCTTTCTATTCAAAATAAACATAAAGACCAGATACACTGTTATGGTGGCCTCAACCTGCCCCGAGGGGAAACCAGGTCTGTTGGCCACCTAAGTTTACTATAGGCATTCCAAAACCAAAATTTGATAATTCTGTCCATACTGGCTATATATACCAAACAACTAAAATTACCTATTAAGCTTCTATTCAACATAAGACTGTAAAAGTAGAGAAACAAAAAACCTCCAGCATATCATCCACAACATCAAGCCTTTCTGGTTCCATTATCCTTGTCAATCTCCATGGGGAAATTCGCATGATCTTCCTGGCTTGGGTGCAGGCCTGCCATCTTGGACAAAGTCTGGGACATCTCCTCCAGCTTATTGTTCTGGTTGATCATAATGACTTGGAAAATTTTCATTTCCTTCTGTAAGTTTGGCAGTCCATTGGCGATGTCAGCTATTTCTTTTGCAACTTGTTCTAGGGCCTTTGCCAAAAGACTCTTCAGGATCCAATAAATGTGCAGAGACCTCCGATAGAGAGTCTGTCTGCCCCTTGTGTATCCTGGGTCACTTACCATAGTAGCCCACTCTTTTGTTTCCGAGCCCGACTGTTCTTCTCGGACTCTGGACTCCAGATTTTGGATTATATGATGAATGTCTTCATCAGTATCTTCCTGATAAGCATGGGTTGCCTCTTGGGCAGCAGTCTGGGTGGACTGCCTCCCTCTGCGTTGGTTCCCTGGTTCTTCCACAGGCCTGTCACCCTGGTTGCTTTGCCTCGGACAACCTCTGCCTCCGTGGCCTTGCCTCCAGTCCTGCTGAGTCATCCTGTCTTCTACCTTCTCCTGTTCAGAGATATCAATCACAGGTCTTATTTTGTCAACATTTTCATCCCCGTCATCGCTAACCACTTGACCTTTGGAGACTTCCCTACTCCTACTGCACTCCCCTTCCGTTTTTTTACTCTGGTCCTGATAACCCTTCCCCAAGTTCAAGAGATGAAGAACTCCCTCTGTCATGTGGGTTAGATACAATGTTAAGGGATCCATCGTCGACTCTCCTCTCCCTATCTTCCCCTTTTTTCCAACCATGGGTGTCTCACTTTGGTTTCCCGCATTGCTCCTAAGACTTTTCCCCCGACTGCAATTTCTTTTATCTTCAGGGTACCCACCCTGGGACCCCTCCGGGTGACCCTCACAATGAGAAACATGGGGCCTGACCAGCTTTCTCAGACTCTTTTCAACCTCCAGATCCTCCCAAGACTGACGGTTGTACATTCTACTTATATTAATGGAAACAAGTAAGGTGGAGAAAGCAGTATGCACATACCCAAGCTCGCAGATCACCCTGGTAATGTTTCCAACCTGCTCCTCGATCCGTTCCTCCTTCACTTTGTCTGCATTATCCTTTCCTTTTCCCCTTGCCACCTTCATATTATGCCTCTCCATCGTCCTTCTCTCCCTTCCATTATCACCGCCATTTTTCCTAATTATCTGCACTCCTCCTTTCCCACTCCTGACCGAATACTCATTTCTTTTGTTGGGAAGGTAGCCTGATCTCTATGGTCGTGTCCAACTATCCTGTCCTTATGATAAATGCTCCTGCCTTTATCACCTCCATGTTTCCTCATCCCGATCGGGAGACCAAACAATCCCCCATTATTTATAGTTAGAACATTTAAATAATGGGGACCCTTTCAAAATTTTCTCTAGGTTTTATAAAAAACAAATTAATCATAATAGATTTATGTTCCAAAATTTCCAAAAAACCCAAAAGATGTCATTTTTGGTTATTTTTTAGGTTTAAGTCCTAGTTGAATAACTTAGGATTACTTTTAAAATAAAATCGCTCATCAAAAAAGTTTTAGAGGTCATGATAATATACCTTATCAAACGTTGTGATGCGATATATTCGTTTGCAAATAAAGCCTCTCTTAATAAAACGAAGAAAACAGAGAAAAAACACTCTCTCCCACACGTAAATCTTCATTGGACTTGCCACAAAGACATGTCATTATCATAGATCGCAGATCGTGAGTCGCACATCCCTACCAGCTCTTTATTAGCTCATACATCTCTATGTTGTGATTGCGATATAAAGGAAATGTTGCCTGGTCTCTGATGCATGTATGCGATATTGCATATCATAAATCACACATCGCAGATCACATCGTCACTTCAAATGAAATAATTCTAAAGTATTTGCGATGCGAAATTGTTGAATAAGCTCCACTTAATGAGGATCCATGTGTACTTAGATTTTCATTAAATTTCAAATCTAACGATTTTAATTTTCCTCGTTTGATGAAATTGATTTAACTGGCATGTTGTTATCTGAAACGTATATATTTTTCCCGCATGTCCTTTTTCCTTGGAGATCTAAAACATTCCTCCGTGTTTCCTTTATGCAAGCTAATACTAATAAATGTCATTCCCTTGAAATGTTCAAAGCAAGAAAGAAAGGAAAATGGTCGTCTGTTCAAATAGAAGTAACTCAATTCAAACCAGAAGCAACAGAGATGGCTCCGGTATTCATAAACACCACATGCACACCATATTCTAGTACTTCTTCTTGGGAATCAATGTACAAGCTATTTGAAGAAGAAAACCCTAGAGTGGTAGCGGTCAAGCAAGCAACAACTGACACCTCATAATCATCCAAGGCTACCTTCTCTGATGTCGCCAATTCCTTTCTTCACTGAATTGCTGCGCAGCCTAAAATCTTACCCTATCCAGATATGATCAAGTGGATGATTGATAATGTGAATGTTGAGGGCATGAATTTCTTGACGTCAAGGCAAAAAATAGTAGGATCCTTCAAAGTTGCAGATTTGAAGAGGATGTATCATTTTCCAGACCCTTAGAAGATTTATGACAAGCAGTTTCTTAAAAAATTTGCAGAGAAGAACAAATTAGAATCAGATCCCATTAGACAATGGAGACAAGACCCAAGAAAGCACAAGAATGATAGTAAGGGTATGTATTCTTTAGCTTCTCTTGTCGATCTATTTTGTTATGCTGCTGCTATGATATGTAGATTGTTTGGTTCTCCGAACACACAAAAGTTTACAGTTGAATGGGTTCCCTTGATTCAAGCTGCTTCTAATTCTGAATTTATGGATTGGGCTACTATCTTGTCCAACAATATTGCGTCCAAAATATTAGAATATAGGCAAAAGCACAATGTTTCAGAGAGAATCATGCCAACTTTTTATATGAGTGCCTATATTATGGATGCCATTTGTTTCTCTTTTGATTTTCCTTCAATGGGATAGAAATGGACACTCAAAAACCCTACACCAATTCACTTATATGATGATATCATATGGGAATCTAATTACCAACCTCGTTTTTACATAATTTGCAATAAGGTAATGTTGCCATTGTACAAAGCAAGTTTTGATCGAAACGCCCCCAGGTTCTCTTAGGAAGCCACACCAGACTTCACTGTTATTGGCAATTGGTTTGCTGAAGAAAATTTCACTTATGTCAAAGTATTTGGGAGTCTTGCGGCCCCACATGTTCTTCCTATTTATGTTCCTGATAAGCTTCTGGCCCGAGAAGTTTCTTATCAGACCGTAGGTCATGGTGTAACTAAAGTTTTGAAAGACTCCATAAAGGCTATTTGGCCACAATTTCCTATTCGATGTGGAGTCTATTCTCTTGACAATTAAAATCATATTGTCCTAGAAATCAAACAAATCAAGGGCATATAGCTCCCCACTATTCCTCATAGAAAGTACAACCCTAAAAAGGTTATTCATGATTTCACCACTCACGTTAAAATAAGGCCATTTGTTCATGAACCTAATGATTTTGATGATTTTATTGAGACATGTGAGTCAAATAGATAGGTGGAAAATTTAGCACAAATTCGACTGGGCCTTGAGGATTTTGTCTTATTCCAAGAGTACAGAAATAAAAGGCTACAGAAACTACCTTTGAATGCCTGATTGCTTTACAGCCAGAATTTCCTATAGGAAAATCTTTGTCATTGTCTACAAAAGAAACAGAAAAGGCACTCACTACTTCACTCTTAGAGAAACAAATATAAGATCTCTTGTCTACTAGCGAGCTCGATAAAGTCTGGGATCAGTTCAACAAATAACTAGAAAACACACAGGAGAAGGAAGTACATGATTCAACTTCAATGGAGATAGATAAGACTCCTGTAGCTAGTAAGACCAAGTCTCTTTTCAATGAGTCATCAAGTCAAATAATGGATAAAAAAGTTATCCCGACAGTCCTCACCTTCGAGATCATTGTCAGAGTATAAGAGATTCCACCTCTTGATATTTTTTATAGTCTTGAACATCGTGTTGTCGTGAGTCGATAGAAGAAGAAAGAAGAATGGAACATTCTTAGGAACTTCTTCCTAGAAGTGTTCCATTAGATTTCGTATGGAAAGATTATCAAGCAAATTTTTCTGATGATTTAGCTAGGATTTTTCAATATGCAGGAGCCTATGCTACGACCTCCATTTTTAACGCTACTGAAGTTCAACAACTGGTTAAAGAAAAAGATGAAAAAATCTTGCAATTAGAACACACATTACTTAATTCAAGACATGATATTGAGAAGGAATGGCAACTCAAGCTGTCAAAAGTACAAACTGAGTTTAATCAATTGAAAGTTCAAAACGAAGCTGATATTCAGAGTTGAGATGCATAGATTGACCAACTTCAACTTAGAATAACTCAGATACAAAAGGAAACTGATATTAAAGGATTCAGAAAAGAAGTTGGAGACATAAATTCTCTCCTCACCCAACAACAATTGAACTTCTGGAAGAAGTTGAAGATCATCAATGACCTCTGCAAAAATAGTGACTCATTGATTGATCGAATGTTTGAATTAAGAACATACTATGAAGATATCAATAGCAAGATGTTTGATTTCATCACTTGGTAGGATAGTTTAGATAGAATAAAAGAAAATCTTCCCAAAATACAAGAATCGTACAAATATCTTCTTTTCATATATTTGGATATTAGATTAAAGCAGTCTGAAGAAGCAATTTATAGAGCAAGAGACCTACCAGGACAAATTACCAAAACTGTTAAAGTCTAACAGATGCTAATATTATTACTGAGTGGCTAGGAGAATGCTTTCCAGATACTCAAACACTCATAGATTATTGGCATAACAAGTCAAAGGAAAAAGAAGATATCATCAAGAAATTATCTAAGTTAAATCTTGAATATCATCAAACGTTTTTGGTAAAGCCAAATGGTCAATGGTTAGTTCTTCGCAACCTTGTTAATACAACTGAATACATGCTCCCACCTCTTTTAGATGCCTTGTTTGCAGGACAGATATAGATTAGGTCATCTCATCCCCCAAAATTGAAGCCGATGGAAACTATTTACATGTTACGAGAACAAATGGGAGAGTAGTCAACTTCTCATATTTAGTTTCTTGTTAAAACATAAGCTATTTTTGTCTTTTTGTTCCCTATTTTGAGGAGTGTTTGTTTCAACCTCCTCAGAAAAATATGCATTTTCTATTTTGATAATATAACTTTTATTTATAAATACCCTCTCATGTTTTCAGAGAAGGCGTTGAAATTGTTTGTAAGAAGACTCAAGGAACTTGCACTTATGTATTTCTTTGATAATTTGAATAGAAAGGCCGGGCCAGAGACTGTCTTCTTCCATAAGCAGAGCACTGATATATGTGATACTATTATCTTTTCATTGATGCTATGTTTTATGTTTAAAAGTCAGTCAAGTTTTATTACTGTTTTATTATATGCAATATCACAACTCAATTAAGCATTGTTTCACTATTGAAAAGTGTATTAATTATTATCTTTAGTTGTATGTATGAAATGGTATAATTTTTATGTGATATATGTTTAATAATTAAATTGATTAAATATTTAATCAATTTAATTATCTTTAATTTGTTTTAACTCTTTTAAATGTTTGATGATGTATATTGTCTTTCATTTATAAAGAAATCTTTATGAAATCGCATATGCAAAGTTAGTTATATCCCAAGAATTAGATAGATAGATATAGATTTATTTATTTGTATTCATATTTACTCTATCAAATAGTTTTCACCCCATCTATATCACACCTCAAACTCCATCATATATTTGAACGAGAAACTAGTCCCTATATCCCCAGTCGGAACTGCTATCCCAAACGGAAAAGGAACGATATTCAAGTTCCCGATCAAGTGGTTTCCCCGAAGTTGAAGCAAGTACATTATGAGCCTTCAACATTTTTGGTGCTAGAAGGAGGGCACCAATTATGAATGGAAAAAAGCGCTGAACCTAAATCTAAAGGCCATTCTAAGAGTCACTCCCCTTCAAGATCACCTCCAACTTCTAGATCTTCATCTAAAGCTCCTACTTCTAAATCAAAAGTTGAACAAACATCTACAAAATATCCTAGAAAATTACCCTGATCTTCCGATCCACCTTCTCATCAAGTACCACAGAGGTTGAAACCTTACTTGAAAAATTGGAAAGTATTTCTATTTCTGAAGAAAATCCTCAACAATCAGAAATATATGAAGGTAGTGTATCTTCATCTTTTCAATCTACTTGGATTTTAACTTTTCCTAAGAGTGAAAATCCTGGAGTTACTCCATTCGAGTTTCCTCTTCCTTCTTTCCGAAAGAAGACTAAGAAATCCGAATCACAAAAATCCACTAGTGAGATTTTGTAAAACTCATCTCCACAAACAAATTTATTTCATACATTTCCTCCAATCAATCCTCCTGTTCATACACATTCTTCTCAGAGTACTAGTGCCAGTTCATCTAGAACTAATACACAATCTGCCTCTTCTTCCACACAATCACCTTCTACAGCCACATTTACCCAAACTCCAATAATGGCAGGAAGACAACAACAACAACCACCTCCAGTCAGACCATGGGCCAATCCTAGACTATGCAAATGCCAATACTTCTCCATGATCTACCTAAACATCTTAAAATATGGCTACTAGAATTGAATCTTGATGATGGACTTCCTGTTGAAGAACATCTTCGCAATTATATTTTATCGATTAATTTGAATGTAGTTATTGAAGAGGACTGTGCAGTAAGATTATTTCCATACACTTTTGAATGATTTGCAGGTTCATGGTATTTTTAATTACCATCAGATTCCATTACTAGATGGGACATATTTGAAGAACAATTCTTAACTAAGTTTGGTGATGATCGCACTACTACTACTTTGATTAATGATCTATCCGATCTTAAAGCAAAAAAAATCAAGGATTTTAATTCTAGATTTAATAAACTCTTGAATAAAATCTCAAATACATCCAAACCTGGTGTTGACGTATAGAATGAGTGGTATATATCTGCCTTACCTTCAAATATCACATTTTTTGTCAATAGGGCTAATAAAACGACTCTAGTAGAAAACATGAAAGAAGCATTAACAATTGAGAAAATGATACTTTCTTTAGAAAAAAAACTCCACGGGATGAAATAAAGTCCAAAAGGGTTACTTTTAAGGATAAGCCAAAGAAGAAAACTCCAAAGGATCCTTTTGATCTCGAAGGACTACAGAAAGTCCTGAAAACTATGTCTAACAAGATGGTTGAGATTAAAAACAAGTGGCTGAATCTTCAAAGAAACCTTTTAGACCCTTTAAAAGAACTTAGACTTCTACCTCCCAACCCCCAATGTCATATCAAACGCAGAATCAGATAAATATGATGATGAATAAGAAATAGCTATGTCGGTCGAGGATTCTCAAGATGAAGAATATGTACAAGTTCACGGGATTTGGGATTTTTGTAGGTTTTAACCCTGTACAGAAATTACCTGCATACGAATTCTTAAACAAAGAAAATAAACAATGCGAGAGCATAACCCATAAAACACATATGCACAGAGATTTTCCCTGGATCCCAAAACCGGGACTACCAGCTTGATTTTTCATTATGTTCCTTTCAATGTTACAATACATATTTATACATGCCGAAGCATCCAATACCATGGACCGAAAACCATCGCGTCCAATACCATGGACCGAAAACCATCACGTCCAAAAAACATGTGCGAAAATCATGCACAAAACCATAGGTGGGTCCGCCCAACCTAACATATGGTCAAAAACCAAAATTTTCCGGGGCGCTGCCCCGGACCCCATAAAGTGGGGTTACGGGTGCCCTTCAAACCCCCTATTAACTACGTGGAAAGAATATAACACAACCCAACAATCTCCCACTTGTTGTTTTCTTTCCACAGGGGGCCACAGGAGAGCTTAGTCATTTTTTCAGCCCTGAGATTCCCATTGCTTCTCTACACCAAGAGAACTTCTCAGAGCTCACAGATTTTGTCAATGCATCTGCAGTATTCTTCAAAGTGTCCACCTTTACCAGCAACGCCTTTCTGTCTTCTATCATATCCCTCACAAAGTGATATTGAACATCAATGTGCTTTGTCTTTGAATGATAAGCAGGGTTCTTTGCCAAGAAAATTGCACTTTGGCTGTCACAGTCTATTCTTATAGCTCCCTGTACTAACCCCATACTTGAACACAATCTCTGCAACCAAACTGATTCCTTGCTTGCATGAGTGGCTGCCATGTATTCTGCCTCTGTAGTTGATAGTGCCACTACAGATTGTTTCTTACTCATCCAACTGACTGCACCTCCAAATAGGTTAAACACACACCCACTTGTAGATCTTCTCTGATCTAAATCTCCAGCCCAGTCTGCATCAACAAAGCCATGAATATCCAACACTCTGTCCAATCCTGGTCTTCCTTGGTAGCACAAACCATAATCACTAGTGCCACGCAAATACCTGAAAACCCGCTTCACTGTTGTTCAGTGCTCCTTCCCAGGTTTTGACATAAACCTGCTCAATACTCCCACTGCATGTGCAATGTCTTGTCTAGTATAGACCATTGCATACATCAGGCTACCCACTGCACTTGCATATGGAACATGGGACATGTCCTCTTCCTCTTCTTGTGTCTTGGGACACTGTTCAGCAGATAACCTCACACCTATAGGAATAGGAACCTTCACCGGTTTACTATCCTGCATATTAAACCTCTGGAGTATTGTCTCGACATACTTCCTCTGGTTTAACCAGAGCTTCCTCTTTGACCGATTTCTTTTAATTTCCATGCCCAAAATATAGTTTGCAGCACCAAGATCTTTCATGTCAAATTTGGAGGACAATTGGGTCTTCAAATCCTGGATAATTTCTTTGTCATTTCCAACCAGCAACATATCATCCACATACAAGACCAGATAAATAATACGGTCACCAATTAATTTAAAATACAGACAATGATCTTCTTTGCTTCTGGTGAAGCCAAGTCCCCGTATAAATGTATCAAATTTCTGATACCACATCCTTGGTGACTGTTTTAACCCATACAGAGACTTCTTTAATTTTCATACCAGTTCTTTCTTACCCTTCACCGCAAAGCCTTCAGGTTGCTTCATGTAGATTTCCTCTTCCAAATCCCCGTGAAGAAATGTTGTCTTCACATCCATCTGTTCTACCTCAAAATCAAAAGCAGCAACAACAGATAAAAGTAATCTAATAGAAGTTACCTTGGCAACAGGAGAAAAAATATCACCAAAATCAATTCCCTGCACCTGGGAATAACCTTTTGCTACCAACCAAGCTTTGTATTTCTCCACCTTTCCTTCTGCATTTGTCTTCTTCTTGAACACCCATTTGCTGCCAATGGGTTTCCTTCCAGTCGGCAACTCCACCAGATCCCAAGCCTCATTTTTGTGCAAAGATGCCATTTCATCGACCATGGCCTCTTTCCAGAGTTTTCCATCCTCTGAATCCACTGCTTCCTTCACAGTTCTGGGATCATTATCAGTAACAGACAAAGAAAAATTTGAACTGAAAGCAGATGGACTATACCTTTCTGGCTGCCTTCTTTCTCGAACTGATCTTCTCACAGCCGGAGTTTGTGGCTCTTCATCTTCTGATTCCTCCTCTGCTGCAGAGTTTGATTCTTCCTCCTTTGGCTCAAACTCTATCTTCTCAGGTTCCTTTGGTTGGACTTTATGTTGAATAACATCTTTTACCTCTCTGAACAACACATCTCGGCTGTACACAACCTTCCGTGTGACTGGGTTCCAAAGCTTATAACCCTTTAAACCATCCTTATACCCAATAAAGATGCACTTTTCAGATTTACTATCCAACTTGGTTCGTTTCTCCTTTGGAACATGTACATATGCATCACATCCAAATACCCTTGGATGTGAAAGAGAGGGTTTCTTACCAGTCCATACTTCTTGTGGAGTCTTATCCTCCAACACTGATGAAGGTGATCTGTTGATCAGGTAACATGCAGTATCCACCGCCTCTGCCCAGAATTCCTGTCCTAACCCGGCACCACTAAGCATGCTTCTTGCCCTTTCCATCAACGTCTTGTTCATTCTTTCTGCGACTCCATTTTGCTGAGGTGTATATGGAGTAGTCTTCTGCTGTGCTATACCACACTTCTTACAAAATTCTTCAAATTCCTTACTGCAAAATTCTCCACCATTATCTATCCTCAGCACCTTTATCTTCTTCTCTGTCTGATTTTCCACCAGAGCCTTAAATTCTTTAAACCTGTCAAAGACTTCAGATTTCTTCTTAAGAAAATATATCCATGTATTCCTTGAGAAGTCATCTATGAATGATACATAGTACACAGACTTACCTAGTGATGGAACCTTCACAGGTCCAAACACATCACTGTGCACAAGCTCTAATATCTGTTTCGTCCTCTTACCACCAGAGGGGAAACTCACCCGTTTCTGCTTCCCATATACACAATTTTCACATAAATCAAAATCCAGAGAGCTATTATTCATACCTTCTACCATACCTTTACCATGAAGTATTCGAAGGCCCTTCTCTCCAATATGTCCAAGCCTTTGATGCCACAACATGGTCTTCTCTCCAGAGACCACTAGATTCTCTACTCCATTTTCAGGAACCATAGAACTATTGCACCCATCAACAACAGTGCTACCTTGCAGCTTGTACAGAGTTCCAATCCGAACTCCCCGCATTAATATCAGTGCTCCTCGAACCTTCTTGCAGGTATCTTTCTCGAACACCGTCTTTACACCTGCATCATCCAACTTGCTTATAGAAATCAGATTTCTGGCCAATGCAGGAATATGTAGAACACCTGGAAGTGTTCTAACCCTTCCACCTTGCAACTTCAACTTTACTTTTCCCCGACCAATGATTCTAGCCTTCCTATCATCTCCTAAGAAGACATCACGACCATCGTATTTCTCATACTCGCAGAACCACTCTCTATGGGGAGTGAAGTGAAAGGATGCACCTGAGTCAATCAACCATGCCTCATGATCTACATGTGTACTTGAAGAAGCCAAGTACACATCCCAACCTTCATCTGAGGTGGTTTTCGCCTCTGCAGAAGGAGCATCATCAGATCCCTTTCCTTTATCAGGAGCTTTAGATTTACAATCCCTTCTGAAGTGCCCTTCCTTTCCGCATTTCCAGGACACCACCTTTGTAGGTTTTCCTGGAGATTTAGATCTCCCTCTAGATTTAGATCTCCCACTCGATGACTTATTTTTGTTTCTGTTCTGGGACTGTCCTCGTACAGAGAAGGCATCACCATTCTGGTTGTCCATATTTTTCCGTCTCATCTCCTCCATCAGCAAGGCTGAGACTATTTCATCAAATTGCAAAGCAGTTGCATTGCTACCTATTGCAATAACTAGACTATCCCACGAATCTGGTAGAGAACACAACAGACTGATGCACTTATCTTCATCTGAAATTTTAATATCAACAGATAATAACTGACTTACCACAGTATTAAACGCATTCAGATGCTCTGTCACCGAGTCTCCATCTTTCATCCTCAGGTTATACAACTTTTTCCGCAGGAATAGTTTATTCACCAGAGACTTAGATTGGTACAAAGTCCCTAACTTGACCCACAAAGCCTTTGCCGTAGCTTCCCCTGATACATTCAGCAATACTAAATCTGAGACACATAATCGTATTGTGCTCTTTGCCTTCCGATCCAACTTCTTCCATTCTTCATCGGTCACTCCCGATGGTTTAGTACCCAGATCTACTGCGATCCACTGATCTTTATCCACCAACAGATCCTCCATCTTGAATTTCCACAACTCAAAATTCTGACCATTGAACTTCTCAATCTCTATCTTTCCACTGCTCGCCATCTTCTTTCACCACCAGAATCGATCTCGCAGATCTCCCACTGAACAGGGTCTACCACAGGCCCGAGCGAAACCCCTCAGCAATAAAGGCGTCCCCTTGAAGCCAAAACAGCTCCGATACCAAATGTAGGTTTTAACCCTGTACAGAAATTACCTGCATACGAATTCTTAAACAAAGAAAATAAACAATGCGAGAGCATAACCCATAAAACACATATGCACAGAGATTTTCCCTGGATCCCAAAACCGGGACTACCAGCTTGATTTTTCATTATGTTCCTTTCAATGTTACAATACATATTTATACATGCCGAAGCATCCAATACCATGGACCGAAAACCATCGCATCCAATACCATGGACCGAAAACCATCGCGTCCAAAAAACATGTGCGAAAATCATGCACAAAACCATAGGTGGGTCCGCCCAACCTAACATATGGTCAAAAACCAAAATTTTCTGGGGCGCTGCCCCGGACCCCATAAAGTGGGGTTACGGGTGCCCTTCAAACCCCCTATTAACTACGTGGAAAGAATATAACACAACCCAACAATTTTATCCTCCCCACTTTTGGCAATGAAGAAGAACACGAAGCCTTACCTGTGAGTACAAGAAGTAAAGGACCACCTGATTCTCTTCAAACAATCCATAAACAAAAAGTTTCTATTTCTACTACTAAATACTTGAACATCAACAAAACAACACCTTCTTCTTCTTCTAATCCTCCATCCACATCAAAAACTTTGGTTGTCTCAGATAACATTGAGTATAATATAGTGGAAGATATGAAAAAATTTAAGGCTGACATTTCTTTATATGAAGTTTCAAAATTAAAACAACAACAGAGGTATCTTCTTAATGAATTGGATGCATCTCCTTTACCAGCTGTTGCCGTTTCTAAAGCCGCTCGAGGAATAGGTAGGACTCCTGCTAATTCCATAGAGAAAGTCACTTCCACAAATGTTATCTTGTTCGAAGACAGATCAAATTATCACACTCCCCCATTTCTTTTAACTTTTGCACTTTTCCATAAAAACGTGCACAATTTCTTAGTTGATTCTAGAGCACCATCAAATACAATGCCCCTATTAGTTTGTTCAAAATTGAACATATCTCCCCAGAAGTCTATTGTTCATATAGTGCAACTCGATAGAACAAAAGTTAAAGTATTAGGATAAATCAACTCAGTCCTCATTAGACTTTCTTCTAATCCTGAAGTATTTCAAATCATTGACATTCTAGTTGTTGATATTCCAGATTTCTATGGTTTAATCCTAAGTAGAGATTGGTATGAAAAGTTACACGGTTACTTTGCTACAGACTGGTCTCATATGTGGTTACCATATAATGGAAAACCAAATCAAATCCGTGTGGACCGTGAAAAACATATGAAATATTCGATAACAGATCTAGATGAAGAAAATGAACCAATCATCTTCACTAGTAATATTCTTGGGAATTATTTCTCAGAGTCTTTTTGGGGTAACTTCAGAGCTCAAGAATCACCCTTTTTAGTGAATTCTGTCACTTCACAAATTGAAAACTCTTCACAGACAAATTTATCCAAATTGGTAAATTTTGTAGATAAGCCTTTAGTTAATTTTTTTTTTGGACTTTGTATTTTGATGGATCTAGATCTAATGATGGTGCTGGAGCAAGATGTGTCTTAATTAGTCCTGATGGAGAAAGGACAATGCTAGCTTGTCGATTAGAGTTTGAATATATAAACAATGATGCTGAGTATGGAGCTCTGGTTCAAGGCTTGTATAAAACAATATCTCTTGATGTCAAGTATCTTCAAGTATTTGGAGATTCAAAAATTGTTATCAAAAAGGTAGGAAATACTATTCATTGTATTTCCAACCATTTGAAACATTATCAGACTCTAGTTCAATCTCTTACTTCACATTTCTTGGATTTTGATATTTCTTCAATCCCTAGACTTGAAAATTCGAGTGCTGATTTATTAGCCAATGTTGCATCCAAAATAATTCCACCTGAAGATTTTAGTCCAGATCGATTTTAGATTGAGTTATTTTTTCGCCTTTCCATTCCTGATAACATTACAAACTAGTGTGTGTTTAATGATGATGGAGATATATTAAATTTCTTAACATCTGAAGAATCATATTCTGATTAGATAATTGACGAAGATTAACATGACAGACAGATGAAACAAGCAAATGAAGATAATTCGCTCCCTAAGTTTGTGGCTAAACTTGAAAACCTTTGTGATTTAAAATATAGATTCAAGAAAGTATCTAATTGTAAACTTAAGAGTTCAACATTGAGGTTTGAATTAGTAAACCTTAGATCTGAATCTAAACCTCAAAATGTCAATTTAGGTCTGAGTCTTTCTCCTGATGAGAGATTATCTTTTATTCGTCTGTTGAAGAAATATAAAGATGTCTTTTCCTGGAATTACAAAGATCTAAAGACTTATGATACTTCCATCATCCAACACACCATCCCAATGATGCTTGATGTCAAGCCTGTTCAGCAAAAATTAAGAAAGATTCATCCAAATATGGAGAATCAAATAAAAAATGAACTAAATAAACTCCTTAAAGCAAAAAATCATTTTTCCTGTGAGGCATTCCAAATGGGTATCTAATTTAGTACCAGTTAGGAAGAAGAATGGTGACATTAGGATTTGTATAGATTTTCGCAATCTGAATAAAGCCTATGAAAAGGACAATTTTCCTTTACCACCTATGGAACAAATCTTGCAGTCAATCGACGATTCTAAGCTTATGTCTTTTCTTGATGGTTTCTAAGGTTACAATCAAGTACTTGTTCATCTAGATGATAAATTAAAGACTACATATAGAACTAAGTGGGGAACTTACATGTATCAAAAAATTAGTTTCAGATTAATAAATGTAGGAGCTACTTTTCAAAGGGATTTGGACATTGCTTTCAAAGGTTTGATTAACAAAACAATTGTTGTTTATTTGGATGACATTACCATATATTCTAATAAGAGAAACAATCAATATCATGATTTGAAACAAATATTTGAGAGATGCAGAGATATGGGATTTCTATTAATCTTAAAAAGTCCTACTTTGCTTTAAGTGAAGGAAAACTTCTAGGATTCATTGTCTCTAAAGAAGGAATTTGGATAGATCCAAACATAATTAAGGCTATTTCAGAAATCCCTTTGCCCCATAACAAGAAATTGATGCAACCTTTCTTAGGAAAAATTAATTTTGTAAAAATATTTATTCTTGATTTTTCCCAAATTGTTTTACCTTTACATATCATGATCAAGAAATATTCTATTTTTAAATGGGGAAATAATGAAAGGGAATCCTTTCAAGCAATCAAACAAGCTATAATTGATGCCCCCTATTTAATCACTCCCAATTTTTCCGATCCTTTTATTTTGTATACTTTTTCTTCTGAATTGTCTTATGTTGCAGTGCTAACACAAATCAATGATCAAAATATAGAAGCACCTATCTCTTTCTTCAATTTGAATTTTCAAGGAGCAGAACTCAATTATTCTGAAGTAGAGAAACAAGCCTTTGTAGTGTTCAAGACTATCAAACATTTTAGACCTTTTTTTACTAAAATATCATACAAAAGTTATTGTTCCATTCTCAGCAGTGAGACAATTACTTGTACAAAAAGAGTTAGGTGAGAAAAGAGAAAACTAGGTAACAACTCTACAAGAATATGATCTTGACATTAAACCTGCTAAAATTTTTAGAGGACAACATTTTTGCAGACTGATTACTGAGCCTCAAATATTTCAGCAAATGAAGATTCAGGTAATACAATTCAAATATTTGAGGTATGTCTTACTGACATTGAATCCCAATATGTTGATCTTTTGTTCTATTTAAAAAATGGTTATGCTCCACCAGAACTTAATCATAAAAGAAAAAGGGATCTAATACTTAAAAAAAATAGTATGAGATCATTGATGGCGTGTTATTTAAAAGAAATTATGACTTTGTTTTATTAAGATGTGTAGAAAAATCTGAAGCAGGAAAAATTTTGCAGGACCTCCATGATGGACCAACTGGAGGACATTTTGGAGGAGATACCACTACACATAAAATCCTTCATGCCGGATATTATTGGCCAACATTGTTAAGAGATACACATGCCTACGTGATAAAATGCAAAATTTGTTAGACCGCTGCAGGAAGACAAAGGAAACCAACCCTACCACTCCAGCCAGTTAACATTGAACAACCTTTTGAACAATGGGGACTGGATATAATAGGTGAGATCGTTCCTCACTCTTCTAAGCAACATAAGTTCATCCTAACTTCCACAGATTATTTCACAAAATGGGTAGAAGTAACTGCACTTAAGGTAGCTAATTTTGATAACATTACTGAATTCATCGATCAATTTATTATTACTAGACTTGGATTATCTAATGCACTCATATTTGACAATGCATCTTATTTCTCAGGAAACAATATGATTGAGTTTGCATTAAAAAGAGGATTTAAGCTAAAATACTCTGCTAATTATTATCCTCAAGGAAATGGTTTAGCATAATCTACCAATAAAAACCTCATTAAGATTATCAAGTGTACTGTTGATCAAAGTCAAAAGAATTGGCATAAATATTTGGTCTTTGCTTTATGGGCTGATAGGATAACTATGAAAGATTCTATCAGAACTACTCCTTTCAATTTAGTTTATGAAAAATAATCTATTCTCTCTCCAAATCTAGCTCTTCCTTGATTGGCCTTAGTACAATTTATTGAAGAACAACCCTCCTCTTCTATACAACTAAGGATGTCTCAAATTATAAAATTAGAATAAGAAAGCGAAAAGGATAAATAGACCCATGCACGTCATCAATAGTTAGTAAAATCTTCCTTTCATGCAAGATCAGTTAACAAAAAATCTTTTCAAATTGGTGACTTAGTTTTGAAATGGGACAAGGAACATGAGGAAAAAGGAAGCACACCAAATTTTAGAAATTGTGTTTTGGACCATTCCAAATCATTGAATAGTTAGGTCCATCGAATTTTGTTTTACAATATCTACAAGGTAAGAGAGATGCTCTCCCTGTCAATGGACTAATTCTCAAACAATTATATTTCATAGGACTTCTGTTCTACTGTATTATATGTACATATAAATAAGATTGAGTAACACATTATTGGATTCCATTTAAAAATCTCTATTCATTTATGACATTAACCTTGAAAGGTATCGATTTTCAGAGAAAGCAATTTCAAAATTCAAGATCAGATAAATACTTTAAAACTCTGAAATTTTTATACATTATAATTGTAATTCCTTGTCACTTCAAGCTTCATAAAATATTCATTCTTGATAATGAGTCAAGAAAGGTTCCTTTAACAAAGGTAAAGGATATTTTGAAGTCTTAGTATCTTTAGCTTCAATTGTCATCCATTACTCTGAAGGAGTAGGTGGACCTCCCCACTCATTGTTCATGTATTTTTAGAGTGTAATTCAAAAATATAAGAAACTTAGAAGATAATAACTCTCATCACGAGCTTACTTACCATGATCATAAGGAAATAACAGGTTGACATTATCATTACTGGCCACCAAACCAGGATAGTGGATTGTGCTTTAAAAAAGGGAAAAGTATAAGACAAGGAGTCTCATCACGAGCTAGCTTGTTCAATTTTGTTATCACTTGTGAATGACATTGTCATTATCTGGCCACCAAACCATGACAATGGCTTCTAAAGATCCTTGAAAAGGAAAATAGATCCTCAAAAATACCTTTAAATATTTACAAACATGGATGGGATACTATTCCGCCATTTGGTAAAAGATAACCCTGTCAAGGCTATGGATGCCTGCTGACAACAGTGGTTCTATCTATGACAAAATAAGTTCATCAAAAGCTAAGTTTCAAATATTCTTTTACTTTATCTTTATTACCAATTAAGGACTGATTTTAATGATTAAATATTTTTATCTATAAAAGTGATAAGGAACCTTACAATTAAGTGAAACTTTTGATTCAGAGTAATTTTATTTATCTCATTTTAAAAATTGTTTTTTCTTTCCTTACAATCCTTACTTTTATGTTTAAAAGTTAATTTTACAAATTTTCAGAGATAATTGGTTCTTCCAGTGAATTGCCAATTGTTGTGATACCCAACAATTCCCTATTATTTATAGTTAGAACATTTAAATAATGGGGACCCTATTAAATTTTTCTTTAGGTTTTATATTAAATAAATTAATTGTAATAGATTTATATTCCAAAAATTCTAACAAACACAAAAGATGTCATTTTCGGTTATCTTTTAGGTTCAAGTCCTAGTTGAATAACTTACGTTTACGTTTTAAATAAAATCTCGCATCGCAAAATTTTTAGAAGTCATCATAATATACCTTATCAAACCTTGTGATGCAAGATATTGTTTCCAAATAAAGCTTCTCTTAATAAAACAAAGAAAACAAAGAAAAAACGCTCTCCCACACATAAAGCTTCATTGGAACAACCACAGAGACATGTCATTATCGTAGATAGTATATCGTGAGTCACACATCCCTACCAGCTCTTTATTAGATCATACATCTCTATTTTGCATTTGTGATATAAAGGAAATGCTGTGTGATCTTCGATGCATGTCTGTGATAATTCATATTGCAAATCGCACATCGTAGATTGCAGTGCCACTTCCAACGAAACAATTCCAAAGAAGATTTGTGATGCAAAATTGTTGACTAAGCTCCACTTAATGAGGATCTGTGGGTACTTAGATTTTCATTAAATTTCAAATCTAACGGTTTTAATGTTCCTCATTTGACGAAATTGATTTAATTGGTATGTTGTTATTTGATACATATGTATGTTTCCCATGCATCTTTTTGTCCTTGGAGATCTAAAACATTCCTCTTTGTTTCCTTTCTGCAGGCTAATACTAATAAACGACATTCCGATGAAATGTTCAAAGCAGGAAAGAAAGGAAGGGTCGTCTGTTAAAAAAAAAGTAACTCAATTCAAGCTAGAAGCAATAGATATGGCTCTGTTATTCAAAAAAATCACATTCACACTCGATTCTGGTACTTCTCCTTGGGAATCAATGTACAATCTATTTGAAGAAGAAAACCCTAGAGTAGTAGCAGTCAAGCAAGCAACAGATGATGCCTCATCATCATCCGAGGCTACCTTCTCTGATGTCGCCAATTCCTTTCTTCATCGAATTGCTGCATGGTCTAAAATATTACCTTATGAAGATATGATCAAGTGGATGATTGATAATGTGAATATTGAAGACAAGACTTCTTGACGTCAAGGCAAATAATAGTAGGATCCTTCAAAGCTGCAAATTTGTAGAGGATGTATCATTTGCGAGACCCTCAAAAGATCTATGACAAGCTATTTCTTAAAATATTTGCAGAGAAGAATAAATTAGAATTAGATTGCATTAGACAATGGAGACAATACCCAAGCAAGCACAAGCATGATAGTAAGGGTATGTATTCTTTAGCTTCTCTTTCCGGTCTGTTTTGTTCTGCTGCTGCTATGATATGTAGATTGGTTGGTTCCCCGAACACACAAAAATTTACAGTTGAATGGCTTCCCTTGATTCAAGCTACTTCTAATTATTAAGTTATGGATTGGGCTACTATCTTGTCCAATAATATTGTGTCCAAAATCTTAGAATATAGGAAAAAGCACAATGTTTCAAAGAGAATTGTGCCAACTTTTTATATGAGTGCCTATATTATGGATGCCATTTGTTTCTCTTTTGATTTTCATTCAATGGGATGGAAATGGACACTCGAAGACCCTACACCAATTAAATTATATCATGATATCCTATGGGAATCTAAGTACCAACCTAATTTTTACAAAATTTTCAATAAGGTAATGCTGCCTTTGTACAAAGCAATTTTTGATCGAAACGCCCCTAGGTTGTCTCAAGAAGCCACGATAGACTTCAGAGTCTTGCGGCCCCACATATTCTTCCTACTTATCTTCCCAATAAGCTTCTAGCCCGGGAAGTTGCCTATCACACCATAGATCATAGTGTAACTAAAGTATTTAAAGACTCCAAAAAGGCTATTTGGCCACAATTTCCTATTCAATGTGGAGTCTATGCTCTTGACAATTACAATCATGTTGTCCTAGAAATTAAAGAAATAGAGGGCATGAAACTCCCCACTATTCCTCCTAGACAGTACGACCCTAAAAGGGTCATTCATGATTTCACCACTTAGGTTAAAATAAGGCCATTTGTTCATGAACCTGATGATTTTGATGATTTGTTTGAGACATGTGAGTCATATAGACAGGTGGAACATTTAGCACAAATTTGACTGGGCCCTGAGGATTTTGTCTTATTCCAAGAGTACAGAAATAAAAGGCTACAGAAACTGCCTTCTGAATGCCTGATTGCTTTACAACCATAATTTCCTACAGGAAAATCTTTGCCATCATCTACAAAACAAACATAAAAGACACCCACTACTGCACTCTCAGAGAAACAAATAGAAGAGCTCTTGTCTACTAGTGAGCTCAATAAAGTTAGGGATCAGTTCGACAAAGAACTAGATAACGCATAGGAGAAGGAAGTACATGATTCAACTTGAATGGAGATAGATGAGACTCCTGTAGCCAGTAATAAAAAGTCTCATGTAAATGATTCATCAAGTCAAATAATGGATAAAGAAGTTATCTTGATAGTCCCCACCTCTAAGATCGTCCTCAGAGTAGAAGAGATTCCGCCTCTTGATATTTTTTACAGTCCTGAACATCGTGCTATTGTGAGTCGACAGAAGAAGAAAAGAAGAATGGAACATTCTCAGGAACTTCTTCCTGGAAGCATTCCATTAGATGTGGTATGGAAAGATTATCAAGCTAATTTGTCTGATGATTTAGCTAAGATTTCACAATATGCAGGAGCCTATGCTATGATCACCATTTTTAAAGCTACTGAAGTTCAACAATTGGTTAAAGAAAAAGATGAAAAAATCTTGCAATTAGAACAAATATTACATAATTCAAGGCATGACATTGAGCAAGAATGGCAACTAAAGTTGTCAAAATTACAAACTGAGTTTAATCAATTGAAAGTTCAAAATGAAGCTAATATTCAAAGCTGAAATGCACAGATTGGCCAGCTTCAACTTAGAATAACTCAGATATAGAAGGACACTGATGTTGAAGGATTCAAAAAAGATTATGGAGAGATAAATGCTCTCCTCGCCCAATAACAAGTGAAATTCTATAAGAAGTTGAAGATCATCGATAACCTCTGCAAAAACAATGACTCATTGACTGATCAAATGTCTAAATTAAGAATATAGTATGAAGATATCAACATCAAGATTTCTGATTTCATCACTTGGCAGAATAGTTCAGATGGAATAAAATCAAATCTTCCTAAAATACAATATTCATACAAAGATCTTCTTTTCAGAGATTGGGATATTAGATTAAAGCAGTCTAAAGAAGCAATCTACAGAGCAAGAGACCTAGCAGGTCAAATTACTAAAATTGTTAGAGAAAGTCTAACAGATGCTAATCTTATTACTGAGTGCCTAGGAGAATGCTTTCCAGATACTCGAACACTCATAGAGTATTGGCATAAAAAGTCAAAGGAAAAAGAAGATAGCATCAAGAATTGATTTAAGTTAAATCCTGAATATCATCAATAGTTTTTGGTAAAGCCCTATGGTCAATGGTTAGTTCTTCGCAGCCTTGTTAATACAATTGAATATATGCTCCCACCTCTTTTAGATGTCTTGTTTGTAGGACATATTCAGATCAAGTGATCTCATTCCCCAAAATTGAAGCCGATTGAAGCTATTTACAGGTTACGAGAATAAATGGGAGAGCATTCAACTTCCCATCTTTAGTTTCTTGTTAAAACAAAGCTATTTTTATCTTTTTGTTCCCTATTTTGAGGAGTGTTTGTTTCAACCTCTTCAACAAAATATGAATTTTCTATTTTGATGATATAACTTTTATTTATAAATACCCTCTCATGTTTCAGAGAAGGGGTTCATAATTTTTGTAAGAAGACTCAAAGAACTTGCACTTAATGTATTTCTTTGATAATTTTAATAGAAGATTGTTTTCTTCCATAAGCATAGCACTAATATATGTGATACGATTATCTTTTTATTGATGCTATGCTTTATGTTTAAAATTAAGTCAAGTTTTATTACTGTTTTATTATATGCAATATCACAATTCAATTAAGCATTGTTTCCCTATTGAAAAATGTATTAATTAATATCTTTAGTTGTATTTATGAAATGGTATAATTTTTATGCGATATATGCTTACTAATTAAATTCATTAACTATTTAATCAATTTAGTTATCTTTAATTTGTTTTAACTCTTTCAAATGTTTGATGATCTATATTGTCTTTCATTTATAAATAAATCTTTATGAAATCGCATATGAAAAGTTAGTCATATTCCAGGAAGTAGATAGATAAATATAGATTTATTTATTTGTATTCATATTTACTCTATCAAATAGTTTTCACCCCATCTATATCACACCTCAAACTGCATCATATATTTGAATGAGAAACTGGGCCCTATATCCCTAGTCAGAACATCTATCCCAAATGGAAAAAGAATGGTATTCAAGTTCCCGACTGGGTGGTTTCCCCAATATTAAAACAAGGACATTCTGAGCCTTCAACAAAACTCCAAACATGGAAGTCAACATAGAAACCACTCTAATTCTTTTTTTTACCAACCAACTAATATAACAACATGGATAATATATTGTCACTACCTAGCAATTAAAAAATAATGTCAATATATAAAGAAAAAATTTATACATATATATACTGCATAAAATAAAAAAAACACAATGTGTAAACATGTCTTTGGGAATTTCATGTAACGTAAGTGAAAAATAAAATGCGAAATAATATATTTTTATAATAGAAAGTAAGATATAAATACCATAATATAATAGAAAACAAGGGACGCTGCAGGGAAGTAAGTCCCTGCCTTGAGCACGACGCCAGATTGGATTCAACTGACTCAAAATTTAGAAAAATATTAATATGACACACTGAATCTTACAGACGATGAAGCAAGAGGGAAGGACGCTGGACCATGACATAGGAGAAGGTTGTTCGTTCGACTGAGCATGTGATGATAAATAGAGATGAGGAAAATGGGGAATGGAAAGGGGAATCAAACCGAGAAGGTTAGGGGGATGGAGGAAAAAGAGATGAACAAATGAACAGGGACACTTAATTATGTGATTCTTTCCTGGATAGACTGTTTATTTGGCTTGGGATCAGGCACAAAGTTTGGGTGGAAGATGTGAATCACTCGTTGCAAGGTCGGTTTCATTAGATATATTTTCTGGGCAAACAACCTAGGTTCCAATCGAATAAGGAAGAAACCAAATAAATAATACATCAATCGGAATCCAAATCTTAATACAAGCAGTCTCGGACCTCTAAAATAATAGATTTAGATAGGCGGAAATTATGAATTCAAAGGGTTTTTTTGAATCTGTTTCAAGCTTCCTTATTGCCTGTTCCCAATGTTGTTGCTGGGTGAAGAAAGCAAAAAGCATTGGGAAAGAAGTAAACATGTTAGTACATTTTATTATTACCCCTCTCAACGTGGAAACACTTATGAAAATAAATCTTTGGCTGCATGTGCGGCGAGAGTAACTTGTCAAATGCGCTAACCTCCATCATTGTCATCCCAGGGATCAATCATTGTCATCCTAGGGATCAGTTTAAGGAAGGCCAACAAGCCTAATTGACAAGAGTACATTTTATACAACGTAGTCCTCAGGTTAGTAAATTTTATTATTACTCTTCACAACGTGGAAACACTCATGCAGATAAATCATTGGTTGCATGTGCAACTAGGGTAACTTGTCAAATGCGCTAACCTCTATCATTGTCATCCCAGGGATCGGTTGAAGGAAGGCCAATGAGTTGTTCATGCGTCGTGTAGCCATTATCATCTTCACTGTAAGAAACCCAATGTACTCTGTGTTTTCTGGTTATTTTACTAGCTCTGGTTGTAGACTTATGAAAATGGAAACGAATCAATAACCTTAAAGTGAATCCCATCACAACTAAACTTGGAGACGAGCGAGAAATTTAAATGGTCTAAATTTTGTTGATCGTAATGTAAACAAACTGCCAAAGTTTGCCTCTCTGACTATCAAATAATAGAGAAACATCAAATAAAAGAGCAACTCAGATCTGGCTCTGGTCAGGTAGATCCTGAACATCAATTTCATAAGTTATTTGGTTTTAGTTATTACTATTGCACTTCTACGTATGGAAAAAACCAAGGCCCACTTGGTAGTCGTCCCATATTTAGCGCAGGGCCATCTCATTCCATTTTTGGAACTGGCCAAGCTGCTAGCGTTGCAGGGCCTGGCGATTTCCTATGTTATGACCCTAGTGAACGCCAATAGGTTCAATCCTCAGGTCGAATGCTCGAATCTACACATCCACGTGGTGTCTCTAGATGGCTAGGGCATTCGAAGATTGGATGGATTAGCAGATGAGTAGTCATAATGAGGAAGCAACTCAGAATTTCTCTCCTTCGACTCCTTTTCCAGTATAATGCATCTCTCCGACATGTGTACGGGATGGGCTCAAAGATCCGGATCTAGGTTCGGGATCCACACAGTGGTTTTCTACACGATTGGGGCCTTTAGCATGTCTGTCAAGCTCTCCATTTTTAACCACATGCCGCAGAAAAACGTCAAGGGCAACGAGGAGTTCTTCGAGGTTCCCAATCTGAGCTTCACCTTCGAGCCGTGCAAGTCAAACATGGCTATGGTGTGGCAGGATCCAGACTGTGGGGTTTCCTCAGCGAGGAGCTTAAACAGAGCGTGGAGCTCAATTATTTGGGAGTCAATCACATCACGAACCTGATGGTGAAACACTTTTGAAGCATAGGTCCCATACTTCCTCGTGCTGTTTTTGACGAGACGATGATCGATCATGAAAATATTAGTCGTAGTGGCACGATGGAGGACATCAGCGGGGATGAGTGCTTGCGATTGCTGGATTCTAGATGTCTGCAGTCCCTCGTGTTCGTTTTGTTGGGAAGCCAGTATTTCCAAAACAACCAGCAGATCAATGCGCTGGCGGCGGGTTTAGAGGCTAGCAGGCAAGGTTTCGTGTGGGCTATCAAATTCCCTACGACCGACCATAACGCCAAAGGGACTAGCGTAGGACTAACCGATGGATTTGGCTAGAGGACCCGAGAGAGGTCTGGTCATTTGGGTTTGGGTGCCTCAGTCCCTGATTCTCTCGCATCCTTCCATGGGTGCATTTCCGAGTCACTATGGGTGGAACTCAATTGGTTGTGGTATTGAGTCCAAATAATGAGCCTTAGGCAGTCCAAATTGAAGCTTTTAAGCAAATTATACTTTGGTCCAACTCCTACACCAGCAATTGTTGGTTATAGAAATTGGGTACGTCTAATTCATCCACATAGCTGCTTGTTGTCCTGTTTGTGTCCAGTTTAGTCTGAAAAGAAAGCATTTGCTGCCACAACTGCCTCCAAGAAGTGAAAACAACACCTATTACTAGACTTGAGACTTACAGGTCCATAGAAAGAAAAATGTAAGATTTAACTTTGTCTCTTATTAGTACAGAGTTATTCTTTCTATCTGATTCTATTTCTAACTAGATTTGTTATTGTCTCAATTCATTGGAAATGAGAAAAATAAGACTTTATTGCTGTAAGTTAACGTGAACGTTAGTGATAAGAAATAGATAAATATAATTTATATCTAGATGAAAACTCATGGTGATTATGTTAGAGATTCTACAGTTTCAACAGTGATTCTGCATGCGGAAAGAACTGAAAAGAATCGTTGAAACTTAATGCCCAGGGATACGAATTACCTCCAGCCATTGGTGATGTTTTGATGCAGGCCACAGTCCACTTGCTTCTTCTTCAGCACTCCAGCTTCAATCCAAGCAAAAGAAAAAACATACAAAATTCTGAAGGCACTTCCAAGCTCTGCTATCTCAGCTAGATGGTGTAAAACTGAAGGGGATTGAGAGAGGAGCTTGGGGACCAAACGGATGAACATATAGCTAAGCTTCCATCAAGCTTCTAATAGCTATGTGTTAGATGTCCCACAAATCAAGGCAGAGAACTCGAATCAAAGTGATGGACCACTTTAGTAGCTCCCAATTACAAATTTAGTAATTGCAGTTGATTTTCTTAACTTAAGGAAACTACTGCAGTTGGTTTCCATAAGTTAAGGAAAGACTGCAATTCCATAATTGTAGGCAGCAATTGTGCAAAATTAATGGAGCTTAACATTCTCCCACTTGGTCCATACTTCCAAACTTAATGTCTCAACTTAAAAACCATTGATAATCTGTATTAAGTAATAGATACATGAATCATGGCGATAAGTCCTCTAATGACGAGTATTATCTTCCATGTATTACTATGCATTTATTCTTATTATAATTTATGTGGCAACAATATCTTAATGAATAAACCTTATGTTTATTCTTGGTCCTTCTTAAATGAATTTTCTCAAATCAACTTAAAGTGCACATAAATATGAGAAAAAACATCACAATAATTAAGAATTTCATTAAAATAACATTGTCCATACAATGAAAAACTACATAATGGAACCAAGTCCCATATTCAATACATGATCCTTGAATTTAAACGGTGGCATGCCCTTAGTCAAAGGATCAGCGATCATTAACTCAGTGCTGACGTGCTCAATGACCACTTTCTTTTTTTTAACACGTTCCCTTATAGTTAAATACTTAATGTCGATGTGTTTATTTCGACTCCCACTTTTATTGTTTTTAGCCATAAAAACAGCAGCTGAATTATCACAATATATTCTCAATGGCTTAGATATAGAATCCATAATTCTAAGCCCAGAAATGAAATTCCTAAGCCATACACCATGTAAAGTAGCCTCAAAACAGGAGACGAACTCGGCTTCCATAGTGGAAGTGGCAATCAAGGTCTGCTTGGCACTCCTCCACGATACAGCTCCACTGCCCATCATAAAAATGTATCCTGATGTTGATTTGCGTGAATCAACACATCTAGCAAAGTCAGAATCTGAGTAGCCAATTACTTCCAAGTTGTCCGTCCATCTATACATAAGCATGTAGTCTTTGGTTCCTTGAAGGTACCTCATAACTTTCTTTGCAGCTCTCCAGTGGTCTAAACCTGGATCACTCTGATATCGTCCCAACATTCCCACAACAAATGCAATGTCAGGTCTTGTGCAGACTTGAGCATACATTAGGCTTCCGACAGCAGAAGCATATGGAATGTTTTTCATTTGTTCCCTTTCAAAGTCGTTCTTCGGGCATTGGTTCAAATTGAACCTATCACCCTTCACAATGGGAGCTACACTTGGTGAACAATCCTTCATCCGAAATCTCTCTAAAATTTTATTAATATAGGTTTCCTGTGACAGACCCAAGATGCCTCGAAATATGTCTCTATGGATCTTAATGCCAATGACATAAGATGCCTCACCCATATCCTTCATATCAAAAATTTTAGAGAGGAATTGTTTCACCTCATGTAGCAAACCCTTATCATTGGTTTCTAGCAAAAGGTCATCCACATATAAAACAAGAAAACAAATTTTACTCCCACTAACTTTCAGGTATATACATTGATCCATAATGTTTTCTACAAAACCAAAAGAAGAAATTACATTATGGAATTTCAAATACCATTGGCGGGATGCTTGTTTTAAACCATATAATGACTTCTTGAGCTTGCAAACCAATTGCTCACCATCACTAGAGGGGAATCCTTCAGGTTGTTTCATGTAAACCTCCTCCACTAGATCTCCATTAAGAAAAGCCGTTTTCATGTCCATTTGATGCAACTCCAAGTCAAAATGGGCTACTAATGCCATAATAACGCGCAAGGAATCTTTCTTAGATACAGGAGAAAAAGTCTCCGTGTAGTCGATTCCTTCTTTCTGAGTGAATCCCTTAGCAACAAGTCTTGCCTTGTATCTCTCAATGTTGCCCAATGAGTCTTTCTTTGTCTTAAAGGCCCATTTACATCCAATGGCTTTTGCACCATTAGGCAACTCAACAAAATCCCAGACTTCGTTACTCTTCATGGAATTCATCTCTTCCTTCATGGCATTGTACCATAGTTCTGATTCTTTGCAACTCATAGCTTGTGAAAAGGACTCGGGATCATTTTCGGCTCCAATGTTGTAGTCAGATTCTTGTAGATACACAACATAATCATTAGGAATTGCTGATCTCTTTGGTCTAGTAGATCTTCTTAATGTTGTATCATCATCTTCCTGAGAAGTATGTGGTTCAACTTGTTGTTCAAAAGTTCTTGGCAACTCTTTAACTCCTTGATCTACTGGAATATCGTCAGCAGCTTGTGGAACTTCAACAATTGGTTGTTCAACACCAGTTTGTACTTGAGGGGTGCTATGAACAATAACCAATCTATCACTTGAAGTGGAAGGTTGAGATTCTGAATGATCCTTCTCAGAAACTATGTTTCTGGTTTGATCGCTCCCACTGATCAAGTCATTTTCAAGAAACTTTGCATTTCTTGATTCCACAATCCTAGTGCTGTGAGATGGACAATAAAATCTGTAACCTTTAGACCTTTCAGCATATCCAATGAAATACCGACTAATGGTCCTTGGGTCTAGCTTCTTCTCTTGTGGATTATAAATTCTCACTTCAGACGGGCATCCCCAAACGCGCATATGTCGCAAACTCGGTTTCCAACCTTTCCATAATTCAAAGGGCGTTTTAGGAACCGCCTTGGTTGGAACTCGGTTTAATATATACTGCCGTCTTAAGTGCTTCAATCCACAAGGATTTAGGAAGATTGGAGCTGCTAAGCATACTCCGCACCATGTCCAATAATGTTCGATTTCTTCTTTCTGCTACACCATTCTGGTCAGGTGAACCAGGCATGGTGTATTAGGCAACAATCCCATGCTCTTGAAGAAACTTAGCAAATGGCCCAGGTGCTTGTCCATCTTCTGTGTATCTACCATAATATTCTCCACCTCTATCTGATCCCACGATCTTAATTTGCTTGCCGCATTGTTTCTCTACTTCAGCCTTAAAGATCTTAAAGGCATCTAATGCTTCGCTCTTTTTATGAAGCATGTAGAGATACATATATCGTGAGTAATCATCTATAAAGGAGATGAAGTATCTCTGACCATGTGAGTCCATGTCTGGACTACATATATCAGTATGTATGATCTCTAATATGTCCGAACTCCTATTGGCACCTTTCTTTGACTTGTTGGTCTGCTTTCCCTTTATGCAGTCCACACAAGTCTCAAAATCAGTAAATTCTAGAGTATTAAGTATTCCTTCATTTACCAATCTTTTAATTCTATCTATGGAGATATGACCTAGTCTCCGGTGCCATAATTTAGAGGAATCTTCATTAATAACACATCTTTTAGTGCCAGTGTGAACATGCATTGAATCATAAGTGACATTGTTTTGTAAATTAATGCAGTAAAGACCATTAGACAAAATACCATTCCCAACATAATCAGATTTATAGAATAGACTGAAAGATTTTTCTGAAAAGTTTAAGGAATATCCAAAAGGTACAAGCCTTGAAACTGAGATCAAGTTTCTAGAAAAACTTGGAACATAAAAGGTCTTTTCTAATTCCAAAACAAAACCACTACTTAAAGTTAAATAACATGTTCCTATAGCTTCCACATGCGAGCCCATCTTGTTTCCTGATAAGATGCTTTGCTCACTTCCCACTGGCTTCCTTAGGTTTTGCAAACCTTGCAAGGAATTCAAAATGTGAATTGTTGATCCAGAATCAATCCACCATGTGTTAATATTAACGTTAACCATATTAGATTCATAACAAACAAATGAGATTATTTCCTTAAGTTCGGGAATGTCACAACGAATTTCAGAGAAATTTGCAGGTTGTACTGCTGCATCAAAACAAAGAATCACATGCTTATGTTAAAATTGAGGCTTAATAACTTTCATGTTTTACCAATGTAAATCATGCTAAAAAGAACTGAATCAAATGACATAAAAATTGCCTGTGGGCTAAATTTTTAATTCAAACAGATTCAATAAAACTTTATGATAAAACTTATTAATTCATAACTCCTGTGGGTAGGTTATGAAATTTTATCCTAATTAATTACATAAATATAATAAAGATTCCTGTGGGATAAAATTTATTATATTCAGTGTAATTAATTACAATTTAATGTCTAAATAATCTTTATGTGATCTAACCAAACAAAATATATAATTTTATTTAATTAAAGATGTTGTGGCTATTCTCTAATTAATTAAAATTATATGGATCACTAGACATTATTTTGCTGCATAAACAAAACTTAACCAGAGAGAAAAATAATGTTTACTGAAAGGAGTAAGTCAAAATGACATTTTAATAAACTCCATATAACTGTAATAATTTTCCAGCAAAATCAAAATCAAGGTTAAAGCAGTCAACATTACCGAAAATGACTACAAATTGATTGTTCAATTTATAAACTTAACCCGGAGATTGACTGAAGCGGCGTTGATCTACTTTGCACTTGCATAGCAAATGCAGTTCGAAGGCTAGTTGGCTTGACTTCAGGCTCCGTCCTTAAGTTTATAAAACAACAAAAATTGACCAGCAAACAAGCTATTTTGCTCACAAGATAAATAAAATTAAAATCAAATTTACATTCCTTAGTCTAACTGTCCCATAATTTATTTAAGACTAATTCTTAAATTAATTACAAAATGGGCTCTAAACAATTTGCAAACAAAACTGCAAATTTGAAATATTATTTATATATATTTATATAAAATTTCATGTGAGCCTAAACCAACCACGCATAAAATAATATATATATAAAATAAAAGGTTAGTTGATCGTGTAATTACTTTTATTGAAGTGAAAGACCCAATCATTAGCAATAAATTGTAATTGCATTAGTTTATATATACATAATCTTTATATAAATCAATAATCATAATATTATATCGAATTAACTGCAAAATATATAAACATTTCTTTGCCATATATACCATAATTTTTCCACCACCGACGCCCCTCCGAGCTTCTCAAAGGGATGGAAAATGTAATTTCAAACAATGAAGCACAAGATCAAATGTTTGAAATCGGCTAGTATAGAACCAGAGACAATGAAAAAACGTTAAACGCCTGAAGATACTATCTTTCTTCGCAATATCGTAGTCAGGCGATATTCAAATTTAGCATTATAACGTAACGCATTAAATGTTCAAATTTAGCATTATAACCTAATGCATAAAGTTCTCAAATTCAGAAATCCAAGCACAAAGAAACACGTTCAGAAACAAAATAAATAAATATCTAAAGATTTCTTTATATTACTTAAGTCATCAAAACCGTGAAATACTTGAATTCAGAAAATTCAGAATATATAAAAAGTCAAACCGTAAAATGATCGCCTTCGGCTCACATAAGAACTAAAACTGTAAAATGTTTGACTTCAGTACATTTTATATCTAAACCGAAAAAAAAAGATTTAATTTAGAAAACCGTCAAAAACTTGAATCAGAATATATCATAGCTAAAAGCATAAGATGCTTGGATTTAGTAAGCAATAAAGGGCTTGAATTCAGAATACGTTAAAACTAAAACAGTAAAATCCTTGAATTCAGAATATATTACAACTAAAACCGTAAATGGCGGATTCAGAATACGCAGGGAAAAGAATGCAAAACAAAAGCTGCATAGTTGAAGTTTTCGCAAGTATACTAAACTTAAGACCTTAAAAAGCTTGTATTCTTCAACGGCTAAAGAAAACTACAGAATTCAAACTTTAGACTGCAAACAAGAACAACATCGCCGTCTTACCATGAGCGGCTTCGACATGCATGGAGAAGAAGTGAAGATACCTGGCCAATGAAGTAGGTACGATGCGATAGCCTGGCACCGCAAGGGGCGTGCGAAGTTCAAGTCTACGCACAGTCACAATTTTTCAATTGTTTTAAAACTTAAACTTCACCACCAGGTTCCGAGTTCAAGTTCTTGGAATGCCCCACGACGCTATTTAACTTCAGTAATCTTAACGTAAATGTGTAGGGCACTCTCGGGAGAGGCGGATCATGATTTGCATAGAGTAGGGTTTATAGCTTGGTCAAGATCCTAATATTCCATTGCATGGCAAATCTGGTTTAAGTTGAAGCCAACGCACAGAAAGACAAAAGGGCGGCGAGAGAATGGCAAATCTGGTTTAAGTTGAAGCCAACGCACAGAAAGACAAAAGGGCGGCGAGAGAATACCAAGGCAGAGATAAACCGCTCCGATACCAAATGTTAGAAATTCTACAGTTTCAACAGTGATTCTGCATGCGGAAAGAACTGAAAAGAATCGTTGAAACTTAATGCCCAGGGATACGAATTACCTCCAGCCATTGGTGATGTTTTGATGCAGGCCACAGTCCACTTGCTTCTTCTTTAGCACTCCAGCTTCAATCCAAGCAAAAGAAAAAACATACAAAATTCTGAAGGCACTTCCAAGCTCTGCTATCTCAGCTAGATGGTGCAAAACTGAAGGGGATTGAGAGAGGAGCTTGGGGACCAAACAGATGAACATATAGCTAAGCTTCCATCAAGCTTCTAATAGCTATGTGTTAGATGTCCCACAAATCAAGGCAGAGAACTCGAATCAAAGTGATGGACCACTTTAGTAGCTCCCAATTACAAATTTAGTAATTGCAGTTGATTTTCTTAACTTAAGGAAACTACTACAGTTGGTTTCCATAAGTTAAGGAAAGACTGCAATTCCATAATTGTAGGCAACAATTGTGCAAAATTAATGGAGCTTAACATTCTCCCACTTGGTCCATACTTCCAAACTTAATGTCTCAACTTAAAAACCATTGATAATCTGTATTAAGTAATAGATACATGAATCATGGCGATAAGTCCTCTAATGACGAGTATTATCTTCCATGTATTACTATGCATTTATTCTTATTATAATTTATGTGGCAACAATATCTTAATGAATAAACCTTATGTTTATTCTTGGTCCTTCTTAAATGAATTTTCTCAAATCAACTTAAAGTGCACATAAATATGAGAATTATTCTCTCTATCTTACCATTCCTAGGTAAATATCTGTAGGAAAGAACAAAATCTACACAATATCTAGTAATTAGCACTGCAGGTTGAGAATAATTAATGTGGCTTAAGTGTTTTGGAAGACTATATTTAGTATTTATAGCTAGCATTTTCCTCTTGTTTCTTCCTTCTGTTGTTAATCAGAACGTCCCAATCCTTTTGTCCATTTTATAGATTGGTTCAATTCTTAATCCATTGTAATCTAACAACAATGAGAGCCATAGGATTGCTCTCACACTCACAGCCTCTGGAAAAAGTAGCAGGCCATATCCAACTAGAAAATCTCAAAAAGCCAAGGCATAACATAAGATATAAAAAGGTCTAAAAGGCATTAAAATACACAGTTAGTGTTCATGGTTTAGCTACATGTCTTTGGATCTCTATGCAAACACTGAATATTGTTCTACTACTGAACCAAGTTCAAAGCTATATATTTCCAGTACAACAATTGACCAAAATTGCATGAAATATATAGGTTTAACTGATTAAATTCCTAAGAAAGGATGTGTTTTAAAACTGATATTTCAATGGAAACAATGAAAAGTGTGGAACATTTGTGCACACAACAAATTTAAGTAATTACAGTCAAAACTTGATGAAAGAATCTTGCTATTTCTAACCATTTTGATGTTACCTCACTTTTTTCCATTCATAAGGACATGGAGCCAGTCTTCTCATGACTTAGTGACTAAACAAGTGGAAGGGATGTGTTGTCCTCGACAAAAGAATGAAACTGAGTGTAGATGTATGAAGAGTCTAGAATGGGAGTAAGTCCAGAAGGGGAGTGCATGAATGAACAAAGGAAGTAGAGTTGAACCAGAAATCAGAGAATTACAAATCTGCAACATGTAGTTTGTGAGATGAAAGGTCTCTGCGGAAGGGCGTTGAAATTGTGCCAGGTAGAACATCTTGCGGCTTTCTGGACAAAGCGTGCCAGATAGAACATGTTACGACTTCGTGAACAAAGCGCATAGAACCACATGTCAAGCTCGAGAAATTTAATGATCTCAAATTCGAGAGGAGAATTTTAATAAACATCAAACTGGAGAGGTGAAGGGAATTATAAGAAACATTAAATGTTAGTGAAGTAATGTTAGCATTACTTCACTTGAAACTAATGTCATGCTCATATCCTAATGCTGATAACCTAATGCCAATGCCAATATGAACCTAAACACATGTTCAATGTGGGCCTCTTCCGACTTATCTCGGGAAGATGCCAAATAATATGGTGAGCTAAAACCTTGGTTATCAATAAAATGTGGCAAACACAAGCTTATGTTAAAAGTAAATCGTCATTAAACTTCAACCGATTACTATAGTCCCTACCAGCCGAGCAAGGACTAGTAAGATAGAAAAATACAAAGATATATACTTTTATAAGGTTTAGTTTATCTTTTGTAATATAAAAAATCATAGAAAAATATAATAATATATATTTTAGACCCTCATTTGTAATATAAAAAGTTATATACAAATATAATAATATATAATAGGTTTATACACGGTTTGAACCTGAGTCCACTTAAAATAAATGCAGATATCATAGAGCAACATATTATTTGGTGGCAAAAAAACGTTAAAAAAATATAAATAAATATTAGGTGGCAAAAGGTATAAATCTTTTTATATAAAAATATATATTATGTTTATGCATTGTTTGAACATGCGTCCACTTAAAATAAATGCATATATAATAGAGCAACATATTATTTGGTGGCGAAAAAGCGTAAAATAAAATATAAATAAATATTAGGTGGCAGAAAGGTATAAAGAAATGATTGATCAAGATCAGGGGTTAAATTTGAGCTGTGCCATATTTTTTTATGACGATTTTATTTTTAAATTAACTTTCACATAATTTTAGTTTGCATAATATTTTCCTATAAAACCATAATCAATGAAAATTTATCATTTTGAATTAAAAATTCATCATTTTGAAAATTCATTGTTTTTTATTATTATTTTAAACATTTGTAAATATAATATTGCCCTTTTTTTTGGTTTAAAGACATTTGTATATATAATATTCCTTACTCCCTATTCAATTTTTTTATATAATATTTATATAATAAAAATATATAATACTTATATAATAAAAATAAACTAATTAGATATATATGAATTTCATATAATATTTATACAATAAAAATGAGTAAAAAATAAACTAATGAAATGTATATGAATTTAAATTTATCAATTAAAAACATATTAAAAAATTAATCTTAAAAACATATTTTTTTATTTATTAAATTAATCTAAGTACCCACGGAGGATTTGAACCAATGACCTATCACAAGGAGTGCCTTAACAATGCACGCATTCACCATCAATCCAAAGCCCTATGGGCATCTTAAAAACATATTAAATTAATCTTTAAAATGTATTAAAAATTAATCTAGCATAAACTTCAATAAAATAATGTTAAACACACATGGGCAGCAAGAGAGATATGAAAGATAAAACATGCAATACAATTTTATTAACAAATGGTTTACATTTATAGTACATGTAGTGACCGTTGGGTTTCACATCCCAAGGTCTCTTGGACTCCTTTTGTCCATTCGGCTTCCACACTAACCCATTTAGGATTAGGTGTCCAACATTCCCCCCCTTAATCTGAAGGGTTATGTATGAATCCAAGAAGAGAGATGTAATACAAAATGTGCAAAAAATGCATGGCAGCACTAGGCTGAATGTGCTCTATGAAATGTTGGTAAAAAGGGCGGTGGTTTAAGGATGACCACCAACACTAGAACACTTAGTGCAGTTCCCGGAACTCTTCCAAAACTGGCAAGAAACTGAATTTTTCTGCTAGAGGAAGTGATCCTATTGTTTTAAAGAGGGAAACCTTCAACCATAAAAGGGAGGTCTCATCCCGCATAAAAGGTAAAACTTCAACCTGAAAAGGGAAGTCTCAACCTGTGATGGTTTAAGGATGACCAACAACTCTGGAATGCTTAATGCAATTCCTGGAACTCTTCCAAATCTGGCAAGAAGCTGGTGTCTTCTGCTAGAGGAAGTGTTCTCAATTGTGTTCCTGGAATTCTTCCAAAACTGGCAAGAAGCTGAAGTCTTCTGCTAGAGGAAGTGTCCCAGATTGCCAACTGAAGGCATGTTCACGGGCATCTTTGTCGCTGGCTACAACTCTAAAACTGGTGTGGCAGGTTGTGGCTCAGGCTCGCTTGATGTGACTTTGAAGCTTGTAGATGACCATCATTTCCCCCCCTGTCAGATACAAGGTGAGAAGATGGAGAAAACTCAACTGCAAGACTGTTCAATACTCTGGAACAAGTTCTAACATGTGTTTGGAATATCTTCTTGGCTGTTGATGCCCATTGCCAAGAAGCGATCCATCCAAGATGAATCTTTGTTCTTGCAGGACGTTTATTTCTGAAGCATCTGTGTGCGGAATGACTGGTTTTATGACAGTGCTTACATGGATGAAGATCGAAACAGTGATCTTTCAAATGGCCAACTTGGTCACAATGTTGGCATTTTACGATCTGTTGTTGTTTTTGTTGTTGTGGAAGAGGGGCAGAATCTGGAACAACTGGATATGAACTGTCATGAGGAGCAGCTGAACTATTATGAATGAATCCAGCACTCTGAAACTGAATGGGCTTGGCGTAGTCTGGAATATGAAAGGACAAGTCCTTGTCATATCCAAGACCAGTTCTGTGCTTGTTGTGGACAAGCTGTTCCCAAGGTCTGATGATGGGCTTGGGAAGTGCAGACTGAGTTTCTGCATCTGCATGTACAATTGCTGCTTTATTGGGTACTGGATCTGAATGAACTTGAACAATATTGACTTGTTGTTTATGGGAGTCTGCTTCATTGTTCTGAACAGAAACAGGTTCTGAATGACTCCTTCATTTTAATTCTTCTTGCTGTAGCTGTGTTTCAAGCTGCAAAAAATCAATTTTCTCTTGTGCATATTGTAGACATGTCTAAATTTCTGAGAGAGATCCTTTGCTGATTTGTAATGTGTTATCAACAGTAGATTGTATAAGAGTTTTCATGAACTCTAATACTTCACTGATTCTGGCCATTTATGCGTTAAAAATTGATCAAAACTATTACTTAATGCAGAAAAGTAATAGCCACTCACAGTACACAGCAATATCCTTATAAATGTGCAGCAAATGATCAGTGTGCAACAAGAAGCAATAGGTAGAATTCGAAGATGCTGAAACCGGATCAACTTGAATTGCTTTACAGTAGGCCAAGAAAGTCTTGAAGTATACCAGAAAGCAACACTATAATTCTTTCTTTCTCAAAATTTGCAAGGAGTCAACAAACTAGATAATGCAGATTCGTTTTTATTGAAAACTTTTATATCTCAACACCTGATATAGTCATATAATCTCAGTAATAGCATCTACAATAGACCAAGTTCTGGCACCCAATTTCGTTAGCTCATCAAAAACTGTCTCTTGAATATAAGTCTTATAGAGTATCAAAAAACTGCAGCAATGTCTCTCAAGCAGTTCCTTCTAAAGCTGAAGTAGGTCTTCCACCTCCAGCTATTGCAAGTACAGTTAACAACCACTGGTAGCAGAGAGAATTGTTGGAAATAAAACTGGTGAGCTTGATGTCAAAAAAAGCTTACAATTAAGTCAAAAGGAGGATCTTTATGATCAACAAACCAAAAGAACTTGCATCTACTACAACAGTACAGGATGCCTCTTGCCATACATGGAGAATAATTCCAATTCAAACTCAAATTGTGGAGGATTCTTTTATGCCAATTGAGCACTTATGCATATGGAAGCCGAGACCACAGTTTTCAAAACATGACACTAGAAGACAATGATGCTTTAGTGGTATAGCTATTGCAAAAAGTGTTATACAATGGAAACCAGGTTGTATATGGAGACAACGTTAAATGAATACGGGTATTAGTCGACTGTGCACCAATTAACCACAACGTTCAAGGCAGCGCAATGTGGGAGCGTTCAAGGCAGTTGAAATGTGTAACTTCGTTACTATATAAGTGCTCCAACATTCAAAATATATAGAGTTTGGACAGACATATAGTTCACCGCAATTGAATGTAGAATGGCCCACACTTATGAATGTAAAATTCATGGGGTGAGAGTTTCATAAAAGAACTCACGAGATTCTTCAAAATTGATAGAAACATGCAGGTAGACCTTTTCTTACAACGGGCTATGCACACGCTTGCACCAAGCGATGTAGACCCTTTCCGGCACTCTGATACAGGCCTTGCATACAGACCAATCTAAACTGTTTCCACCTAACTCCTTCAACAAATTCTATAGTGTTCATTCCACAGTTCACAATACTCAAAACGCTCTGTCATATATATTGACTAGACTTTTAAAATAGAGACAGACATTAAAATACATCGGGCACGGTTAATAGAACATCCACAGAGCGTTATGTTGTAATCGACCTCTTTTTAGCAGTTTGCAATACCACGGAGTGCAACACGAATATGCTGCGACCGGGCCCCTCTCACAACAAACTTGAATATTACGCTGCCACTGCGCAGAGAAGCCACACCATTACGCAGAAGGTATTGTGCAACTGGACAACGCAGAGATTGTGATACAGATCTCAGCTCGACAAGCATAACTGATGCTTGGGACCATAGATTCTATCACAAAATTGCTTTACGCAGAGAAGACAACGGTTCCTTGGCTCTCGGAGTTATGCCATAACACCATTTGATTTAAGGTTTCGCTACTTATTCTTGCCTGAAAATAAGAACTGAGATATGGTTTGAGCGAAGTTCTGTTGTTTGGATAGTGTTCACTGTTCAACTTTCTTCTCTGCATTAATCCCTTGAAGAAACAATCACGAAAAAAGTGGAGATCTTTGAACTAGCAATTTAAAACAAGGAGGCTATGGACGAAGATCAGCTAATCTCGATCTGAATAAGGCTGACGAGGGAGTTGAATATGATTATCAGCCTTATAAAGAAGAGCCAGAGAAGACTGAAAGCAATGGCAATCATCAAGTTCAAGCTCCTGTTCAATACCTACCTATGAAGATCGAAATGAATAGAAGTCCCGAGTCAAATAGATGCTCTCCGTCTCTTTCAAAGTCGAGATCAGTCTCACCTGTTACGATACAGAACATGTCTGAAGGAAGAAGGGTGGCTTCCTCCCGTCGTAAAGATCAGACAGGGGATTGTCCTGGCAGGATGTTTGATTCACCTTGGAAATCTTCTCTGGGGCAATCACTTGCGAGAGACAGGTCGCCTTCTCCTTTAAGGGTTAAGTCACCTTCACCTGTTAAATGTATCTCCACTTCCCAGAGCAGACATATATCTTCTCCTACAAACTATAATTCGCTGTGGAGCAGGTCATTCAGGCGTACAGGCACTGCGTGGATCATTCAGGCGTTCAAATGTTCAGGGTTTGTCAAAACAACGTTCAATAATGGTGCGACTGACAAACAGGCGGGGGCAGCTGCTCATCAATCCGGCAGGTCGGACCAGCGCGTTATGGACAGAAACGTTTATGCACAGTCATAGTTGTCAGTGGTCACAGAATATGAAACGTTTATGGAGTTTGAGCGTATTCAACTGAAGAAGGCGCAGAATCATAAATAGAATATGTCAGGGCAGTGCAGGTGTGGCAGACAGAACGCAGGTATCTCATTCAACAACGCATACAAGGAGCTGGACCTTCATCGATGGTGGCGTATCAGCTTCAGCGCTAAAACAGGAAATGACAGTATGGACAGATGTGCAGTGCTGGCAGAGGTAGGTTATTTCAGGTCTGAGGAGAATAAGGCAGAGGCAGAGGTCAGGTAACGCAGAACTGACATATATATAGAGACCACAAAACAAGTGGCTCAAATTGGAGCAGGACCAGCAATCGCTTGCTCTGATACCATGTTAAACACACATGGGCAGCAAGAGAGATATGAAAGATAAAACATGCAATACAATTTTATTAACAAATGGTTTACATTTATAGTACATGTAGTGACCGTTGGGTTTCACATCCCAAGGTCTCTTGGACTCCTTTTGTCCATTCGGCTTCCACACTAACCCATTTAGGATTAGGTGTCCAACAAATATATTAACATGAACTTCAATACAGGATATTAATAAAGGAAAAAAATGTGAAAGTCAACAAAATACCTCTTTTAATAACTCATTTCATGCCAATAAAACTCTAATATTGCTTCCAAATCACACCTTGCATGCCAATAAAACCCGCTAAATTTCTACTAGAAAATGGAATTGCATAACCATCGTGCAGGGGATAATGTAAACCGGAAATGTTTGGGCCGCAACCCTTAGACAGAGTTATACAATGCAAACCGTCTAGAGTAAAAGAGAGTTAGAGTAATTTCTTTAAGACAAATTTTCCCATGATTTAACAACGTATAGTCGAAAAAAGAACCACCCTTTAATTTGCAATAACCAATTTAAGATACAAAGTCAAATTATAACCACGCAAAGAGGTCATACTTATTTTCAAGACATATTTAACTGTTGGTATAAACCGATGACTTCCATACCATTTTAGGGTTTATAAAAGGCCGTTCCCTGTAAGCTAAACCTCTAATAACCTAATATAAAGAAACTCCAAATCAATTAAAGCTTCTGAGAACCCAAGATAGGGATCTCGGTTGCCATTGAAAGACCTGTGCATTCACATAGATGGGAGGGTTATTAAAGAACCATACCATTTTCAAGAAACTAGATTTGCACACCATTAGGCCGATTTCGCAAAGCTACCTTCGCGCACTGCAAGACTATTTTCCAGGATTGAATTTCGCGTAACCGTGCAACTATTTCAGAGACTTATGAATAATATTTACTCACGACAAAATGAGGAAGTAGGTCTTGGAGCAATACAATAAAGCTTAGGATTGAATTCTAAAACATGAAATACATTTACATGAGACTCTCGCTCATTCATCAAGTAAAATAAAAGTTACAGTGATTTAAGCTTATGCGCAACACAACACAGTAAAACACAGTAACTGTTGTTTTACGTGCCCACAAAAAAAATTGCTCCACAATTTTCTTCACAGAGACTTGCGCTCTTTTTCTTCTTCTTACTCTCTAACCTCTCCACATAGTCTTACTCTTCTACCCTGTCTAACATATTACAAAATGAATTTTACATTCATATATAACTCAACAAACAATTTTACATTTAATTCATGACAGAGCGAAATTAATTTTGATGTTGTTGTTGAATGTGATCAGAGTCGCACAGGTGTTCCTGGAGTGTGGGCAAGGTTGTTGAATTAATGTTTTCCCATATTAGTTTATCTAAGTACATAAGTTCTTTAAATGCCTTTTCTGAGTTTCTGAATGGTTCGTGTCTGGCTTCGGTCCTTCTATCTTCACGCTGAGACACAACCTGCAAAATGTCTTCAAGCAGAGACACAACCTGCAAAAATGTACGTCTGACAGGTATGGCTGCTGTCAGGCTGTTTATTGCGGTGGTTGGGATTATTATTTCCGAAACTCCACCTTAATCACAACTGTCGCCATTGACAATTCCTAAACAGTTTCTGAGATAAACAATTTTTTTTCCTACCAATGGCTTTGTGAAAATATCAGCAAGTTGTTCCTGTGACCTGCAGTGCTGCAACACAATTTCATCATTGTTAATCAACTCTCTAATAAAATGATATTTAGCATCAATATGCTTGGTCCTTTTGTGGAAGACAAAATTATTTGACAATGTAATTGCTAAGGTATTGTCACAGAAAATAGTTTTCGCGCCCTCTTGGTCATGACGAAGATTCCTCAACATCCTTCTCATCCAAATTGCTTGACATGTTGTTGCTGTTGCTACAACATATTCAACTTCTTCTGTTGACAGTGACATTATTGGCTGCTTCTTGGAGGCCCATGAAATGGCTCCAGAACCCAAATGAAAAACATATCCTGATGTGCTCTTTCTGTCATCGACACTGCCTGCCCAATCACTGTCAGTGTAACCAACCAGCCTGAAATCATTGGTTGCTATGTACAAAATGCCATACTGTTTTGTCCCATTGACATACCTCAGAATCCTTTTTGCTGCTTGCCAATGTGTCTCCTTGGGTGTCTCCATGAACTTGACACCAAACTCACTGCATACATTATATCTGGCATAGTGGCAGTCAAATACATCAGGTTACCTATCATGTTTTTGTATAATGTCGGATTGACATTGCTGCTGCAATATTCTTTGCTCAACTTCAACCCTATGACAGTTGGAGTTGGTGCAGACTTGTTGTTTTGCATTTTAAACCTCTCCAAAATTTCTGCCACATACTTTGCTTGAGAGATAAAAATGCCATTTTCTGTTTGTTTGACTTCTATGCCCAGAAAATATCTTAACAATCCCAAGTCAGTCATTTCAAATTCACTCTTCATGACTTGTTTAAAATCAGCGATGAGGAAATCATCATTGCCTGTGAAGATCAAATCATCTACATATAAGACAACAATGAGAATTTTACCTTCGCTCTCTTTGATGTAGAGAGTAGGCTTGCCGTCACATTTGTCGAAACCATTGTCCAACAAGTAAGCATCTATCCTACTGTACCATGCACGTGGTTCTTTCCTCAATCCATAAAGAGCTTTCTTCAACTGATATACTTTGTCTTCTTGTCCCTCAATCTCATAACCAGGTAGTTGTGCGACGTACACTTCCTCTTTCAGCACTCCATTCAAGAATGCTGACTTTACGTCCATCTGATACACTGTCCATCTATGATGTGCAACAATCGCCACAACTGCGCGCACTGTCTCCACCCGCGCGACTGGCGCGAACGTCTCTGCGTAATCTCTTCCATGCTGCTGCGTGTATCCTTTGACAACTAGCCTTGCTTTGTGCCTTTCAATCTTTCCCTCAATGTTGCTTTTGGTCTTATAGACCCACTTCACTCCAATGACATGTTTTCCTTGCGAAAGGCTCACTAACTCCCATGTGTCATTCCTTTCTATTGCTTCTATTTCTTCCTCTATTGCTGCAACCCATTTTTCTTCTTTGACTGCATCTTCAAAGTGGATTGGATCATCTACATGACAAAATAATGCAAATAAGGAATTCAAACCTGCGCTCTATCAACTTCATCTTACTCATAAATTTCATTTAAATTTATGAACTTTGGCCTTCTTGTGCTTGTTGAATATGGACTTGACATGTCACTTGGTGTCACACTTCGTGGTGTGCTTGGAGAAGCACTTGCTTGGCTGCACGAAACTGTCCTATTATTTTTTGATGGCATTGCTTGCTGCTTCCTTCGTTGCGCTTGAATAGGAGTAGAGGGAGTCACAGTTGAGGAATTACTTGCTGTTGTTAATTCCTCTCCGTCCTCATGTGGTATGCAGGCTTTCACATTGACTGTCTTTTCTAAACTTCCATCCCATGCTTCCTCTTCTATGAACTGCACATCTCTTCTAATTATGACTTTCTTGGTTAATGGATTGTAGAGTTTGTATGCCTTGGATTCATCACTATATCCAACAAATATGCATTTCTCCCCCTTGCTGTCCAACATCTTTCTTAACTCATCCAGGACATGTGCATAAGCCACACATCCAAAAACTCTCATGTGGGTGACATTTTGTTTTCTTCCACTCCATGCCTCTTTAGGAACAATGTTCTGGACACTTTTGGTTGGACATCTATTCAAGATATATGCCGCACAAGTGACAGCTTCAGCCCAATAGTCATTTGGCAAATGTTTTTCCTTTAACATACTCCTTGCCATCTCCATAATGGTCCTATTCTTCCTTTCTACCACACCATTTTGCTGCAGTGTATATCTTGTTGTAAACTACTTGTGAATTCCGTGCTCCTTGCAAAATTGAAGGAAGTTATTTGAGATGTATTCTCCACCTCTATCTATCCTAAGGAATTTGATGAAATGTTCACTTTGCTTTTCAACAAGAGCCTTGTATTGGCGAAAGCTCTCAAACATTTCACTTTTCTGTTTTAAGAAAAAGACCTATTTCTTCCTTGTGTAGTCATCTATGAAGGTCTGTACATAATGACTGCCACCAATTGATGGTGTTTGCATTGGTCCACATAAATCTGAGTGGAAAATCTCCAAAGGTGCCTTTGCCCTCACTGACTTTCCTGCTGGAAATGTCTCTCTATGTTGCTTGCCCAAGATACATCCTTCACATATGCTGTCTGGTTTTTCTATGAGTGGTAAACCCTTCACCATGCCTTTCCTATGCAGCAAATTCAAACCTCCAAAGTTGATATGTCCAAATCTCAAGTGCCATAACCAATTTTCATCTTTTACCTCTACTTGAAAGTTTACTTGTGTGACAGCTACCCCTTTTCTTCCATTTTCTTGTGAGTTCATAGATAGTTGTGCTTGTGCACCTTCTTTCTACAAATATGATATTATTTTCAAGGGAAAAATTCTATTGTCTGTCATCTGAACCTTTGCAATCAGCTGTCTGCTTGGAGGCCTATCCAAAATTGTACACACATCATTTTTGAAGAAGACATCGTAGCCTTTCTGTGTGAGTTGTCCAACACTCATGAGATTATTTTTCAAACTGGGGACAAAGTAAACATCAGAGATGTATTTCTTCTCCCCATTCTTTGTTAAGATGTTAACTCTTCCTTTACCCATGACAGAGACTTTGCTATCAGTCCCTAATGTCACTTTAGATTTCACACTTTCATCTAGATCAGAAAACATTTCTATGTTTCTTGACATATGGTTGCCACACCTTGAATAAAGATACCATATATCACTTTGTTTTTCTTGTGCTACATTACAAACTAAAAACATGCTATTATGGTTCTGATTTTCTCTTGTGAAATTTACACTTAGTTTGTTACTAATATCATATTGCTTCTTTCTACATTCATTTGCATAATGACCATACTTCTTACAGTAATGACATTAAACTTGAGATTTATCATACCTCTGACCTTGTGCTTGATTTTGGCTTGGGCCTTGACTTGGATTTTGATTGCTACCTCTTCCATTTGAGATTGAAGGGCTACTTCTTCCACCTTTGTGTGGGCTTCTTCCTCTTCCTCTAGCATATGATCTTCCTTTGCCTCAACCTTGACCAAATGATACTTGTGTCTTGAAAGCATGCTTCAATGAAGAACTTGATGCTCTGTTCAGTCTATGTTTATGAGAAATTAGTGATGCATTAAGCTCATCCACTGAAAAATATGAGAGATCCTTTGTCTCTTCTATGGCCACAACAATGGCTTCAAACCTTGTTGGCAGACTTCTCAAAATTTTCTCAACTATTCTTCTTTCCTCAAGTGTCTCACCATGAGACCTTATTTGAGTAACCAATCCACTTACATGTGTAAAAAACGAGTCTATATTATCGGACTCTTTCATACAAAGTGTTTCAAAATCTCTCCTCAACATTTGCAGCTTTGCTGTCTTGACTTTTGCCATGCCTTGGTAGGTTGTTTGAAGGATATCCCATGCTTGCTTGGACTTCATTGCTGCTGCAACCCTTGGGAAAATACTTTCATGAACTGCTTGAAAGATATAAAATAGGGCTTTTGAATCCTTCTTCCTGTTGTCCCTTAACACATCTCTTTCTTGTTGAGATAAGGCATTGTATGCTGCTGCATCTGCTGGTTCTTGAAAACCATTCTCCACCAAATCCCAAATATTTTGAGAAGAAAAAGGGCCTTCATTGTAATAACCCAATAATCATAATTTTTGCCATTAAACTGAGGTATTTGAGGATTAATCAAACTTGTGCTTGATGTTGCCATTTCTAAGCGTAAAAACAAACTTTTTACCTAACGGTAAATATGCTAAAAAAACAATTTGCCCTCAAAAACAATTTTCATTGTTAGTAAAAACACTTGTTTTTACACTAACAAAGTTTAACCCGCTCTGATACCATGTTGAAAAATATATTTCGCGAAGTTAATTTTCGTTTTCGCTGATGGGAGAGGCAGAGAGTTATAACTTTAGCGAAGCTATTTTCGAGAAACTAGGTTTGCGCACCGCAAGGCCAATTTCGCGGAGCTACTTTCGTGCACCTCGAGACTATTTTCCAGGCTTGAATTTCGCGGAACCTCGCACCTATTTTAGAGACTTATGAATAATATTTACTCACGACGAAATGAGGAAGTAGGTCTTGGAGCAATACAATAAAGCTTAGGATTGAATTCTAAAACATGAAATACATTTACATGAGACTGCCGCTCATTCATCAAGTAAAATAAAAGTTACAGTGATTTAAACTTACGTGCAACACTACACAGTGAAACACAATAACCGTTGTTTTACGCGCTCACCAAAAAAATTGCTCCACAATTTTCTCCACATAGACTTGCGCTCTTTTTCTCTTCTTACTCTCTAACCTCTCCACACAGTCTTACTTTTCTTACAAAATGACTTTTACATTCATATATAATTCAACAGACAATTTTACATTTAATTCATGACAGAGCGAAATTAATTTTGATGTTATTGTTGAGTGTGATTAGAGTCGGGCGGGTGTTCCTGGAGTGTGGGCAAGGTTGTTGAATAAATGCTTGCCCATATTAGTTTATCTAAGTACATAGGTTCTTTAAATGCCTTTTTTGAGTTTCTGAATGGTTCGCGTCTAGCTTCGATTCGGTTCTTCTATCTTCAAGTTGAAACGCAACCTGCAAAAATGTACGTCTGACAGGTATGGCTCCTGTTAGACTATTTATTGGGGTGGTTGGGATTATTATTTCCAACAAATTTGACTCAGTAGAAACGAAATTTGTCTTCGAACGAATTTCGAACCAGGGAAACGAACTTGAAACAAGTCAGGAACGAAGAATTAGTGGAAGCACTAGCAAGAAATTAATCAAAACCCACAGAGTATATAATACTAATAACATGTTTCCGAAATCTATTTACCCATCACCCATGAGTATAAGAAAATTAACACTATAATACTACTCGACTTTGACTGTTAGGAAATGAATCAATAAAGAATCTCTTTACAGAAAAATATAAATCAAAATTAGAATGTTTGACTGACCATTAATTTACAGCCTTAAACAACGAATTTTTTTTGGGTAATTGCTCTTTCTTTTTGTAAATGAAGGTCAACAGAAAGTTTAAGCATATTAATGCTTCAAGAAAACAAAAAACCAGTAGCAACTACAGCCATCTTTAAATTTTTAGTTTCTTGCAAATCTTTAACTAAATGTCGACAGTCTAGTAAACCTTAGCATTCAACATATGTTTCATCAACTGAAGTCTTAGCACAAATGTAGCCTGCCTGCCGCTCCGCTTCTACTTTTGCACTGAGATCACCATTATATAGCAAAATAGGTGACGTGTGACAGCGTAACCTTAGCATTTACTGGCTTTGATGTGACAATGACATCTCGTTTCAAAATCATGAATCTATGTAATCAATGTTGATCGCGTAGCCACCAGGAATCATAAATTTACCTTGCTGGATTTAAATTAAATTTTGTTGGAATTAATCAATATTCATCGCCAAGCCGCCAGGAATCATAAATTTACCTTGCTGGATTTAAATTAAATTTGGTTGGAATGAGATGAGTCGGTGGTCGAGATAGGGAGTGTCATCCCAGTGACACAATGGGTGGAAATAAATAAATAAATATTAAATCTTGGATATTTTTCTAAATTATCTGCAAATTAACCATGATTTATTTATTCTAAAATAAATAAAAATTAAAAATAGATAAACAGTGTCAATTTTAAAGCCTAATGAAGATAAATTTTTGGTATTATCCTTTCAATTTAATGATGTCGTCCATTTCCAGCGGAGATTTCGCTCCATATTTCTTTTTGGGTGAGAGTTTATTTTCTGGGCAGATGAACTATCAAAAAGCAGTAGTCTGGTCTATTTTCAAAAGTCATATCAAATGTGTTCATGACATATTAAACAATATTGTTAATTTTAATATATATTAGAAAATACTTTTCAAAATCACATTATTCAATCATTACTAATACAAGCTCAATACAACTTCTCAATTTAGAAAATCTTTATTTTCACTAAAAAACCCCTATATTCACTAGATATTACAAATATCCATTTTTCATTAACATTTTTATACATTTTTATTAACTTTGACCTCCATTTTTTATATTTACCATATAAAAATCCCTTTACCCTTAAATATCTCCCAATAAATTATATCAATTTTGTCTTAATATATATTCCCCATATAAATACAAGTGGCATAATATTACGTCCAAAAAACCCCGTGGTGTTGCTTTCCTGTTTGCCTTTAAAGTAAAATAACTAGTGTTAGTCGCTCAGTAGACTAGATTGTGATCTTCTGAGAGATAGAAAAAGTGAAAGCACCTCTTGTGTTTCGGCAGGAGTGGGTTGAATAAATTCAAGAGATATTGCATAATAGAAAATATCTAGAAACCATGCGTAAAATCCTCGTGCGTGGCCCTATTCTCTTGGATGCGAAACTAGAGGCGTACAGACCACACTTCGTCACTTTGGGGCATTACCACCATTGGATGCTGGAGAAAAAGATTGTGGCCTCTTCTTCTGCGAGAGATAGCTATGAGTTTCGCGAGCTGAAGATGTCACCTGTGGAGGCGTACAAAGTCCAGTCGGCAGCTACGTTTTTGCGCAATTGTGGGCGAACTTGAATGGTGTAGTTAAAAAGATCAAAGAGATGCAACAGAAAATTGAGGATTTTTATGAGTAGAAAATTAGTAGGGGCGGTGAGTACTTTGAGCACTTCGCGCTTATGATGGACATAGATTTATGCTTTCTGTTAGATTTCTTATTCAGTCAGTCTGGACCATTAGGCAATGGCATGAAAAGGCTTGAAGTCTCTAGAACTAAATTCTACTATTTCTCTTGAGAAATGTATTTGGCTCAGCATAGATCAGCTTCATTGATCTGTTGCAGAAGATGTACAAGAAGTTGCCTCCTTTCTATCAATTCGACATGGAAAATAATGATAAAAAGCAAAAAATAATGATCAACAACATTCGATCAAGATATCTGAGACACAAATAAATGATCAACCGCATTTGCTTGGTTGCATATGCACAGTAGTTTCACCACTCATACATAAGAAAGTGATGGAGCAGGAAAAGTGGGCAGAGAAGAGTCAATTTCAAAGAGTAAAGCATGAACTCGAAAAGGTTGTTTCAAGCGGTCTTCACAATTCTCAATGTCAAACATCCATACAAGGAAGGCTACCACGATATTCTGAACTCATACAATGTGGAGGAGTTGGAAAAGGGCGGGATTAAATTCAAATCCTTCTCTAGAAGGTATGGTCAGATCCGATTCGACAAATACTTGGGCACACTCTACATTTCCCGGATCACTGTATCCGAAGTGCAGACGGAAGTGTTGTTTTGGAACATGCTCGCCCTGGAGTTAAATGATGCCAACGTGACACGTTATGTTGGGTTGATGGATTGCCTCATCGACACGGCCGAGGACATTAACTGCTCCGGGAATCTCAAGTCATTGATCACGGAAGTCTTATGTTAACCGACTAGAGCATAGCCGATACGTGGAACGACACATGTCATCCCATCTTAAAAGGCCATTTGGAACCAGATAATCTCAAGGAAGTACTGAAGGAAGTGTTGATAAGAAAATATTACATGAGCATATTCAACAATCTGTTGTGGTAATTCTATTGGGACCATCTGTCAAAGCCAAGAAAGGGCGTAGCTCTATTGGTTGGATTTCTCCTTCTCGTCTTGAGCATTGCACAAACCTTCTTTGCTGAGCATTGCACAAACCTTCTTTGCTGGGAAGGAATCCAAGAAATAGGTGTTGTGCTGCTTGGTCGACCAGGGGTGTTGTTAGAAAAAGTTGTTGTAGAAGAAATACTGAAGTTAGAAAAAGATGTTGCATTAGGAGCAATGCCGCTTGGTCTATATATATGTGTATTTTTTTTTCCCAATTCTAGAACTACAAATATTTCAATAATAAATATCATATTTTAAAGATTGGCATTGTGTATTGTTTTTTTTCAAGGTTAATAACTTGTAATTGCATTATATATTGTAAAGGAAATATTATAAGGCGGTAGCAAAAGAAAGAGTATCATAGAATAAAGAAGATGTGATATGTTATACAATTTTAGGTTTGGAAAATTGTTTAGATAAAGAAAATGGTTTTTTAATAGCAAAATTTTGTTTAATATCATAAATATGATATGTGCTAGAAGCTAAATCACAACTCCTTGTGATGATGCCATCATCACCCATTCTGTCAGACCAGGAGGTAACTCCTCAAATCAAATCATGTTATTCATTCAGGTTGTTCATTATTATATACAAGAGGGAGTGACTGTTCAGTTCATCTCCTGATGACTCTCCATCTTTTTTATTATTTATTTACATTAATTACAGTTGTTTACCCCAATCCCTATGATTAGGTGTCAACATTCCCCTCCTTAATCTAAAGGGATGTTGGCGAGTCTAAGCATCGTTCTGAATCTTTCAAGCTTTTCTCTTCCGAGCGCTTTGGTGAAGATGTCTGCAATTTTCTCATTAGTGGAACAATGGCGGAGATGGATTGTTTTGGCCTCAACATGTTGTCAATGAGATGATATTTAGTATTGATGTGCTTCGTTCGATCATGGAACTTTGGGTTCTTGGCCAACTTTATTGCCGAGGTATTGTCAATCACGAGTGGAGTTGATTGTACTTGTTTTACCTGCAAATCTTCAAGAATTTTCTTGAGCCACACAATTTCTTTTGTTGCCTCAACTGTTGCCACATATTCTACCTTTGTTGTGGAATCTGCGGGGACTGATTGTTTGCGTGATCTTCAGGAGACAACTCCTGATCCAAGACTCATAACATAACTTAAAGTAGATACCCCAGTTTTTTTTGTCTCCATTGAAGTCTGAATTAGAGTATCCAATCAAGATCAAGTCGCCCACTTGTGTATATTTGATTCCAAAGTCTTGAGTTCCCTTCAATTACTTTAGAACTCTTTTTGCAGTAGATTAATGTCCTTCACAAGGCTTTTGCATAAACCTGAATAGGATTCCAACAACAAACGAAATGTCTGGTCTGGTAGTAGTTAGGTACTTGAGACTTCCTACAAGCTGTCTATACTTTGTTGCATACTCAAATTCTTTTCCTTCAATGGATGTGAGCTTTAAGTTTTGTTCCATTGGAGTAGTTAAAGGATTGCACTCAGTCATGCCAAACCTGTTCAACAGATCTCCAATGTACTTCTTTTGAGAAAGGAATATGGACTTCGGATGTTTAGTTACTTCAATACCAAGATAGTAATGAACATAGCCTAAATCAGTCATTTCAAAACATTTCCTCAATTCCTTCTTTATGGATCCAATGTAGCTTTCATTGTTCCTTGTCATCAAAAGATCATCTACATATACCACAAGATATACAACTATTTTTCCAACCTTCTTGACAAACAAAGTTGCATCATCAAGATCATAATGTTTGAAATTGAGTTTCAGAAGATGCTCAGTTAGTTTTTCATACCAAGCTCGCAGTGCTTGTTTGAGGCCATACAAGGATTTCACAAGTTTGCATACTTTATGTTCATGTCCTTTCACAGCAAATCCTTCAGGTTGGGACATAAAAAAATTCTCTTTTATATTTCCATTTAAGAAAGTAGTTTTTACATCCATTTGTTGGACTTTCCAACCGTTCTAAGCTGCTAGGGCAAAGAGTGTTCGGATGGTAGCCCATTTTGCTGTGGGGGAAAAAGTCTCCTCATAATCGACCCCTTCCTTTTGTGAAAAACCTTTTGCCACAAGCCTGGCTTTGTGCTTGTCAAGTGATCCATCAGCTTTATACTTGTTCTTGTAGACCCACTTGCAACCAATTGGTTTGGTTCCCAATGGAGGATCAACCAGCTTCCAAGTGCCATTCTTTATCAGAGCATCATACTCCTTTTGCATCACTTCTTTCCATTCATCATGAGAAGCAGCTTCTTTAAAGGAAGTTGGTTCAAAATCTGTAGACAAATTCAATTCACAATCATAAGAAACATCCATATCAATAGGTGAATCAGAGTCATCTACATCACCTCCATTTTTCCGGTTTGAATTTCTAGTTCCTGCCTTTCCAACCTCATCAGGATGAACACTTTCAAATGTCTTTGTTAGCCACTTTGGGGGACCTTTCTCAGATGGTCCAGGTTGCTCTGTTGATTGAGTTGGGACTTAATCAAGATTGAGTCTCCCAATTTTGTCAATTACATCACTCAAAGCATCATATATTGTTGGAGTTTCATGCGGGGGAGAGAGTGCTTCAAAAGAAGATTCCACAGGTTAATCTAGTATAGGAATCCCCCCTTCAAGATGTGGAATCTGATTATCAAATTCTTGAAATGATTTTTCATTTGCGAATCTATCCAAGCGATTAAGTTGCCGCTCAACAACATTGTCAGTTTTGGATGATTTAAGAAAGATTACATCCCTAGATACAACAAACTTTTTATTGACTTCATCATAAAGATGGCATGCTTTGGAGGTGTTTGAATACCCCAGGAAGATACACTTATGACTTTTTGCACCAAGTTTGATTCTATGTACCTTTGGTGTCAAGGCATAACATGTGGAACCAAAGACCCTGAAATGCTTTACCGAAGGAATGTGCCCATACCACATTTCATAAGGAGTCTTGTTTATAATAGCACATAGAACTGCATCAACCCAAAACATCAATTTTACATTTTTGAAAAACATCATGGAGCGCACCATATTTAAGATTGTCCTATTCATTCTTTCAGCTACACCGTTCTGTTGGGGATTATAAGGCACAATTGTTTGATGTTTGATCCCATGTTGGTGAAGATAGTTTTCAAATTCATTTGAAGTGTATTCTTTTCCATTATCAGTGTGAATAGAGCCAATATGAGATTGTGCATCATTTTCAATCCATGTATGAAAGTTCTTGAATGTTTGAAAAGCATCAGATTTGTTTTTTAATAAATAAACCCAACACATTTTGGTGTAGTCATCAATAAATGTCATCATATATTTATTTCCATTTGCAGAAGGAACAGGCATTGGACCACATAAATCTGAATGAATGATTTCAAGTTTTCTATGTGCTCTTGAATGTGAATCATGAAAAGATTGTTTGCTATGCTTTCCTAGAATGCAAGCATCACATTGCTTAAGTTTCCTAGGAATTGTAGGCAAACCAGTAACACCATTTTTCTTCAACAAGCGGAGGCTGTCATAGTTCAAGTGTCCAAATCTTGCATGCCATAATAAACTTGATGGAAATGTACCTTCTTCATAATGAGAATTGTATGAGAAATTTTGTGCACGAGCAAAGGTACCCTGCAACGTGAGAAGCCTTTCTTCTTCTATACCCGTCATGACAAGTGAGTGGTCTGATGCTTTTCTCACCTCAAGCTTTCCATCAAACATATGAATGGAGTGTTCTTGCTGGCGGATGTGGACCAATGACAACAAGTTTCTCCTTAGCTGTGGAAGATATAGAACATGATGCAGAAGAAAGTCTGGAAGACCAGGCAATTAAAGCCTGATTGTGCCAAGCCCTGATGGCTTGAGTTTTGATTTGTTTGCAAAGTATACTGCTCCATCAACATTGTCAGTAAAGTCTTCAAAAAAATCTCTTCTAAAAGTCATGTGGCAAGTTGCTCTTAAATCAAGCAACCAATCATTTTTCCAAGAAGCAAGTGAAGCATTAAATAAGCCTTCATTTACTCCAATATTACAGTGTGCCACAACAAGTATAGTGATTTCAGGTGATTTACCTTTTCTTTGTCATTAGTTTTACCTTTAGGTTGGTTTCTTTCCTTCTCAATTCTGTCCCAGGGTAGCTTGCATGTGGATGCATCATGTGATCCCTCTCTTTTGTAGCATATGCAGTGCAAATCTGACTTTTCTCCTTGAGAGTGTCTGCCCCCCTACTCTGAAATTTCTTCCTCTTCCTCTTCGACCACCTCTTCCTCTAGAAGAATCTTGAGCAAGATTATTTTCTCTATGAGCAAGACACACAATCTCTTCAAAAGACTCAGGAGCTGTCTTCTTCCCAAAATCTTTCTCTCTTTTAGCAAATTTTTTCACAAGGGAATCAAAGGTAATATCTTTGAGGTTGCCATTTGTTTGCAATGACTCAAGATAATTTGAGTAAGTGGGATAAAGTGCCTTGGGAAAAGCTATCAGAGGAATATCCAGGTCAACATTAGTGACTTTGATATCATTCATTATAGATTTTACTTCTGATGCAGGAGCAAGAAGATCATTATTTTGTAATTCAAGGGTGAAGAGTTTAATCATGAGTTGAACAACTTCAAGTGCAGAGTGTGAGTCATAGAGTTCCTTTAGTTTTTGTAAGGATTCAAAAGCATTTGAAAATGGCAAAATATGTCGACTCAGCTCTTCACTTACTGATGTTGCAATCAATGCATAGGCCTTGTTGTTCTTATTTTCCCAAATGGCGAATTCCTTGTCTGAGGTAGGTTGTTCTGGCTTTTTGTTTTCATGTCCAACACACACTCCTTTCCTTAACTCATTGAAAATGAGGGTGTGTTTTATCTTCTGGGACCACTCAGGATAATTCTCCTTGCCAGTGAGAACTACTCCCACAATAGATATGATTGAATGCATTGTAAAATCTGTGTACTATGGGTAACAATACTTCTGCTGCAAAATTTTACTCCTAAAAAAATCTGATTCTGATATATGAAGACAGAGGTTTTGTTGGGGAGGGAGGCCCCACGATTATGAATGTCAGAAGACTTTATACCACAACAAACAGTGATATAAATACCACAACAAATTCAAATGTCAATACACATTAAACCGAACAATGTTAAAGTATGGAAATATGTAGGAATTTGGGTGGGGCAGCGTAAATATAGGCAGACAAAGTATGTGGACAACATTATTGTGACAATGTTCAACGTAATAGAGGAGTCAAACAAACTTACATTGTTGTTATGTGGACAGAGGTAATGACTGGACGCTGCTTTGTGTATGCAGCCTTTGGAAGCCAAGCAGTGAGGAGCAACGCTATGGGAGGAGGGGCGAGGAGTCGTATGGGAGCAACGTGATACCAAGCATGATACCAGTGTGATACCAAGCGTTCACCGTGGAGCATTGAATTATAAGTTAGCAATCACCTTTAAGCCACTAACCACATGGATGGCCTTCATTTTCAATCGCTATATCTCACGTGAACAAAATTGTTTTTTTTTGCTCAATGAAGTAGCATATTGGTCATAGGATCAAATCAACTGGAAGGCCGATATCTAGGTTTGCTACTTGAGAAAATTGGGATCGCTATCTCAAAGACAATGGCAGCTACCATTAGGCCATCAATTCGAGTCTTGGCTGTTGTGGTACTTCTGGCTTTATTTCTAAGCAATCCAGGATGCCAATGCAGAGAGGTGAACTCGCAATCTAGTCACGTTTCAGTAGTGCAAATGCATATGGCAACCAAATCCAATGTAATCAAACGAATTTACACAAATACAAACAAAATAATGTTTTGTTATCGAATGGAATGGATTCTGCAAGGAAGCGCTAAGGATGTATTATGAAATGCAACGCGCAAGGATAGAGCTATCAGACCAGTGGAAGCGTCAGAGCTGCCAGGCTAGCCAGAATCAACAGAATAATAGTGAGAGAGATGTAAGTCTGCATAGGATTCAGAACATAGGCAAAATAGGCAGAATAGGAGTTACAAATTAAATAGGGAAGCCAAAAATGGCGCTGGCTCCGATACCATGTAAGACCAGGAGGTAACTCCTCAAATCAAATCATGTTATTCATTCAGGTTGTTCATTATTATATACAAGAGGGAGTGACTGTTCAGTTCATCTCCTGATGAATCTCCATCTTTTCTATTATTTATTTGCATTAATTACAGTTGTTCACCCATTCCCTATGATTATGTGTCAACACCTTCAAGCCCATTCCATGCACCATACAAAGAATCAATATGATATGGTTTAGAAGTTAAACCACACTCCCTATCCTTGTGCCGTCATCGTCCTTGTTCTTAAGTTCACTGCCACTCTATAAAGCTTGAACCCATTAGGTTGATTGGAAAAAGGTAAATACAAGTAAAATGTGAGAAGGGAGATGGGAACCCTAGCGTGACCAAACCCTGACACAGGGTAGGGTTTCTATAGTACACTTGGTGCTAGCTCGTCCGCGCTAGGCTAGGTCTGTTTACCATCCGGCGTTTGTCTCCTGCACTCTGTTTACTCTTCTACCGTTTGTTTGTTGTGTGACTACCATACTCCCCACGACCGCGACTGAACCCTTACCATTTATCGTTTGTTTGCAGTTGTTGGTCCCCCACTGTGACGGTTATTCCCGAATACGACGGCAGTTGGCATAATCCCCGGATCAGTAATGGAGACAAAACTTATAGATTATTCGGAAGACCCCCTCGAGGGTACTTCCATTTTTAGCATACATACAAGCACAAAGGGTTTATTCCCATAGCAGAGACCTGACTGAAGCCATCGCTCTGCTTCTGTCGCTCATGGGTCCATCTAGTGCGGTCATTGATCTACCTGAGGTGCTATCCTCCTGGCCGCCCTTTGACATTCCTCCCCTGTCGCCGACCTCCCTTCAATTTGCAGCCAGATGCATCAGCCTTGACCCTGCGATAGGCTCTTCCAAACCTTCACCCCTCCAACCTTCTGTAGCCTCACATTACCCCTCTCACTCTCTCCACAGTGTGCCTCTGCCCCATCTGACTCCCCCCATCTTGACACCGATTCCTGCTCCCCCTTCTGGCAACTTCACGGATGTTCCCCCACTCCTGGATGCTTTCCCATCTGGCCCTGACCTAATTCCCCCAAGCCCTAACCCTAACCCATCTAACCCTACCTTCGACGTTGGAGACTAGACCTAGAAAGTGACTAAGGTGCGTGAAATCAAAGGCGCAAGAAGTAATCATCAATTGGAAAGAGGATTTCCCAGAGGAAGAACCATGGACATGGCTACGAGAGTCCTGGTGGGAAGAGTAAGGGGAAGGAACTACTCTTCGACAAGATTAAAACAATGGGTTGTGGAAATATGGGGGTAGCATCTGGCAGAACTGCCCTTCGTTCAGACCTTCATCTACGATGGTTTGCATTGCGTTTTGCGAGAGTAGAACATAAAAACTAGGTATTTTCCTGCTTTTGGCATATTGAGCAGACCCTTTTAATGCTAAGGAGATGGAGCCCACTATTTGACCCAGACAGAGAACAACTTGGGGTTGGGCCTCTATGGGTACGCCTCCCTAGCCTGCCGCTTCAATTCTAGAACGAGGACATCTTCAGGCGAATCAGAAACACCCTCGACACCTTCTTGGAATATGATAGATCTTATCTCACCACTGGGTTTATGGCCTATGCACGGATCCTGGTACATTTAGACATCAGAGGAGGGTTGCAGGAGCAAGTCACCCTACGCTGGAGGAACTACACACGAACCCAGATCCTAGATTATGAGGGGGTTCCTTTTCGATGCAAACAATGTCACAGAGTAGGCCACCTCTACAAAGACTGCCCTCTTCTAGGGAAATCGAGGACTGGGAACAAAGGGAAGACAATTCCCTCAAAGGACCATCAGACACAGGTCAATCTATCTAAGGATGCAGAGCACATAGCCCTTGAAGTAGCTAGAACCAGGCCGGCCTCGGCAACACTGAAGAAGCATGGTAAAACACCTCTCCGACCTCCTTCACCACCACTAACCAGGTCAAGGGCGGCCGCTGGAGCCGCGCTATCTTCGGGTATTTCTATTTCTGAACCTTGCTCTGTAACATTTACATTTTCTTCTGATTATCTGGATATATCTAAGGGACTTCATCAGAGCTTTGATACTTTGCCAACTCCCCGCGACCACCTTGAATGTCCCCTGACCCCTCCCCTCCTATTTTCTCATGTACCCCCCTACCTTCCCAGAGGAGGCGTCACCTGATAAGACTCCTAGATATGATCTCCTTTCCCATCGATACCACCTCCACTCCCTCTCTCAATCCCGGGCCCCTAATTCAATCAGCATTGGCCTGGTACCCTCCCCCACTCCTTCGAAGCTCCCTCGAGGATGACCATCCTCCCTGTCAATAGCTAAACAATAGGCATGGAAGGAGATTTCCATGGGATGACAACTTACTCTTGATAGGGTCCTTAGAGCACAGAATACCCTGGATCCGTCTCCCCCATGAAGGTTCTCTCTTTCAACTGCAGAGGGATTGCTAGTCCCAAGAAAAAACTAGCTATGCGAAGGCTCCTTAAGTCTAAACCAATTGATGTGGTCTTCCTACAAGAAACTCTGGGGTCTGCCGATGTCATATCCCACCTCCTGGAAACCATGCTTCTCGGATGGCACTTCCAAGCCATTGATGTAAATGACCGTTCAGGAGGCATCACCCTAGGATATAATCCCCGCTCAATAAAGTTGATCAGCACATGGGGTGGCTTCGGATTCATAGGGGCTGACACCTTCTCCATAGAGCTGGGTACTGATATTAGACTAATAACTGTTTATGGGCCTTGTCACCATCGGGAGGACTTCTGGGAGAATCTTTTAGCATCTGATATCCTAAAACCTGACAACATCATCTTGGGTGGGGACCTAAATTTTTCTTTGGGCTATTCAGAGTCATGGGAGCACCTGGGCCAATTTTTCTTTGGGCTATTCAGAGTCATGGGAGCACCATGCCCAGGTTGACCCTCTATCTACCTTCTTTGAACATCTCCTAGAGACCCACAGTTATATTGATATCCCCTCTGCAAAGCTTGTCCTGACTTGGAGGAACAGAAGGTGTGGGGCGAATAGTCTCGCTAGAAGGCTCGATCGCTTCCTCATCAAGGAATGATTCCTGGAGAGAGGCTTTACATACCACCAATGGGTTGGCTCTGGGGTAATATCCGATATACCTTAATATTCGGGAGATATAAGTAAACCTCAAACCCCCTTCAAATTCAACTCCACCTGGTTGAAGGATGTTACCTATACCTGGTTAGTCACTGACTATTGGAAGGCTCATCCACCTGTTGATGGAAGGAACATTACTGAAGGCTTCGTCAGCAATCTAAAAGAACTGAAGAAGTTATCAAAAATCTAGGCTCATAACAAGAGGGTACAAGAAGAACAAAACCTAAGAGACATTTAATCAGAAATTGTTGATATGGAGGAAGAACACGAGGGACTTTTTATATCAAGTGAGCATAAGGATAAGCTCACAACCTTAATAACAAAGAGGGGAAACATCCTTAAAGAGAGGGAGGAATCATGGATATTGAGAAGTAGAGAAATATGGTTGAAGGAGGGAGATGATAACACAAAATTCTTCCACAAATTTGCAAATGGAAGAAAGGCAATCAATACCATCTAGAAATTGACTAATGAGCAGGGTATTGAGGTGGATACCTTCCCTCATTTGGCCTCTCTTGCCACTTCTCATTTTAAAAAGTCATAAGAGTAGCACAAATCTTTCCTCGGTTCGTCAATCAGGAGAATGCTATGGACCTGAATAGAGAAGTCACTCTTGGGGAACTGGAGGCTACCCTGAAATGGTTTAAGCAGGACAAGAGTCCCGAACCAGATGGCTGGTCAGTGGAGTTTTATTTGGCATTCTTTGAAATCCTTGGAGATGATTTACTCAAGGTCATAGAGGAATGCAGGATAACTCGACGAATGCATGGGGCCATCAATTCCACTTTCATAGCCCTCATTCCCAAATCAGACAACCCATCAACCTTCAATGACTTTCGACCCATATCTCTGTGCAACTGCATGTACAAAATCATCTCAAACATCATAAAAAATCACCTTCGACCCATACTCTCCACCCACATCTCCTCAGAACAATTTTCCTTTCTACAAGATCGACAAATACATGAAGCGATAGGTACGGCCCAGGAAGTATTGCACTCAATACAGACAAAGAAGATCAAAGGTATGATCCTCAAAGCTGATCTATCTAAGGATTTTGATCGGGTAAGTTGGTTATATATCAGAATGCTCCTAACACATTTAGGATTTCCTGTGGGAGTCATAAAATGGATTATGTGATGTATCACAAATATATCCTTTAGTGTTCTGATAAATGGAGCTGCATCTCCTTTCTTTCACTCTAAAAGAGGCCTTAGGCAAGGATGCCCCTTATCCCCTCTGCTCTTTTTACTGGTAATGGAAGGGCTCAACAGACTTATCAAGGATATGCACCTTAGAGGCATGCTATTGGGAATCAGGATCACGGACAGGTGCAGGATAACACACCTCCTCTTTGTGGAAGATGTATTGATCTTCCTCAATGGTGGAATTGGATATCTGACTACTATACAACACTCTATCAACCAATTCCAAACTGCTACTGGTATGGCCATCAATAACTCGAAATCCACTCTCACCGTATCTAACTGCTCCCCTCATGAGATTCAGTATGCCCTACAAAGGTTTCCTTTCACCCTATTACAGCTGGAAGAAGGACTTAGGTACCTGGGCTACAAGCTGAAGCCACTAGACAAAATTGACTGTTGATCTAAAAATAGAAAGGAGACTTAATATATGGTATCATAAGTATCTTTCCCGGGCTGGAAGACTAGTGCTCATTAAAGCAGTTCTTGAAGCCACTCTAGTGTACTAGATGTCCCTAGCTTAGATACTAAGAGGAATCATATCAATGTTACAAAATCTCTACTGCAAGTTCTTATGGAAAGGAAAACAATTGGGGAGGATTTATGCATGGGAAAAATGGGATCTGATGTCCATCCCAAAGAAATGGGGAGGCTGGGGTATTAAAAAATTGGAAGATTTCTCCTCAGCACTGGTGGCCAAACTAGGATGGCAATTAATCACCACTAACAGTCTCTAGACTAAAGTAGCCTCCTCCAAATACATAGATCCACTAAGCTCGATGGATTGGCTGAGACAGACAAGCTGGAACAAAACAGGGATCTCGAATATTTGGAAAGCAGTACTAAATTCGTTGCCACTGATCCGAGATGGGCTCACTTGGAGAATTCATGCTGGCACATCTGTTCGCATTGGCCTTGACCCTTGGATTGGATGTGGGAACACACACATATTACCAGAAGGACTAAAGCTCCACCTCATAGATTTTGGCATTACACACATCAGCCACATTGCGGACATGGAGAGATCTACTTTTCTTCACCAAGCATGGAAATCTGCCCACAGTCTGTTCATACCTCAGCAATGGCATCACCATTGGGAGGATTACACAGCGGCTCTAACTGAATCTCATATCAGAATTTTGGAAGGGGAGGATGAGATTATATGGGCACATGCTAAAAATGGCTGGTACTCTCCTAAAGAGGGATATCTATGCCTCGTAAATATACATAGACCGCAACAAATTGATATATGGTGGAAAGGTATGTGGAAGCTCAAAGCCCCCCCAGAACAAGACTACTCATGTGGTCAATTCTGAAACATAAAATCCCCATCGGAGAGAACTGATCAAGAGAGGACAACATGGGCCCTTCTGGTGCTGCCTATGCAAAGACAATTCAGAATCGGTGGACCACCTATTTCTTACCTGCCCCATCACGATTGACCTCTGGACCACTACTCTCTCGCACACCCCTACACTGAACACATGGAGGGTCCAAGCTATAAGGGAGGTTTGGACCACTTGGTGGAAAACAACATCCTCGTCGAAAGCCAGGAACCTCCCCCTTCTCTTTTGCTAGGAAATCTGGATTACCCAAACCACCTCATCTTTCAGGATACCACCCCTCACTGGCCCACCATCTCTGCCCGAATCATGGCCGATTATAGTAACATTCCTGAAGATGAAGAAAATACACCTCCCAGACATATCATACCGGAAACCATAGATCACACCCAGCCCTTGGCATATTTTGATGGATCAGCGCAAGAAGCAAGATGTGGGGGTGGTGTTGTTCTTTACATAACTGATTCCAATCACTATCATATACAAATGGGACTTGGAGGAGGCACAAATAACTATGCAGAACTCATCACAGCGAAACATCTCATACAATTTTCTATTGAAAAAAACTGCAGAAATTTACAAATGTTTGGGGACTCAAAAATTGTATGCAATTGGATAAATAAAACATCAATATGTCATGCTTACACTCTGAGGCACATATTGGATGAGGTCCATAGATATATTTCAATATTTGATAGTTTTGTATGTCGTCATATATACAGGGAACAAAACACACTCGCTGACCAACTTTCCAAAGAGGCAGTGGTCTGTCCACGTGACACTTGGATGATCCAGGGACAAAGGGATGGGGATCACTACCAATATTCTCATCGCCCTTTTATGGATCATGTTGCACAGGCGCAACAGGAGCTCGATACTATATGATATGCTATTTTATTTACTATTTACTTACTATATGCTTACATATTTTCAACTACATGTACAGAAAATTAATCTCTGCGTAGAGTAAATTTAAATTTTGGAACAAAACAAGAACATATATGAGGATAAAAGTCTCCCTGCATGGAGAACTTATATATATCTACTTTTCTTTTTTTTGATAGGCTTACAGCTTCTTAAACTGCATATGCGCACAACATTTACAACATGTAATTTTCCTTAATATTAATGAAAATTACGATTTTTTCCAAGGGGAAAAAATGCTTGAACCCATTAAAAAATTTGTTGGTATTACATGCATCTTGGGTGCCCTGTAGTGGTTGGTCACGATTTTTTTTTTCATTTTGATATCTTCTTACAAGGTTTTTAAAGAGATGGGAATTTGTTAACTTCTTTGAATCGGGAAACTTGTTGACAATAGTCAAAATACTTGTCCATCTAGGTCTTTAATTATGTAGAAATGGAAATGGTATTGGAACTGGTGATATGGTAGGCAACATTAGCTGTAATAGCAGAGGCTTGAAGAAAAAAATAAATGAACAAGTGTCTTATCACTGATTTTAAATCAAAACATGGAAATCGAAGAAGACTTACAACACTACACGTTTATATTGTGACACATAAGATAAGACTCAATAAAAGAGAGTTGTGCAAATAAAATAATTAATAATAAAGACTCACTTGTATTTTTAATGGTTCTTTTTGCCTTGTCACTATGACAAAGAAACATCTTTTCTTTCCTGTGTTTGACTACTATGGATAGGTTGCATATTGAAACAGACCTAGCAAGTCCATCTTTACTATTAAAATAGGCTACAAATTTTCATCAGCCTAGGAAAACCTTGCAGTCCACGGTGGGAACATAAGTGACTAATATGCATGGAGTCACCCATGATATGAGTTTCACTAGGTCAAAATCAAAATTAGAAAAACATAAAAATTCAATGGTTAGGATAGATTTAGACAAAGTAAGTTACCTATTCCCAAAGCCATTTTCTATGGACATCTCCTCTTTCAAGATACAAGCATTCACTATGTTTTGTTTGTCTAATTATTTAGAAAAGTAGAAGAAGATAATGCTAAATAAATATGCAAAACAACAACAACGTTGTTTCACCAACCCCAACCTATATCAGAAGAAAAGGACATTAATCAAAATTATTTAAATCATAACTGTAAGAGATCAGAGTCCAAGTATTTCCAATGACACTTGCACAGGTGTTTGTATTTCGTTGAAGCTTCTCCACTTGTTCTCGACTGAAGCTTCTTCTTTCCCACGTTGTGACTTGTCAGAATCATACTGAACCATCTTGATGCACGTTCCTTGCTTCTCATTATCCTTCTGCTGGTTTTGATGTGATGTTAATCATATACAACAGTTGGATACATCATGACATAAATAAATAAATAATTATAATCATAACCATGAGCTTGCTTTCATGGGGTTGCCATGGTAAACTAACTGTAACAAAACAAGCCATGTTAGTACATCAATGCTAATCAACATCACACCAAAAGTAATACCACATCTGCATGCATACTCAACAAATTATATATTTGTCAACACAAGTTTTTAACTCACACAATGGTAATAAGACCATAACAATTATTAGTACTATGTTGCATCGTTACATCACAAGGTAACATACATCAACCATGCATTCAATTAATTACAAACTAACTTTTAACACCAAAACATTAGTTTAGCTAATTTTCTAAAACTCATTACGAGGTCCCCTTACAAGACCCCACTGTTAGTTTCCCATGATAGGGCCCATTCAGTCCAAGTGTTGAACATGGATTCTCTAATACCACATGTAGACACCCCACCTTAGCCTTGATGAAGTGTTCACTTAAAACCCAACTTCCCTGGTGCCGTTAGAGAAATGGGGTAGTAATTTTTTTTGACTTCTCGCTTATTTTTCCAAAAATCAAATGGATGTCACCATTGCATTCTTATCAATGAGACCTTTCTGATATATTATTTCACCCAATTTGGGCTCCTAGATTGTAAATTAGGTTTTTTAGAAGTTTGGCTAGTTTTTAATATGTCATCACTCTTCTCAGCCACGTGACATCTACATGGAGCCCATGTGGCATGATACCACTCCACCAGGTCTCATGGCCACGAGGTGCACATGATGCCATGTCCTCATGTTACCTTTTTACCTCATGGGATAGTTATTTCCATACATACATACATACATACATGCATATGTTACACATTATACATTATCAAATTATTACCACACTACATACATACATACATACATACATATATATATATATATATATATATATATATATATATATATATATATATAATATATATATATATATATAGTGTAGCAATAATGTGATAAAGTGTAATGCACAACATATATATATATATGTGTGTGTGTGTGTTAGGCATTACACTTTATCACATTATTGCTACACTATACATATATCTATATATCTATATATATATATATAAATAGATATATATATAACCTATATTTCCTTGTCATTTCACATATAAACCATGGTAATGCAATGTATACTAACCTTGGTGGGCTTCCTTTGGCAATAATACATTCCACGTTTGATCTCGTACACATTGATGCGGTCCCACCTAACGGGATTATTGACCACACCACCATGCGCTCAAGATACCATACCACGTTCCATATTTTGATCCGACGAACCATGAAAATTTGGTGATCCAATGGTAGGCGGGACCTCTACTGTTACCCCCGCGACATCACAAAGGAGGATCCCCACTGATATATTTGTCGTTAATTGTTGGTGTTCAAGGGTTAAATTTGACGGGTGCCCCTACCCGTCATGACATTTTTTATGACAATTTTATTTTTAAATTAGCCTTCACATGACTTTTACCCTGCATAATATTTTTCCTATAAAACCATAACTAATGAAAATTCATTATTTTGAAAATTCATTGTTTTTTTTTAAACATGTGTATATATATAATATTACTTTTTTTTTAAAAACATTTGTTTATGTAATATTCCTTATTCCTTATTCAAGAAATTTATATATAATACTTATATAATAAAAATAATATAATTAGATATATATATGAATTTATATAATATCTATATAATAAAAATAAACTAATCAAATATATATGAATTTCAGTACATCAATTAAAAACATATTAAAAAATTAATCTAAGAACATATTAAATTAATCTTAAAAACATATTAAAAATTAATCTGGCATAAACTTCAATAAAAGATATTAACATGAACTTCAATAAAATATATTCAATATGCTATATTAACAAGGGAAAAAGAATGTGAAAGTCAACAAAATACTTCTTTCAATCACTCCTTGCGTGCCAATAAAACTGGAATATTGTTGCCAAATCACGCCTTGCATGCCAATAAAACCCTAATATTGCTACCAAAAAATGGAATTACAATAACCATCGTGTAGGGCATAATGTAAACCAACCATGTTCGGGCCGCAACCCTTAGACAAAGTTATATGATGCAAACCATTTAGGGGAAAAGAGAGTTAGAGTAATTTATTTAAGACAGATTTTCCCATAATTTTTAAGACAAATTTTCCCATGGTTTAACAACGTATAATAAAAAAAGAACCACCCTTTAATTTGCAATAATCAATTTAAGATACAGAGTCAAACTATAACCACGCCAAGAGGTCATACTTAATTTCAAGACATATTTAGCTATTGGTATAACTCGACGACTTCCACACCATTCCAGGGTTTATAAAAGGTTTAGCCTGTAAGCTAAACCTGTAATAAACTAAGATAAAGAAACTCTAAATCAATTAAAAATTATGAGAACTCAAGATAGGGTTCTGGGTTGCCATTCAAAGACCTGTACATTCACATAGATGGAGGGTTATTAAAGAACTTGATAGTTTGACTTAGTAGAAACGAAGTTTATCTTCAAGCAAATTTCGAAGAAGAATTAGTGGAAGCATTAACAAGAAATTACTGTGATAACATAGTAATAACCAGATAAAATGTACTTAAAGATTACATGTAGTGGAGACAGAGAATGGTCGTAACCATCTCGAAGCCTGCGAAAATAAATATTCAAGGGAAAACTCAAAAAAAAACTAAAACCTAGTAAAAAAGATAAAAAGTAAAACCCGAATTAATAAGAAATCTAGAGTAGGAGAAAGAATTACCGACTGGAAAGTGCTATGAAAAACAATTCCATCATTACGATTTGCCTTGGACAGATGCTAAATAAAACCTAAAACTAAGTGAAATACACCATAAATCAAATACCTTCCATAATTCAGACGGGGAAAAAAATAATTATTATTCATTATAGGAAGAATGGTGAGCTCTAACCTTATATACGATGCCAAACCCCTTGGCACTTGGTAGGGTTCCAAGTTGCAGAGTCTCCTCCAGCGTGCCAATCAAATAATGACAGATGGCTATGAGGAGGGTTGGGTAGTTTCTTTAGTAACTCCCCAAACCTGATCTACCACCATAAATTAACCCTAAAAGCTAAAACCATTTCTCCGTTGGATGAGCACCAGTACAAAAGTCATACGCCAGATTACAACTGGAATCCAGAAGTTTCCAGTGGGACTCCATGTTATTAAGTCCCACTCCACCTTAATATTAACTTTAGACTATAGTTCAGAGAAGCACCAACAATAAAATCTTTAATAAAATTCCACACGCTAAATAATACTAATAACATGGTTATGAAATCTATTTACCCATCAACCATAAGTATAAGAACATTAACGCTGTAATACCACTCGACTTTGACTGTTAGGAAATGAATCAATAAAGGAACCTCTTTACAGAAATGAATCAATAAAAAACCTTACTATATAAATTAAAATTAGAATGTTTGTTTGATTATTAATTTACACACTTAAACACGTATTTTGTTTTTAGGTAATTGTTATTTCATTTTGGCAACGAAGGTCATAAAATTTTTTAAGCATATTAATGCTTCAAGAAAACAAAAACCTAGTAGCAATGGAAACTCAAAATTTCTAGCCATATTTAAATTTTTAGTTTCTTGCAAATCTTTAACTAAATGTCGATAGTCTAGTAAACCTTAAAATTCAGCATATGTTTGATCAAATGAAGTCTTGGCACAAATGTAGCCTACCTGTCTCTCCACTTCTACTTTTGCACTGAGACCATCATTTTATAGCAGAATAGGTGATGTGTCACATCGTAACCTTAACATTTACTTGATCTGATGTGACAATGACATCTCATTTCAAAATTATATATAGATCATGAATCTATGTGATCAATGTTAATCGTGTAGCCACCAGGAATCATAAATTTACCTTGCTGGATTTAAATTAAATTTTGTTGGATTTACATTAGTCGGTGGTCGAGAGAGGGAGTGTCATCCATCCCAGTGGCACACCTGGTGTAAATATATATATATATATATATATATATATATATAATATATAAAATTTGAGACTTCTGATTTTTTAAGATACTTTCCATTTTGATTTTTTTTAAATTATCCACAAGTTAATGGTGACGTGTTTATTCTGAAATAAATTGTATTTTATGACTATAAAAATGAAAAAACGGATAAACGGGCATCAATTTTATAGCCTGCTGGTGACTCATCCGACAACCACCAATGCCGTGTGACCTTCCCCCTCCCCTACTGATGTCATAGGTGGAGGCCCCTCAAGGATTACTGTCATAGATCTCAATGCACCATCCGATGCACATACTTCTCGCAGTCAGATGTCGGACTAGAATCCTCTCGGCACTATAACATGCATCTTATCGGGCCCGCTCTGCGACCATTCGACCTAGGGTCAACCTGACTCAGAGGTCAGACTATTTGATTCTACAATGCACAAATTTGGCTAGGTGGCCTACTACCTATTACTTCTACCTTTGGTTATATGTTACCGTTACACCCGCAGTGAGAGGTTCATATGGTTGTAGTTGATCCACGCGTTATAACTGTACAAGCCTAAATAAAATCCACTATGAAAGAGCACAATGAAAGAACATTGTATTAATGATAAACTTACTTATTTATACATGTGCAATCTAGGTACGAGATGGTTGTGTGTCGGTAACTTATCAACTATAAAAATGGAATGTAAAACTAATTATATATTGTACAATAAACAATCCCGAAGGATTAGTTAACGTCCCCCCTTAACCTGAAGGGACATTTGACATGCCGAGTAGCATTCTTAACTTTTCAAACTTTTCACGTCCCAGTGGCTTTTTAAATATGTCTGCGATCTTATCTGAAGTAGGACAATTTGTCAAATGAATAACTTTTGCCTCTACATAATGTCGAATCAAGTGATATTTGGTGTTAATATACTTGCTTCGATAATGAAACTTGGGATTCATGGCCAACTGAATTGCAGAAGAATTGTTAATGAGTAGTGGAGTTGAAGCCTTTTGTTTCTCCTACAAATATTCAAGTATTTTGCGAAGCAAATTGATTTCTTTTGTAGCTTGAGATGCTACAACATGTTCATCTTCGATGGTAGAATCAACTGGAACTGATTGGTTGCATGATCTCCAACTAGTGATTGCTGATCCGAGACTCATCAAATGACCAGAAGTAGAGACTGCATTATCCTTATCTCCATCAAAATCATAATCTGAATAGCTGGTAAGATGGAAGTCTGTAACTTTGGAATATTTTATGCCATATGTTCGAGTGCCTTTCAAATACTTGAGCACTCGCTTTGCTACATTCCAATGACCTTCACATGGCTGATGCATGAACCCAGAAAGTATCCCTACAACAAAATCTATGTAAGGGCGAGTAGTAGTTATAAAATTCAAACTTCCAAGAAGTTGCCTATACTTTGTTGGATCTTCAAACATACTTCCTTTAGTGGTAGTAAGTTTCAAATTTTTCTCCATAGGAGTAGTGACAAGATTACAATCTTGCATCCCAAATTTGTCCAATAGCTTTCCAATATACTTTTTCTGAGAAATGAAAATATATTTGGGTTTCTGATCAACTTCAATCCCTAAATAATAATGTAATAAAACCAAATCTGTCATGTCAAAAACTTTTAATAATTCTCTTTTAATGAACGTTATATAGTCATCATTGTTTCCTGTGATCATCAAATCATCTACATACGCAACCAAATATACAACTGACTTTCCAATTTTCTTAACAAAAAGAGTTGCATAATCCAGATCAAATAACTTATAATTCAACTTGAGAAGGTGTTCAATTAGTTTTTCATACCATGCACGAGATGCTTGTTTTAGTCCATACAAAGCCTTAACCAATTTACATACCTTTTCCTCTTTGCCTTTGACAACAAAACCTTATAGCTGAAACATATAAACATCCTCTTTCAAATCACCATTCAAAACGGATGTTTTAACATCCATATGGTGAATCTTCCAGATATTTTGAGCTACAAGAGAAAACAAAGTTCTAATCGTTCCCTATTTTGTTGTAGGAACAAATGTCTCTATGTAGTCAACACCTTCCTTCTAAGCATAGCCTTTTGCTACAAGCCTTGCCTTGTATTTATCAAGTGAACCATTTGCTTTGTATTTGATCTTATACACCCATTTGCAACCAATGGTTTTGACACCTAAAGGAGGACCCACTAACTTCCAAGTTCCATTCTTAATAAGTGCATCGTATTCCTTTTTCATTGCATCCTTCCATTCATCACAATTAACAACTTCTTCAAAACAACTAGGTTTGCTAATTGTACAATGATTGAATTCACAATCATGAGAGACATTACCAGAATCTCCTTTAGAATATTTTCTTGTTTCAAAATAATCATACTTTCTTGGAAATTTTCGAGCACGTGTAGATCTTGGTAAAGGTTGCTGAAGTGGTTGTGATGGTTGTTCATCCCGAAGTACAAGTTCCTCGGGAACGCTTTCTGACCTTGCAGAAACAATACTATCCTCCAAGTTTTCTTTATCAGAAACATCCTCATGAGTCAAGGATGGAAAAACCATAGACTGATCCAGAATGGGAACCCCCCCTTCATTATGTGGAACATCATTATCAGATTTATAATATAACTTTTTAGATATAAATTTATCCAAATGAGCTAGTTGCCTAACAACAATGGAATTATCTTTATCTGGTTCAAGAAAAATATCATCTCTGGAAATAACAAACTTCTTATTTTCTTCATCCTACAACCTGTATGCTTTGGAAGTATTAGAATAACCCAAAAATATACATTTTCGATTTCTTGCTCCTAATTTATTTCGTTGTTTCTTAGGAATCAAAGCATAACATTTTGATCCAAAAACTCTGAAATGTTGAATAGTTGAGAGTCGATCATACCAAAGTTCATAAGGAGTCCTATTGTTAATAACAGAAGAAGGACAACAATTTATAATATAATATGCACAAAGAATTGCTTCTTCCTAAAACATCAATTTCACATTCTTAAAAAACATCATAGATCTAATCATATTAAGCAAAGTTCTATTCATTTGTTCTGCTACGTTGTTCTGTTGTGGATTATAAGGTATGGTAGTTTGATGTTTGATTCCATTTTCCTTCAAATATTTTTCAAAAGCATGAGAAGTATACTCTCCACAGTTATCAGTTATGAGAATTCCTATATTCTGTTGAGTTTCATTTTTAACCATCAAACGAAAAGTTTTAAAATCTTCAAACACTTGTGACTTATCCTTCAACAAATACACCCAACACATTCTCGAGTAATCATCAATAAATGTTAGCATATATTTATTTCCATTGGCGGTTGCAACATGTATATGTCCACATAAATTTGAATGTGTAAGACCTAATTTTCGTGAAGCTCTAAAATAATAACTATGAAAAGGTTGTTTACAATGTTTTCCCAAAATACAAGCATCACAAGGTGCAATCTTTCTTCAAATTGTTGGAAGACCTTTAATACCTTTCTTTTTCATAATTCTGATGTTGCCATAATTGATGTGACCAAATCGAGCATGCCACAACAAGATGGGAGACAGGATATCACTTTATTGCGCCAAAAGAGGAGAACTTTCATGAGAATTAGTAGATGAAGTACCATTTAATTTTAAAAGCGTACCTTCTTCCACACTAGTCATAACAATTGCATGATCAGATGCTTTTCTTATCTCGATGATGTCATCAAATATATGAATAGAATGCCCCTGATGCTGAATATGGATTAGATAAATCAAATTTCACTGAAACTATGGAATATAATGTACATCATGTAGAACATAATCTGCAAGATTTGATATCTTCAAACGAATAGACCCAATGCTAGATGGTTTAATTTGAGACTTGTCAGCAAAGTAAATAACACCATCAATATCATCACTAAAAGTTAAAAAAAGTATCACCTAAATGTCATATGACAAGTGGCTTCTGAATCCAAAATCTTACTATCTCGCCTTGAAGAAAATGCAGTGTTGAAAACATCATTAATATTAAAATTACAGTGAGAAACAATATAATGTGCAGACTCTGATGATTTTCCCTTATCTAGGGGTGGCTGATCCTTCAAGTTTTCTCTCCTCTCACTGATTTTCTTCCAAGGGACTTTACAGTTAGTAGCAGTATGACCAATTTTACCACATCTAAAACATTTGATAGCTAGTCTATCAATAAAAGTCCTTTGTTATCTATCACTTTTTTTTTTTCTTTTTTTTTTTCTTTTTCTATCTTCCTGATTATTTTTCCCCCCCACGTCTATAACTTCTCCTACCACAACCTCTACTACTTTTATCACCACTAGAAGTTTCACCAGCATGAGACTTATGATCCTTTTGTGCAAGGAATAAAGTTTCTACATTAGATTTAGGTGGAGCCTCTTTCTTCCCAAAGGCATTTTCTCTCTCAGCTATTTTGTTTACTAGTTTATCAAATGTTATGTATTTTAACTGTCCGCTAGCTTGGAGGGATTCTAAATCATGTGAATAGACAGGGTGAAGGGATTTTTAAAGTTTGTAAGCTATAAAGCTACTTTAGTTCCAATGGCTTCTATATCATGAAAAAAGGATTTTATTTCATAAGCACTCTTCAAAGGTTCATTATCCTTCATCAGCAAATTAAACAACTTTAAAAATAACTAAATAATTTTGAGTTTTGAGTGCGAATCATACAATTATTTCAAATTCTTTAATGCTTCTAATACAGTATCGCAAGAAATGATACACCAGCTTACCTCTTCTGTCACCGATGCAGTTATTAATGCATATGCCTTGTTGTCTTTTGTCTCCCAAATTGCACACTTCTTCTTGTTATCAGGCGGCTCCGTAGCAATTTTTTTTCCATCACTATCCTTCTTTCCTTGACAAACTTCCCACAAAAAACAAGGGAAATTTTAAGCTTTCTAAACCACTCTTGATAATTTTCCTTTCCATTAAGAACAAATCCAACTATGGAAACTATTGAAGTCATAATTGTTATGCAACCAAATATTCTTCAAATCCTTTCAGATTCAAAATATATGCAATACCTATGAAAATATATAAATTCCTTTCTCCTCTTGTTTCAAACAAAGTTGGTTTTGTGGTTTAATGGTAAGTTTCAAAAATAGCTTAGCAAAGAGTTAGGTTCAAATATTATAAGCCTCAAAATATTTTACTTTACCAATGGCCTCTTAAAAAAATATGTATTTCAAATCACTAGAAAATTAACCAGTCTTCAATTATAAATACTCTTCAATTAAAAATATATATTCTTAATTGTAATTAAACTTCGGTTTGATGCAGTAAATGTGAATACTATCCTTTTGAAAAATTTCACTACTATCTTTCCAAAAAAATTCACTGTAAGTAAACTCTCATTTGATGCATGGAACTAAGACTTTTAGCAAATAGCACAACAAAATACTTTAGAAAGATGTAAATACTATCCTTCAGAAAAATTTCACTGTAAGTAAACTACCATTTGATGCATGGAACTAAGACTTTTAGCAAACACTACAACAATTATTGGAATTCGACTCAGTCTTGGCAATTTTTATTGAGAACAGAAAGTACTCAAAACTCCAACATGTATTCTAACTTCCAAGAATATGCTTAAAAAAAACTTTATACCACTGAATTTCTCCAATCGTCTTTCATTATGACAGAAATACATAAAACTTACAAAGAGTTAATAGTTTGGGCATCCCACTGGACTAACCTTCTACTGCACTCAACTATCCTCACAGTCTTCATGCTCAACATATCCTTTACGCCACAGACTTCAAATAAATAGAGTTTAGAAACAACTCAACTGAGGCTTTGATACCACTGTACAAGCCTGAATAAACTCCACAATGAAAGAGAACAATGAAATAACATCGTATTAATGTTAAAATTTCTTATTTATACATGCGCAATCTAGGTACAAGATATTTGTGTCTCGGTAACTTATTAACTATAAAAATGGAATGTAAAAATAATTACATATTGTACAATAAACAATCCCCAAAGATTAGTCAACAATATGAGCATTGTACTATGATGTATTGGGTATGATATATCATAATACCAGATAAGATTATTGAAATTAAATCTCTGTCCTAGTTAAATGGCCCATGTGAAGCCCTTAAGGCTATGATTTTCCAACCATTCGACATAATGGTTCAAATCAATACTTGGTGCCCCACGACTATATTATAACTTTAGGTACTACACACACATATATGGATGTGATGTTAAATGTTAAATGACTTGAACACACGTATGCACTATGTGAAGCACATACCCTCTTTCATTATCGTGCCTGTGTACTAGTCAATAGAGACTCTCAACACTTGCCTACAAAGCAACAAAGTTATGAGTCCATTTCAATTGAAATTTCCTCCCTTAACAACTCAGTCCATCCACATACACCACAATGTCTTAAAACACGAGTGTCAAACCCAAAACCTTAGTACTTAATTGGCAGTTGCTGCATATGTATATGTTTGTAGGTTTGAATATGAGTAGATGAATACATACATACATACACATTACATAAACCATTTACCCCGCATACTTGTGATTTCGTTTGTATGAAAATCAAAGGCTCTCAACGTAGGACTATAAGCCGATTTGGTAGTATATGGCCATTTCAACTATTATTTTTAACTCTCCATCATAGTTATAACCACAATATTTTAATGCTATCATCAGCAATGTTACACAAGAAATTTAGTATGTATATTTTCATATTCTATAAATTATAGGCATTCCAATTTGTGTTTCAATGTCTAACTTAAATTTCGATGAATCGTTATATACATTTTATGAGGTCAATACCCCTCAAAATTACTAGTATGACTGATAAATCTAATTTTTGTTGGTAGGAAGGTCATCATAATTCAGATCATCAGTACATCAATCCATTAGTTGAGCCCAAGACTAACCAAACTAGTGAGGGTTATCATTCCTCCACATTATAATTCGTCATATAATAACAGAGTGGAACTAAATTGTATATACAACACTTGTATATGAAAGCATATGTGAAAATCATGCAGAAAGAAGGACAATGAATAGATACAATCACAAGACACTAATCATTAAGTCCCATTTGGATAACCACAGGAAAGCAAGAATTTTCATACAGAAACACATCAATTTAACAACATGGACTTAAATTCATGATAGAGGAACTTATCTCAGATTTGAAATTGAGTTGGGAGCAATAACTCTCCACTCAACTGTAAATGAGTTACATCCATATCTCTGGTAATCGTCAACTGAGCCTAATTCCAGAGACTAATATTGTATGTTCCAAGGATAAAATGCTAACTTCCAATTGAATCAAAGACTCTAGAGGTCTTCCCACCAACCCAATAGTAGCCAAACATATACACATGGAATCCAAAGGCATACTGCCTCCAACCTACCGATGTTCCATAACCATTAACACCAGGGAATCCAAAAGCTTGACCTAGACCGTGCTATTTGTAAAAATTCCTAAAGCGGAATCCCTATTGCACTAACTGATGATATTTCTCATATTTGTTAAATTACTTTAAACAAATTACTTGCAATTTCCTACAACAAATATCGAAATACATACACCGCAACCTTCACTTAATTAAATTATATGTGCAAATAAGAAACTGAGTAAGAAAGAAAATACAACACAATAACATCGTTAATTTTGGACAAATGTCCCCGAAAAAACCTAATGCAGGAAAACCGGTGCAGAAGCTCTAAGGGTTTTATAATATTAAGCAGTAGTTTCTGAATAAAACTATGGATGCCCTTTTGGCAATCCAGTTACAGAGAAATAAACTGGCAGGAAAACTTAGTGATATTACCTCACTCTACCCGGAAAGTCACGACTGATCCAGCAGTTGAACCAACTGTCCCCGACCATCTCTATGCTGGCCCTGCGTAGGCCCTGCATTAGCCTCAAAGGCTTTGTGTCAACTCTGCATTGAGTCTACTTGCCTCCTATAGCTCTGACTTCAACCCTCCCGACTCAGATGTTAATTCTCCAGCAAATATTAGACTTCTGTTGGAATATTGCGCTGCTTCTATGTGGGCCCTTCTGGATCTACGTCAAGCATTGCATGGGCCCTTCTGGCCCATTGTCAACCCCTCCTGGGTCTGCGCTACCTCCTTCTGGTGTCTCTTTTCCTCTCTGCTATAGCAACTTGGGCTCTGAGAAGATACTCCAACCCAACTATCCCTACCTGTCGCTGGAAAAGCTCACTATCGAAATTCTCCCGTAGCTCCTTTGCTCTGCTTCAGAAAATTGAACTTCTGAACTCTTTGTGTGTCTTCCAAGTGACCCTCAAGCCTCCTTAAATAATATCATTTATAGATTAGAAGCTAATCAATGGCTAAGATCATTTCTTCTTGATTCCTCCCACTTCTTCTAGAAGTACACCCATAGTTTATATTAATATCCTTTCATTATTTTATTTTCCTAAGATTAGACTTAGGGTCCCTTTAAAAATAATAATTATTTTAATAAAACTGTTTCTGGTGAAATTTCCAAAAATCTTTCTGGGTTCTTGGAATACATGTGCCTAAGCCTCTCTGCAAAATT